>CM056382.1:35133104-35681514 GCA_029718625.1 Synaphobranchus kaupii
TCTAATTAGAAACGAAATTTGCAGCACGTTACACAATTAATTTACAATTAATTTTAATTCCATTATCTGCATGTGCGCTTTACAGGAGGTCTGTTTCCCCTGCTGTAAATCGCAATTTTCACGGTCTTCCTGGGAAAGTGGATCGTTTTAAAGTATTATGCTACCAGTAAAACAGGTTGGTCACATTTCCATAAGCAGGACATTACACCGTGTTCCAAATTATTATGCACATTGGATTTAAGTGTCATAAACATTAAATTTTTTGTTTTTCAATTAAACTCATGGATGGTATTGTGTCTCAGGGCTCTTTGGATCATTGAAATCAATCTCAGACACCTGTGATAATTAGTTTGCCAGGTGAGCCCAATCAAAGGAAAACTACTTAAGAAGGACGTTCCACATTATTAAGCAGGCCACAGGTTTCAAGCAATATGGGAAAGAAAAAGGATCTCTCTGCTGTCGAAAAGCGTCAAATAGTGCAATACCTTGGACAAGGTATGAAAACATTAGATATTTCACGAAAACTTAAGCGTGATCATCGTACTGTGAAGAGATTTGTGGCTGATTCAGAGCACAGACGGGTTCGTGCAGATAAAGGCATAATGAGGAAGGTTTCTGCCAGACAAATTCATCGGATTAGGAGAGCAGCTGCTAAAATGCCATTACAAAGCAGCAAACAGGTATTTGAAGCCGCTGGTGCCTCTGGAGTCCCGCGAACCTCAAGGTGTAGGATCCTCCAGAGGTTTGCAGTTGTGCATAAACCTATTATTCGGCCACCCCTAAACAATGCTCACAAGCAGAAACGGTTGCAGTGGGCTCAGAAATACATGAAGACTAATTTTCAAACAGTCTTGTTTACTGATGAGTGCCGTGCAACCCTGGATGGTCCAGATGGATGGAGTAGTGGATGGTTGGTGAATGGCCACCATGTCCCAACAAGGCTGCGACGTCAGCAAGGAGGTGGCGGAGTCATCTTTTGGGCCGGAATCATGGGGAGAGAGCTGGTAGGCCCCTTTAGGGTCCCTGACGGTGTGAAAATGACCTCGGCAAAGTATGTAGAGTTTCTGACTGACCACTTTCTTCCGTGGTACCAAAAGAAGTACCGTGCCTTCCGTAGCAAAATCATCTTCATGCATGACAATGCACCATCTCATGCTGCAAAGAATACCTCTGTGTCATTGGCTGCTATGGGCATAAAAGGAGAGAAACTCATGGTGTGGCCCCCATCTTCCCCTGACCTCAACCCTATTGAGAACCTTTGGAGCATCCTCAAGCAAAAGATCTATGAGGTTGGGAGGCAGTTCACATCAAAACAGCAGCTCTGGGAGGCTATTCTGACATCCTGCAAAGATATTCAAGCAGAAACTCTCCAAGAACTCACAAGTTCAATGGATGCAAGAATTGTGAAGGTGATATCAAAGAAGGGGTCCTATGTTAACATGTAACTTGGCCTGTTAAGATGTTTTTGATTGAAATAGCTTTTGATTTCAGTAAATATGACCTCCTAATGCTGCAAATTCAACAAATGACCATTTTTAGTTCTTTACAACCTATAAAATGTTTTGAAACTCTGTTGTGCATAATAATTTGGAACAGTGCATTTTGAGTTTTTTATTTTTGAAAAAAATACTGTTATCAGTGGGAGGTTTGTTCAATAAAATTCTAATTATACTCTATCGGTTGATGACTTGAAAATTATACTGACTGTCATTTGCATCGACTATTTAGGAAAATCTGACAAAAATATCATTTGCATAATAATTTGGAACGCAGTGTATGAAACAAGGGAAAATATGCTGAACCTATGGGTTGCCAACCTAACAGATTTATTGTATTTAGTGTCATCATTAAGGCAAAATAACGTTATTTTTGTTATTAATCAAAATTAGAATGCAGGTAGCCTAATGAACTTCGGATGAAGCTTGAACATTAGTTCATTGCATAATCAAACGAAATTTGTTAAACAAGCAGGCTAATTTGACGTTTTCTAAGGTGAGACGGAAGCAATTGGTCGCTTATTCTCAGCTGTTGCAGGTGCTTTTAACGAAATTTAACCACATATATTTTGTAAACAGCACTGTCAGGAATTACCGGGAACTCATAATGGTTAGCCCGAATAATATTGATCATAGGCTACTATTGATCCATATAGCCTATTGATCGCACTAAACACGCACGAGCATGTCTGTTTCGCCATCATAAGCAATCCGCCAAGGTGGAAAAGCAGGCTTTTAAAGGGAATGGGATATGACATTTTGATTGGTTTACTGTATGTCATGCCCAAGACACACCTATAATTAATGAAGAGACTAAGTTCATCCCAGTTGTACCTTGCGCCGTGCTTAGTGCCCAAAAAACACGCCGTTAAAATAGCAAAATTGGACTTGGACACGCCCTAAATGGACTTAGCGCCATGCGCTTAGACCAAGCGCCAAGATCGCCAAGATAGGGCCCACTGTGTTACCTCATCCTTAAAGGGGAATTCCAACGAAAAATTATGTGTGATTTGTAGAAGAGTAGCTGCCCTCCTGATTAAAATGAGCTCTCAGCCAACTCTCTACCTGTAGTGAGAGTGGAGATATAACCCCAAACCACTGTGACATGCACATCCAGGTACCTGTTTTACTATGGACTACAATGATCAGGGCTTACAGCTTATGGGCGGGTGTCAGAAAATGGCAGTCACAGGTTGTTACGGAATACAAACTGAGGCTGGGCGTTACTATTTTTCTACGGTCTATAGTTAGTTCTAATCCTGAAAGCTGCCCTTCGAGAGGCTAACGTCACTGGCACTGCCTCAGAGAGGACAGGTAGGCGAAGGAACAGGAACAAAGTAAAGAGCAAAAGAAAGGCAAGGGATCCTAAAGATCTAAACCTAACTCAAATACTGGAAGTTCCTGCGTTACTTTTGAAACGCAAAAGGAAAGCAGTCCTCCAGCTATTGCGATGGCAGGTATGCCATCCACTAAGTTACGGCTTGGCGGGGCATGCACCATACCTATACAGCACCGAGAGTTTGGCACTTTTCAGGGTTTCCTACAGAAGTAACCACAATTACCATAGACTCTAAGCCCTTAAAAACATTAACTTCTGTATGTTCTGACCTCATGTAACCACACAGCATTCAGATACAACTTCACACATCCACACAATAAAGCCCCAAACTTGGCTGCTTCTTCTTCTTCCTATTTTTCCTCCCAAACTACCTGCCTCCGTCGCGATGTTATCCAATGGGGAGTATTATTCTTTGAGGGTATGGTCCGTATACCTGCTCATCAAGCTTATCGCCCAATAATAACGCTTCATACTAATGTTTTTTAATGTCAATATAGCTAATGGCTTCACTCTTTCCAAGAAGCTACTGCAGCCTAATGGTCAGAGTTGCTGTCTCTGACACAGAGGATTGTGGGTTTGACCCCAGCAGGGCACATGCTTATTTTCCACAAAAACAATGTGCAACTGTTAAGTACTTTTCATTTATTACACTGTTATTATTTTCACATTAACACATTAACGTATTTTTATTGCAAAGGCAAAAGAGGTTTCCAATATTAACTGTTCAATGTTTCACTTGTATTTCACTTGCACTATATCACACCCTCCCCAAACCGGACGCTCGCTCTTGTCTGGTTTGGGGAGGGTGTTACGCTCTGCTCTTGCAGTCATGACTGACTGAAGTCCGAACCTCAATGTACCTTTGCCTCGGCCAACATTTCTTTATTCATTCATTTCTTCACTTCAGCTCTGTTCACTTTATCCTTTTCAAACATAACACAATGTCACCATAAAATTAACTACTAGGAAAATTAAGAATTTATGATAATACATTAAGAATCGACGATAGCCTACTATAAGCTGCAATCCCTTAAGACATCGGATTTATAAACCTCCAATTCCCCAAACATATCTGATTCATGGTTAGTCACTTTAAAAAAATTACTATAGCCTCCGAACATTGCTCTAGTCTACGGTACTCTGCAGACAATGTATCTTACTGCAAACACTTTTAATTATAATTATAATCAGAAGAATAATCTCTGGTAGGCTACTTTCTTAGTAGTATCTATTGTTTTCTTGCTGGCTAAGATTCCTGGGAAATATGCGTTGGCCAATTAAGCTTGTTAGCCAATGTTAGTTTTGCCAGAGAAACGTCAGTCAGCTGCTAGTCAGAAAGCAGGTACAAGCTAGGCTACTACGAAGCGAATCAACAAGCCTTACATCCATTGCACTACAGAAAACTAAACTAAACCTAGCTACATGGTCCGGTACCAAAAGATTTCCCGCAGACAACGTTAGACTACACTACCGGGAGAAAAAAAAAAAAAAACCGCGAAGGTATTATGCTGTGCTTATGAAGTTCGGCAGCTTGTAGCCCACACATGGAAGCTTGGAGTTACGCATCCGACAAGCCAGTGTTGAATAGCTTAAAGGTTGTATCAGCGATTTTGGGTGGAAACATAAATGATCACATTCATCTGATTTTTCCTCACGATCCGCTAGCTGCCCGCCCCATAAGCAGGCCGTCAAAAAACCGCGTCTCTGTAGGCAGCCTATGCTCCGAGATCGTACACAAAAACAAATGGTACTACCAACCACTCAAAACCAAAAATAAACAGTATTCCAACCAATCACAATGATCTGCACAAACGCTAATATTCTTATCTCGCTGAAATCTTGACGGATTTACAAACGGTTTGGTTTCTTACAAACGTTATTAACGTGGTTATAATTCTGGATGCTTGAACACTATTTTTTAAAACATAACATAATTATTCATAAGTATGTTTGTTTGGGATTTCGCTTCAGAAGTGACGTCACCCAAAATCGCTGATACAACCTTTAACGTTATTTCTATAGAATACTAATACGCCTATTTTACAACTGTATTTCCATATTTTAGGCTGTATGTATTTCTTTCAGATACAATGTGTTTGTGTCTAGCCTATTGTGCATGCATGTCTCCACATAGACTTGGTTAATTCATTTACATGCTTCTTCATGATCCATAGTTCATTGTATTTCATTAGACATTAAATACAGCTCATCTACAAACTCTTTTAATGTAATTGTGGGCTATTGCTAATAGGATAAATGTTATCATTCTCGTCAGTAGAGGGCGTTATGGTTACACGAATGTCTGCATGCATTTATTTGGAATGCATGTACTATTCTGTATGCATGTTTCTCGAGGTCTCATTATCTTCATGCATTGTTCATTATTAGTTAAGCTACCAAAAATAAGTGATATATGAACAAAAACGTCTCCGACATAAAAAAAAAAAGCCAAGTTACTCACGCATAGCCTACAGAGCGCTGTGTATAAGTCCTTAATTCCAACTTGCAAAAACTAGGCCTGCCTTTAAAAGTATTGATATCAAAAGTTCCAACTAACAATATTGCCTATCGTAGCTCAAACTAAATAAACTAGCTCTATTCCAAAGCAATGCTATCCAAACTTTCCTAAATTATTTAATGCAACTTGGCCCTGTGTTTCTTCATCTTACCATCTCAAGAGAATGTGGTCAATGAAACTGTATGTTCCACATCAAACTGCAAAATGAGAATAATTTATAGTGGAAATACTCTGATTCAGATGTGTTGCACTTAGAAATTAAACAGAAACATTACGACACTATAGGGCATGTTTGAATAATTGTATGCATCCACTGCTTTGGGTCTATGAAAAGCACAGAATGAATAAAATGTATTATGTATTTATTGATTGATTTATTTGGAATATTTGGATTTCTATCAAAACCTGTGTGGTCTTACAGAGCATAGATATCCTTGTGTTCACAAAATTCTGTGTAAATATCATAACTATTATTATGTTAAGAAAATTTGTACTATTACTTATTTTCCATCATCTGACCCACAAACATGTCTGGATACGTTTGTAAAAATGCTATATGTATGCTATTTTAAAAATATTACTTATTTTTATCTGCATTTATTTATTCATCCCTCCTTTCTCTATTGTACATGATGTTTCTTGATATAAATGTCTGCTTGTGAATTGTAAAGAAATCTGTAGCAGCAGTTAACATTTTAAAACCTGTACATTTTCTAAAGTACATTTGCCAACAAAGTATAACCATATCCTTTCTGGAGTGTAATTATTCATCAACTGTTAAAAACATTAATTGAAATCATATTTGTTCCATGAGGCACAATCTCTTCATATGCTAAGATGAAGAAACACAGGGCCAACTTGCATTCAATAATTTAGGAAAGTTTGGATAGCATTGCTTTGGAATAAAGCTAGTTTATTTAGTGTGAGCTACAATAGGCAATATTGTTAGTTGTAACTTGGCCACATTTTGATATCAATACTTTTAAAGGCAGGCCTAGTTTTTGCAAGTTGGAATTAAGGACTTATACACAGCGCTCTGTAGGCTATGTGTGAGTAACTTGGCTTTTTTTTTTTTTACGTCAGAGATGTTTTTGTTCAGATACCATTTACCAGGCTTAGAGTGACAGAGAATGACACAAAAGCACGAAACACAGGGGGTGCGGTGCTTAAGTAGGTGAAGCGCACCTGCAGCTAATAAACGATAATTCATGCCGGCGAGGGAGGGAAAATGGCCGGAGGGCCCTCACACGGCCCCAAGAGGCAACGCCCGCAAAAAGGGCAGAGCCGGCAGCAAAACCATGACAGTCAGATTTTAACCAAAGCCATGCTACATCAATGACTGTTTATCACACTATGTCTCCACCCAAACCCTCAGGTCTTCCACTGCCGCCCTTCTTAATGTTCCAATAGTTTTACACAAAGGCCCTGGTGAAGCCGCTTTGTTTTTATGCACCAAAACTATGGAACACCCTCGCCCTAGATATAAAGACAGCAAGCTCAGTTGCAACTTTTAAGAATAAGCTAAAAAACCAAAACATTTTTTAAGTGACTCCAGTATTTGCTTGAACAATTGTCTACATGCAGTGCTTTGGGTGTGTGAAAAGCATCTCATGAATAAAATTATTGTTATTATTTAGTTTGAATATTGGAATTGGAAACCTGTGTGGTCCTACAGACCCTAAACATTCTTTTGTTCAGAAAATTGTGTTCACAAATAAGATGTTTTGTTATTTTACATTTTAAAATAAATTATATTACTTTATTTATTTGGGTAAACTTTATCTGCCCCAAACAGTACATAACTGGGGCAAACCTATGTCTGGATATGTTTGTAAGATTCAAAATGTATCTGTATTTATTTATTCCCCCCACCTTTTGTCTTGTGCAAATAATTATATGTTTATTGGTATAAATGTCTGTTTGTAAATGTGAATGTTATATACGCTAGAAAAATTTCTCCATGGGGATAATAAACTATTCTATCTATATGTTTATCTATCTATCTATCTAGAAAGGTGCAATTTAAAACTTGTACATTTTGTAAAATGAACTTGACAACCAAGTATAGGCCTAAACACATCCTTTCTGGAGTGTAATTTTCCATAATCCGTTTACAACATTCATTTCATGTCTTCTTCAATTAGGCAATTTCTGTCATTTGACAGTTTGATGTGGCACAAAGTTTGAATGATCACATTCTCTTCAGATGGTAAGATGAAAAAACACAGGGCCAACTTGCATGAAATAATTTGGGAAACATTGGGTAGCATTGCTAAGTTTGGAATGGAACTTGTTTAATTTGTTACCTAAGATAGCCAGTATTGTTTGTTGTAACTTGGCTTAATTTTGATATCAATACTTTTAATGGCAGGCTTACCTTTGCTTGTTTTATTATAGCCAGTGTTTTGTATCCGTGATTAACTTGCCATTTATGAACGTTTTTTGTTGAGATACTGTTTACAGTTGTAACAACAGGTTCACCGCCTCTCTGGCCATGTCTGAATCAGCGCACTTGCTGACTATTGAGTAACTTATGCCAGTAGAATATACTTTAAAAACAAGACAAGGCAAGCCTAGCTCAGCTCGGACACCTGTAGTGGGGAACATTTGACAAGGCACGGCGGATATTGTTTTGGAGCATGCAAGTTGGCCTGCATATCAGGGCGATGATTCTGATTCTCAAAGGTGTGTGTTTCAGAGTATGTGAACGGGAGCGAGCGAGGAGGGGAAGTGGCCGTAATTTAATTGGAGTGATGAGCACTATTAGGATGTTACCACACCGCAAGCTCCAGTTCGCTCCAGTTCGCTCCAGTTTATATATTGTGATAAAAATGGACATCGCATTTTTTTGTTTAGATACCACATTAGTTTAGTTCATAAAATATTAATTTATTAATCGTTTATTAAACCTATATGGAGAATTGAAGTTGTTTTAATGACCTGTTGACATTTTCTGTACAAACAGAATGCACACATGGACAGCATTCTCACAAGTCTCATTCTCACATTCTCAAAACAATATCTCAATAACAATATCCTCTGATCTACTTTGAGTTTGCTTGTTTCCACTCCTCTCCAAAATAGAATATTTACTGAACCGCAACATCCAGACAGAACAAATCAATTCCAACAGTAGCTTATGACACCCGCAAATAGCATCCATTGTCTTATGTGGGTGGTTTAGGTCTGTTGTTGTTTGTAATGCACAATTATTTTACCGTAATTACTCAAACTTACTCAAACATCACAAATATTTGATCATTCCAGAACTGGCCCAAAAGTGTACCATCACAAATATGTGATTAGAATGTATCATTAGAACGTTCAGTTGAGAATATCGTCACAAGGGTCACTGCCTTCTAAAGTGCAAACATGACTCCAAAGCGGTGCCTACAAATCGTTTATTGTTGTACTGTAATACAAATTATGTTACTATAGTTGTTATCATCAGAGTAGTCATCTCGTTTATTTTGTAGCCTACTGTATAGGGTGTAATCATGTGAGTAATCATGCTAATGTGCTAATTTGGTACTAGAGAAACCATTCCTATTATATTAAGCACAGCTGAAAACAATTGTGCCCATTTAATGAAGCTATTAAATGTCTTTCTTTGTTGTTGCTAAAGTAGAAATACAATGAAGTAGAAATAGTAGTTTGTAACATTGTCAATGTCTTGACTGTATTTTCTCATTAATTTAAAGCTACCTTAATAAAATAATAAAAGTATAAATTTCTTTCAAAAACAAAAAGTTGTCTCAGTGATTCCAAACTTTTGAATGGTACTGTATAGCCCTAGTGTTTTATTGTGTCTTGGCTTGGTTTTCTTGTTCCCTCAGGTTTCCCTAGCCTTTCATCTCACAGTCTCTGTAGTTTACTATTTGTCTCGGGTTTAACGTTTATTGTTGGTACTTTCGTTTATACATCTTTGTTTTCTTGTTTTTGCAAGTAAAGAAACATTTTTTTTACCAATTAGAGTTTTCTGTGTCGCTCTCTCTCCACCTGGATCCTTTCTCTGCCGCCTCTCAAGTTCGCCGTGAACTCCTGTTTTACCTGTTCTTGGCTCACTGGTGTGATGGGAACTTTAATGTATTAATTGCATATCGGAGTGCATATAGGGGACAGCAGGAATTATTCTCCAGCTCAGCTGCCAGGAGATGATATAAGTTTGTTAAAAACCTGGCGGGTTAAACGCAATTTAAGGTGGCATTCCCCTTCGCTGAGAGACAGGTATGTGGTCCTTGACCGATGGACCCCTTTTTTAGTATTATGAATTTTTTGATATACACAATATTAATATATCACATTGTAATCTTGGTACTTTTAAACATGTTTTGTGCGCACCCTCTGTTCGTAACAGACAGGAGGAGGGTGTACGTGTGTTGTGCACTGCACATGCCTATGTATACACCATTAAAATAGCATCTTAAGACCAACACGCCCAGTTCACTTACTATGGGCGCACCATCACTTGGTATTTGACCAACGTGAGCGCTAGGGGCTATAATGAACCCTGCGCCGGGTGTAAGATAGCAAAGACACTTGCATTTTGGTGCGGGACTTGCCTTAAGTGCATTAGAGTTCCTTATAGGACTCTTCCTTTATCTTTTGCACTTTCTGTCCTTCGTTTCGGTTTTCCTTTTCCGGTCCCTCGGAGACAGTTTTGTCTTTACCGTTTTTCTTTCTCTAGTGTCTGCTTTCAGTAATTGAGAGCTAGAGGTCTTTTTCTTTCCTTTATCTGTGTCTACACTCGAGCCTACGAGCTTTTTCGCCCATTATTGGGTCGCTATTATTTATCTTTTGTTTTCGTTCACCTCCCCTTAGTTTTCTCTCTTATATTGAGAGTGAGAGGTGAATCCTTCCGTCTATTTACTCTTGTGCCTACAAGTTAATTCACCCGATTATCTGCGGGTCGCTTTATTTTCTCTTCTTTCCCAGTCTCCCCCCTATTTTCTCTCTTGTTTGAGATTAGGAGCCCGTTTGTTTTTTTTTCTTTTTATTCCTTCCCTTTTTACGGATAATTTTCCGTTTCAGAGGTTTCCACTTGTGGAGACTTTAGGATTCCCTTCTGTAGCTTCTGGTCCTCCGAACCCAACACTCTCCATTATACTATAAGGTTGGGTTTTGGAAGCGTCATTCTTTTTGGTATGGGGTGCAAGTGCCACTGCCTGTGGATAAATGGATCCACCACAGCCACCAGATGCACAGTCCTTTAATACAATACCTGTGAATTGGTAGGCCACGTGCAAATGTGAATTGCTGTTGGATTTTGTAATTGGAATAAGAATGTTATTGAGTTTTAAATGAATGGTCAAGTAAAATGACATATTGAAGAACACTGATATACACAGAACCCTATTATGCTCTTGAAAATGCAAATGTGACTTTTGTTTTTTTATCTACTACTTTTCTTTTTGGATATGTGGTGTCATTATATTTATGAGTGACATTGCAAGTTCCCATCCTCAACAATACCATCAATGTTAACTGGGAAAAGCCGTAGTTCTCACTAAACCAATGACCAATAAGCTAGAAATCCAACTGACAGCTCACACTTCGAATAAACACATCATACAAGTGTTTCAAGTGACTGGAAATTAGGAAATTTTCCAAATTTTGCCTTCCAAAGCTAAAAGCTATAGGAGAATGTCAGTTCTCATGCTTTAGAAAAGATGTATGCCAATTCAAAATGGTTGCCATATGAGTCAAGCGATTCAACGACCATTTAAAAAAATATAAATCTTTAATATTAATATTATAATGTTACACTATTAAGACAGTGTCTTATCACAATGCAATCCTTGGTTGAGTTTTCCCTATACTCACTATATTTTTGAAAACCGAATTTATTAGGCTGCTGCAGCAACACCAAAGAGAGGTGATCTCCGGTACTAATTTGAAAGAAAAGAAAAACTGCAAAGGGAGACACTGCATGATGTCTGCTGAGGGTGAAGTGTAACTTTCCCCACCCACATCCAAGGTCAGTTGCTGGTAACTATAGCGAATGCACTTGATGGAAGCTGGAAAGACTATGCAAATGAGGCTCGAAGAGGTGGAACACATGCATAATATGTCAAGACTTCAACCTCTTTATTTCTGTATTCTTGAACCTATGTCTGTGGGTCAGGAGAATGTCTGTTGTGTAAGATAAATTATTAATAATTGTATATATACAGGTATGTCATTAATTAATACACATACAATACACTCCAAAAGTTTTAGGACAGTGAAACATTTTTTGTTGCTCTGTACTCCAGCACATTGGATTTGAAAAGGAACAGTGACTATGCCGTTAAAGTGCAGACTTTCAGCTTTAATTTGAAGGCTTTTACATTAATATCTGGTGAACCGTGTAGCAATTGTAGCCATTTTTACACATAGTTCCCCCCCATTTAGGGCATCAAAAATAATTGGACAAATTAACAAACTTAAATAAAGTCATCATATTTAATATTTGATTGCATATCCTTTACATGCCATGACTTCCTGATGTCTGTGACCAAACCACATTAACTCTTGATATCTTATTTTCAGGTGCTCTTACAAGCGATACTATAACCTCTCTGCATTTGAATGGATCTCTATGGGAATTGGGGAGTGGGACTAGATTAAGCTGTAAACAAGAACTAGAATGTAAAGTTTATGAATAAGCTTTAGTGTGCTTGCAGTTGGTTAGCAGTTTGTTTACCAGATTAGAAAGTTAGAGAGCTGTAGCATCTTAAAACTTTGGCAGTGTAACCTTATTCAAGTGCAGTGCTAAAGGGGTTGCCAGGGTGGTATTGACTACCCTTAAAATATTATTGACCACCCTGTGTGCCACCCAAGTTAAGTTTTATTCCTGTAGTTGGCTATTTGTCAATGACAGACACATTGACAGCGCTTCAAGTAAAAAACGATTGCTTTCATATAACCTTGACGGAGTAGCTCCAGACTGGAAAACGAAGACACCCGCCCACTTTGGAGTAGAATGTTCCTGAAACTGAACGTTTCACAGGACATTCCAGGCATCAACAAGCAGTGGAATACGTTACATTTGTACTCGGAACGAGGATAGCTTATCTATTTTATTGTGCCACAGTTGAGGTCTCGGTTGGTTATATTTCAGTATTTAGTAGAAGGGATTAGGTACAGTTGAAGTCGGAAGTTTACATCAGGAAGTCAGGGCATGCAAAGGATATGCGACCAAATATTAAAAATATAAAGGCACAGTCAACTTAGTGTATGTAAACTTCTGACCCACTGGAATTGTGATATAGTGAATTAAAAGTGAAATAATCCATCTGTAAACAATTGTTGGAAAAATTACTTGTCATGCACAAAGTAGATGTCCTAACTGACTTGCCAACACAATACTTTGCTAACATGAAATCTGCAGAGAGGTTAAAAATGAGTCTTAATGACTTCAACCTAAGTGTATGTAAACTTCCGACTTCAACTGTATATGTGACAGCAGGGGCCTCATGCAGGTACAATTTTTGAGGGGGTACAACTTTATGGCAAAAGTTACATTTTATTAAAAACAACTATAAGCCACAACTATAAGCAATGCTGTGGTAAAAAAAGGGTAGGAATATGCATGTACGCATCATAAATGTGAGGCCAATAGTCAGTTTCAGCTGATAGTAGCCCATTTATACAGGTCTGAATTACCATTATTTGCTTCACAGCAGCCAGAGCTGCTAGGCTACAACAGTCACAACCACTGATATAAGGGTTAAAAGGATTTACAGAAGATGCCATTAGCCTATTTATGATATGGTCTGATTTAATCAAGTGTTACAAGTTTGGACTGGACATCTCTATAGAATGAAATTATGAAAACTATCTCAAACAGGAAGTGATTTACGATCATCGTACTTTGGTTCAATCAATTGTTTTCCCAAAATGGTAGGGTGTTCTTTGCTAGCTGATTTTTACTTCGGCCAACTGAAAACACCATGTCGGGCTAAACATAGGACAAAACATTTAGTAAAACGGTTTGTTACTCAGTGTTAAGTTCTGAGAAGGACCCAAGCGCAGACCATAGGTAGCAGGCAAAAAATGTCGTTTATTCACAGTCTGAGATCAGAAGCAGGGTAATCAGAGTTTGAGAAGGTACAAAATCGAAATCCAAAAGAGTAGTAAAAAATGTAACAAGAGTCAAAAAAACCCAGAAAGACACAGCAAACAAAACAGAAGGAAAAGGCAGGCTCGATGGCGTACAAAGGGTTGTCTCAGGAATCTCAAATAACACAGGCATACTAACAATCGGCCCAGTGGAATTGATCAACATTCTGACAAAGTAACACTGCACACTGAGGGCTTATAAACACTGGGGAAGGATAAGACAAAGGAAGGTCAGGTGTGAGAGAGGGCGGGGTTACAAACAGCCATTTAGCCAACCATCGCCCAGGGCGCCATACAAGCTAGAACTGCCACTGTAATACACCTAGGGCCGGATTCATAGATGGCCAACTTAAGTCATGCGTTAAATGCCTGCGCGGATTTAACGCAAGCTGACTTACGCCGTATTCTAACTTGTGTTGCGCAGGTGCTTATCTCAAAATGTCGGTGGTACAGGGCATGATATTCTAATTATCTGTTTCTTGTACCTGTCCCCCGAGTTGCCAGGTATCTACAAAAAAAATGTTTGTGGGGTTATGCGTTTTCAACGTGTCAGTGAATTTAATAACAGTGAATTTAAATAATTTTTTTGGAAAATCCTGCCTTTGCACATTGGAGTTGCTCTTGCGTGACGGGGTATAGGCATACAGTGAAGGTATTAATACATCGCATTGATAAAATGATCATAGGTTTTATTCATGACTGGGATATACCCATCACATAATCAAAATAAATTATCTTTGGACAGTGGTTGCACGCAATATTACTACGTAAACAAATAAATTGTTGGATTTACTTAAAAAAAAAAAAAGATTTATAAATATTTATTTTACGATTTAGCCTACCTAATAAAGTAATGTACTCGGTAACATAATAGCCTAGATGCAACGTCTTCCACTTAACGAGTTGAAGTCACATATACATAATAATAGCCCATTAATTGCAACCACTGTCCAAAGATTTATTTTTTGAGTGCATCTGTCACATGCTGGATGGATGTGGCCAGGAAGGAGAGAGATTTTAACCTGGAGCACTGGTAGATCTACACTGCGGGGAGTTACTTTGCACTTCCTAATAATTTTGGTGCAGCTGTGCTCACACAAGTAGGCTACAAAATCGTCTCTCTGTCAAAGCGATTATGATCCAAACACTGTTTATCAATGAATCCATCTAATATTGGTCTGGTATTATATACCAGACAGTCAATCATAGCCTACTTTTACATATTTTTCTTTTTATGACAGTTCTTTGACAATATTTTTTTCAAAGAACATGCACTCATTCTAATATCCATTTTGCGAAAGATGCTGTATTTTTCATAATCATCTATTGGTGGCGCTAGAAATAAACAACCTTTTTATCTGAACAAAGTTGCGCGGAAAAAAATGATTAAGTTTAAACTCTGAATATGCGTGTCTTACAGACACGCCTCCTTTTCATCAAATCTCCACCCCACGCGTGTAATGGCGCGTATGTACTGGAGAGACACTTAAAACAGCGTATAAAGCCCTATTTGCACGGGATAAGTTTTCAGGACAATGTCTGTAAAGTAATGATTACCACAGGACATCTGCAAAAAAAAAAAACAATATTAGGCCATAACATGTATGTAAGGCTATAGCTAGGCTACAGCTTACCTAAAGCTGCCACAAGCGTTGCCCCACTATAGCCTACTTTTGAGCCTGTTTTTTTTTTTTTTTGCTCTCTGTCTTCTTATTTTAGGTAACATTACATTAATTTAGAGGTTGGCCAATAGTTGTGGCTTGCACTTGGACCGAAGAGAGCACAACCAAAGGCGTCATCGAGTGCCTACGTGAAAAACCAGGAGAAAAGACTGGGGAAAACTAATTTCTCACAGGAAATAACAGAATTTTACCGGACATGTCAATTTGCACGGGATTGCTTTAACCTGGGGTAATTTTTACAGGACATTTAACAGGAGGTAAAAGACTCTTTACTGGCGCGGGAGGGCGCAGTCCGTAAAAGTTAGGCAGATTCAGACGGGACTAAAATAGCGGAGCTCCTCCGGTAATCATTACATTACCCCACCTCCCCCTGTAAAACTGTCCGAATAGGGCTTAAGTCAAATGTCTGAATCACAAATAGCTTAAGCTACGCGGAATTTCGGGAGTAAGTCCCATTTGCATTTATGTACTTTCTCATGTATCCATAATATAGTATATTAGCTTATCTGTATTTTTTTCTTCTGAGCACTACTTTTCAAAATGTATTTTATATACAAGCCTATTTATTTTGCTATGCAACAGCCAGGATTTGGTCCAGTCGTCTGGGATCATCTCTGCACTAAGAACAAGTACCTTGATTAGTTTCACCACTGGAAGTCCATAACGGGTAAGACACAAAAACCTGCCTCTGCCCACACCACTCCTGGGCTGTCAAATTCTATTTCGGGAAGCAGAAGATCAAAAACAACCAGGTGGCAACCCTGAGCCTATATTCTCACCATTTAAATAAACTTGAGTGTACTAGTTAATTAAAGTGTCTAAACAGTTAATTAAAGTGATGCTTTATTTAACTGACATGCCATTTTATGCAGTATGTAGTGCAGGTTACATGCAGATTACTTACTGTTGGGAACCTCTGGTTTAATGTAATAAGAATTTACATTGATGAGGTTGGCATACATAAACACATGGTTTCTGGCTATATGTTGATATATTCTTTAAGGTTAAATACCATGTGCATATGATAGCAGCTTGTAATACTGTAAATGTGGAAAGTATAAAATTATGCTACATTTCACATTTTAGACATTTAGCAGACACTCATATCAAGAGCGTTTACACAGTTTACATTAAATACATTTCTACAGCTGGATATTTTCAGGTTAAGAACCTTACTGTGAGGGGATGGGATCGGAGGACCAGACGCGACCGTGAGGGGATCGAAAAGTTACCCACGAAACGTGGGAACCACAAGATGAAGGGGATAAAATAGAGCTCCGTGAACGGAACAGAGAAATAAACAAACAGGAAAAAACTCCCGGCCAAAGAATAGCGACCCAGAAAAGTGTGCGAAAAGCTCGCAGACTTGAGCAGTAAATAGAGAAAGAGAAAAGGAATTTCCTCTAGCTCAATAACTACCAAAGAGCTAAAATAAAGAGGCAAATGGAAACGAGGCGAAACCGAGGTTATTATCTCAAACAGCGACAGGGAAAAGAAACCAAGGCAAGAACTAAGTGTGAAAGGAAAATGAAACTTCTTAAAAGAAAGAAACTCCAAAACACACTAAGGCAAGTCCCACGTGTACTTTTAGCAATTAGCTGAAAGGACAATTGGTCACCTGAATCCTATACCGCCGTTACCTGGCTTAGCGTGGCAAGAATGCCACAAAAGCAGAGCCACAAGGGAACGGAGCTTATGTAGTGCGGAGCGCACCTGTAAGTAATAAATAATCAGTCCCGGAGAACGAGAAATCATGACAGGAACACCCTATCGCGGCCCTGTGAGGCAACGCCCAAAGAAAAGGACTGAGCAGGCAGAACACCATGACACTTGCTCAGGGGTACAACTGCAGTGCTCCACCTGGAGCTGGAGCACCTAAGCTCTAGAATCTAAGCTATGCTTAGTTGTCTTTAAGTCTTAGTTAGAATTGAGTTATAAGTTTATCTCTTACCCTGTCATATTTTGGAGTCCCGTTTGTATCCTTACTCTAAATTTACTGCATTGCTTTTTTTCTACTGTATATATCTGTTCTTACTCTTTTGTTCTCTGAATGCCATTGTTACGATTTTGTAGGTTATCTTACATGGTTTTTTAGAAAGAAATCATACAAATAACTAGGGGTGTATCCGGAGCTGAATACCGTATTCGGGAAAGCACGAATAATGCATTTGAACAGATATTGTATAAGTTGCTCATTAATATTCGGATTCGGAAAAAAAAAGCGAGAGAGAGTGAGAGAAGAGCGAGAGAGCGAGAGCGACTAATTCAGCACAGGTAGCTATCTGCCAGAGATGTAATTAATTGAGATAGCCACTAACAGGAGTGATTAACACAAATGCCCTATCAAAATCCGCATTATAAAACCAAACCTTGACTTAATGTTTATAAAGATATTTTGCTAATTGTGGCGAAGTGAGCACCACCGCTCTAGTGCAGAGACAGAAATCACACTTGGGTAGAGAGAACACGGTTTTTATTCGTAATTCTCTCTGGTTTTTACAAACAAAACAATCGTACTTCCGCTCTTCTCCCCGCAGATGTTCTGGTCGGCTTTTATGCACTCAGGCTCACTGTCGAACAATCAAGGCAATTGGTTAATTGATACACACAATAATACAATCAATCGTTACCAATTGCATGATTCCCGAGAGCTGTGTCGGCTCCACAAACCACACGTGTTCACTCTCTCTCTTGCCGGCAGCGCCTAAAACCACACCCCCCTACCACATACCCCCACCGCCCGACTTAGGCCGGGAAGCCATCCGGCCGATGACCGACCCCCCCCTCCTCCTCCCCCACCGGGCGAGAGAGAAAGTCCGCCACCACTATCTGCGCTCCCGGCCTATGAATCACCTTGAAATTAAAAGGTTGTAACGCCAGATACCAACGAGTGATTCGGGCGTTAGTATCCTTCATGCGGTGAAGCCATTGGAGGGGGGCATGGTCCGAACAGAGGGTGAATGGGCGACCCAGTAGGTAATAACGGAGGGACCCCGACCGCCCACCGAATGGCCAGACACTCTTTTTCGACCGTGCTGTACTTAGCTTCGCGTTGTGATCGTTTCCTGCTAATGTACAGCACTGGTCGGTCGACCCCCTCCACCTGCTGCGTCAAAACGGCCCCCAGCCCTCTGTTCGATGCGTCTGTCTGCACATTAAAAGGGAGAGAGAAGTTAGGGGTGAACAGGAGTGGTTTCCCACAAAGAGCTTCCTTCACCCGCTCAAACGCCTGCCGGCACAATTCCGTCCACTGGACCGGATCTGAGGCACCTTTCCGAGTCAAGTCGGTTAGGGGACTGGTCAGCTCCGAGAAGGCAGGAATAAACCTTCTGTAGTAGCCAGCCAGCCCCAAAAACCTCCTCACCTCTTTTTTTGTCTTGGGTCGGAGGCAGGTCGCAATCGCTGCGGTTTTGTCCACTAGAGGCCGCACCTGTCCACTTCCCAAGTGGTACCCCAAATACCGTACCTCCGCTCGGCCAATTGCACACTTCTTTGGGTTAGCCGTGAGCCCCGCCTGTCTCAGGGACTCTAACACCGCCTCCACATGCCACACATGCTGAGCCCAGCTGTTGCTGTGGATGATAATGTCATCCAGATAGGCTGCAGCGAAAGCAGCATGCGGACGCAGCACCCTGTCCATGAGACGTTGAAATGTGGCAGGGGCCCCGAATAACCCAAACGGAAGTGTCCGAAATTGGTACAACCCGTCCGGAGCGGAGAAAGCCGTTTTTTCCTTGGACTCTGGAGACAAGGGAATCTGCCAGTAGCCCTTGGTTAAATCCAGTGTCGAAAAAAAGCGAGCTGTGCCCAGCCGATCCAAGAGTTCGTCGACCCGAGGCATTGGATAGGCATCAAAACGTGACACTTCGTTCACCTTACGATAGTCTACACAGAACCGAATAGATCCATCTGGCTTACCCACTAGCACGATGGGACTATTCCAGGCACTGTTAGACTCCTCTATTACCCCCAATTCCAGCATTGCCTTTATTTCTGCCTGAACCAATTTCTTTTTATGTTCCGGTAGTCTATAGGGCCGTGAACGCGCCGTCACGCCCGGGGTTGTCTCAATGTGGTGGGTTATGAGGTTAGTGCGACCTGGTAGAGGGGAAAACACATCCGCAAACCGCGTTTGCAACAAGGCAAGATCCGCTCTCTGATTCGGTAGGAGATGGCTATCCGAAAGGGGTGAGGTTTGATCGGTAGAATTTGGTACCTCAGGCCCCAGCTCATCTCTCTCCTGATCCACCGTGACCAGAGAGACCGGTACCACCTCTTTCCATGCTTTTAGTAGATTGAGGTGATAAATCTGTTTCGCCCCCTCTCTATCAGATCGCAGTACCTCATAATCGACTTCCCCCACTCGTCGTGTAACCACGAAGGGTCCTTGCCACTTGGCGAGTAATTTTGTGCTGGACGTCGGGAGTAATACCAGGACTTTATCTCCCGGTGAAAATTGACGTAGCTTAGTTCCTCTATCGTAGTGCTTCTGCTGACGTTCCTGAGCCTCGAGCAAATTCTCCCGTGACAATCTACCCAGTGTATGGAGTTTTGCTCGCAGGTCCATGACGTACTGAATTTCGTTTTTACTGGGACTTGGACCCTCCTCCCAGCTTTCCTTAACTAGATCCAAGACACCCCGTGGTCGCCTACCGAACAGCAATTCAAAGGGAGAAAATCCCGTGGAGGCCTGGGGAACCTCTCGCACTGCAAACAAGAGAGGAACTAACCACTTATCCCAATTTCGGCTATCATCGTGTACGAACTTCCGAATCATAGACTTCAAAGTCCTATTAAAACGCTCCACAAGCCCATCTGTTTGCGGATGGTATACGCTGGTTTTAATAGACTGAATCCCCAATAATTCATATAATTCGCGTAATGTGCGTGACATAAAGGAAGTGCCTTGATCCGTCAGAATCTCTTTCGGGATTCCGACGCGGGAGATTATTTGAAACAAAGCCTGCGCAACACTCTTAGCCGAGATATTGCGTAACGGCACTGCTTCGGGATACCTAGTTGCATAATCCACCAGAACTAACACAAATCGGTATCCCTGCGTGCTCCTTTCAAATGGCCCGATGAGATCCATGCCCACTCTATCAAAAGGGACCTCAATTAACGGTAGAGGGCGCAACGGCGCTTTTGGGATGGCCGGAGAATTCACTAGCTGACAGTCTGGGCAGGACGCACACCACCGACGTACGTCCGCCCAAATGCCCGGCCAATAGAACCGGGCCATTATCCGGTTTAGTGTTTTCTCATACCCTAAATGACCAGCCATGGGGTTGTAATGAGCCGCCTGGAAAATCATTTCCCGGCGGCTTTTAGGTACCAACAACTGGGTCATCTCCTCACCTGTCTGAGTGTCACGACTCACTCTGTACAATCTGTCCTTAATGATTACAAAATATGGGTGAGTGCGTGCAGCGTCAGGGCGCACCAGCTGACCATCCACATACACGACCTGATCAAAGGCAAAGCGTAGGGTGTCGTCGCGAGACTGCGCGAGTGGGAAATCCTCCACGGGGTGGAACACCGGCACCTGGGGAGACTCCACCGGAGGCTCTCCCGGAGCCGTCCTCCCCCCGGCAGTGTCGGGCGACCCCGCGTCACCACTGTCAACTGCACACACGTCACACTTCCCTAGCGGTCGTGATCGCACCCCCATCAGCTTCTCAGCTACCTGTTTAAACCCCGCCCAATCTGTGCCCAGAATCAGAGGGTGCGAGAGGCGGGAGCTAACCGCAGCCTCCAGAATATGCTTTTTCCCTTTGACATGAATTTCCACTGGCACTATAGGGTACTTGTGTAAATCCCCATGCACACACCTAATAGAAACCCAACGTGCCGTCACCAATGCCTCTGGCCGAACCAGGCTCTGTAGGATCATGGACTGCATCGCCCCTGAGTCCAACAGTGCCCGGTGTTCACTCCCTTGCACCCTTACCGGAATGCAGTACGCCCCGTCTAGATCGGGAGCGGAGGTGGGCGGGCCGACGACACGGACCACCTGGCCCACCTCCATGAGCGGACAATCGCGGCGCAGGTGGCCCGGCTGTCCGCACCGCCAACACCCCGGTCCAGGCGTCTGAGGAGCTCCCTGAGGGCCGGACTGCACCACCACTGAGCCTGAGTGGGGAGAAGGGGGAGAAAAAGCAAATGGGTTAACACGGGAAGGGAAGGAGGGGTTTTGGGGACGGGAAACAGGAAGGGGAACAGCACGGGTGATGAATTTTTTCCGGGGCGCTGGCTCCGGCTTCTGCTGCTGGGTGAAGGGGTGTTGTGCCAGGTGGTCCTCCGCCAGGGTGACGGCGACGTCCAGGCTGGTGGGCCGGTGGCACTGGACCCAGCTGTCCGTATCCGCCGGCAAACCCTGCGGTGAAGCGCTCGAGGACCACCTGTTCCACGACTCCAGCAGCGGACCGTATCTCCGGCTTCAGCCAGTGCCTCGCCATGTCCGTCAGCCGCTGGGCGTATGCGAAGGGCCGGTCCTCTCCCGTCAGGGTGGTCTCCCGGAAGCGACGTCGGTGGTCCTCCGGGCTGAATCCCATTCGGTCGAGGACCGCCTTTTTCAGATTTCTGAAGTCCCTCCTAGCGGCTGCCGGCAGGTTATGCGCCGCCTGTTGCGCCTCCCCTGATAAGAGGGGCAGGAGACGTACCGACCACTCTTCCAGTGGCCACCGGCACGTCTCCGCTGCCACCTCAAACGCCTCGAGGAAGGCCTGAGCGTCATCGTCCGCCGTCATCTTCGGCAGGTGGAATTTCGGGGACGAGATGGTTCTCCCCTCCCTGGAACCCCCGGCAGAAGCCAGCTGTAACAGCGCCTGTGTCTGGAGGCTAGACTGCTCCCGCAGGGCTTGCATTTGCTCGGCGTGCGCAACCGACTGTTGCACCTGCATCGCAGCTAGCCCCTCCAGTAATTTTCCCAGCGCTGTTACTGATATTGGCTGCTCCGGCTGCTCCTGGCTGTTATCCATGGCTTTAAGAAAAATGTCCTGTCTTCTGCACCGTTTCGCACTAAATCCCCGTACGGGCCACCACTGTGGCGAAGTGAGCACCACCGCTCTAGTGCAGAGACAGAAATCACACTTGGGTAGAGAGAACACGGTTTTTATTCGTATTCTCTCTGGTTTTTACAAACAAAACAATCGTACTTCCGCTCTTCTCCCGCAGAATGTTCTGGTCGGCTTTTATGCACCTCAGGCTCACTGTCGAACATTCAAGGCAATTGGTTAATTGATACACACACAATAATACAATCAATCGTTACCAATTGCATGATTCCCGAGAGCTGTGTCGGCTCCACAATACCACACGTGTTCACTCTCTCTCTTGCCGGCAGCGCCTAAAACCACGCCCCCCTACCACACTAATGTATTACTAAGGTCTCCTGTATGCTATTGATAGACTAGCGTATGTTACTTTAACGTTACAAGTCCACAGTGTGGATTCATTGCGAGTTCAATGTTAAACAATCTGGGTTGAAACAAGCATTCACAGAATCTGTGATATAGGCTAAATATTCATTTTTAATTAAGTTACCACAGTGCGATTGTCGCGAATATGTACCTACACACAAATCCATTTTTGATGTTGTTTTCTCTCCACCCATTAACAGCACAGCAGCCAAGAGCTGGTTCAAGCTGGAGCAAGCTAACACAGTAGCTAAGCTGAAAGTTTAATGAATGAAACGGATAATTGGTTGAAAACGGAGGGCGAAAGCGAGTGGCTGGCTAGCTACACTGATTGCTTGCTCTGCTGCAAGTGCAAATGTTACGCCATTAACGCCAAGCCTCAGTGCTCAATGCAAAGGCTAATGTTAATGCCAGTGGGCTCAGTCCACAACAAGCACTGTCACTGCGGTTACACAAATGACACTTGCGCACACACACACCCTCGCCTCCCTCGTGCAACCTACAATCTAACCATCGTGAATAATAACCATTTCACATAGCGCAAAAACAAAACAAGAGGGGCAGGCTGAGCGAGCTAGGAGCAGTACAGGGGCAAACCATTGAGGTGTGGGGGTGGAGGGTTTCCATGTCATGTAGTAAAAATAAAACTAACAAAAAAAAGTACAATATGAAATCACAACAGGCAGAAAGGTTTGTTATTGTGGAAATAGTTTCCATTCAATGTATAATGGAATGGTTTCATGTTTTTATAAAACTGACTTTTCATTCTGAGTTACATTTTACATTTACATTTTAGACATTTGGCAGACGCTCTTATCCAGAGCGACGTACATTAGTGCATTTTCCAACCTGAAACAAGTGCGTTAAAACCACCCTAAAAAGGTAAATACGAATTCAAACACAGGCGCAGTCAGTATGATTTTTTTTTTTTTTTGGGGGGGGGGGGGGGACCACACGATATCAATCATTACACGATATCAATCATTGGCATGCACAACAGTAAGCCAATAAGTAACCTTACAAGTACTAAACTAGAAGCTTGAAACACTTAAACAAGGATTTATAAAACACAATCAAGGGAGGTCACAAGGAGGTAGGGAGGGGTGGAGAGAGGTGCAGCTTAAAGAGGTGAGTCTTCAATCTGCGCTTGAAGGCGGTCAGAATTTCTGTTGTTCTGACCTCCACGGGGAGCTCATTCCACCACCGTGGGGCCAGGACAGACAGACGTCGAGACCGGGTGCTAGTATGAAGTGGGGGGGGTACCAGTCGTCCTGAGGAGGCGGAACGCAGGGATCTGGTAGGTGTGTAGGGTCTGATGAGCTTTTGGAGGTATGGAGGGGCTGATCCTCGGACTGCCTGGAAGGCGAGCACCAATGTTTTGAATTTGATGCGAGCCATCACAGGTAGCCAGTGGAGGTCAATGAGCAGGGGGGTGACATGGGAGTGTCGGGGGAGGTTGAAGACCAGGCGGGCTGCTGCGTTCTGGATGAGCTGAAGGGGTCTGATGGCCGATGCTGGCAGGCCAGCCAGGAGAGAGTTGCAGTAGTCTAGGCGGGACAGCACCATCGCTTGGACCAGGAGCTGGGTTGAGTGGGTGGTGAGGAAAGGGCGGATTCTCCTGATGTTGTACAGGAAGAACCTGCACGCCCGGGTTACCACTGCGATGTTCTCGGAGAGGGACAGCCTGTTGTCCATCACCACTCCGAGGTTCCTGGCACAGGGCGTTGGGGTCAGTGGAATGTCCCCTAGGGAAATGGAGAGATTGAGAGGGGGAGAGGTTAGAGCAGGAATGTAGATGAGCTCAGTCTTATCTGGATTGAGCTTCAGATGGTGGTTGTCCATCCAGGTTGATTATATATTGTACCTTATATATTTTTTCCTTATATATTGTACCTTATATATTTTTTCCTTATATATTTTTTCCAGTTCCAATCCAAAATTATTGTTCAGTTTCCCCCAGTTAGGGGGTGGGGGGGTTAGATAAATAAGTATAAAGTCCAGAATA
Source organism: Synaphobranchus kaupii (assembly GCA_029718625.1). NCBI lineage: Eukaryota > Metazoa > Chordata > Actinopteri > Anguilliformes > Synaphobranchidae > Synaphobranchus > Synaphobranchus kaupii. Next base: position 35,157,666 of record CM056382.1, read on the forward strand.
TAGTTCTTATAAGAAAAGAAAAAAGACAGGGAGGGGGGTGAATACTCATAAATTGCAATAGCAATTAATTTTAGACTAGAAAATATGACATTTCCTATATGTAACACCACTTCCGGCCGAAGCCCCACCCACTTCTGGTTTCTATCCGAATACAGATACAGATACAGATCATTTTGATGGTCCTACAGATACAGATAGTGGCATCGCTGCACACCCCTACAAATAACATTTAATATGATAATAATGATAACAATACCATTATCATCATCATCCCTATCTCTGACCCATAACCCAGTGCTACAAACTAATTCCAAATCGCCACATTATTAAAATTTTAAAGTTAAGCATAAAGACACATTAAAATTATAAATCAGAAATAGAGGCAACATTGAAAATCAAGCAAACACTTTTGGGTTTACTAAAACCTTTTAGGACATGCAAAACTAATAACACAACCAATGATTGGTGCAAAGGAAATACCATGACCAATCATTGACATGTTATTGGTTTTGCGTGTGCTAAAAGGTTTTGCACATGCTACGGGCCAGATTCAGAGTTGAGATAAACGTGCACAAATGGGACTTATTAATATAGTAACATATTAATATATATATATATATAATATGAGTAGCTAATACATTGACTAATGCTTGTAAATTACCATGAAAATTATGTTTTGTCAATTGTATTGATCCATGTATTGTAAGATGAAAAATATTTTTTGTATTATGTTTTTCTAGAAACATTGGAGATTTGTCATGTTTACAAATTTATGACCTTTTGTTATAAATGAAGATGTTTCAAGCGTGCTTGAACACATAATTGGTTAAATGGATCATTACACACAGGTGTTTTCCAGGTTTCTACCTAATGTGATATAATGAGCTGTGGAACAGATGCCATTACTACACCCAGATGAAGGCATATTGCCGAAACATGTTGGTAACTTAAAATTTAAATAATTTTTTCATGGAGATAAGTGTGCAATTCTGATATATTTTCTCTGATTCAAGTGGGACTTACTCCCAAAATTCTGCATAGCTTAAACTATTTGTGATTCAGAAATTTGACTTATCCACTGTTTTAAGCATCTCTACAGTATATACGTGCACGGGGTGGAGATTTTTTGAAAAAGAGGCGTGTCTGCAAGATTCACGTATTCAGAGTTTTCACTTAATAATTTTTTCCTGCGCAACTTTGTTCGGAAAAAAAGGTGGTTTATGTCTAGCATCGCCAACAGATGATTATGAAAAATACAGCATCTTTCGCTTGAATGGATATTGGAATTAGTGCATATGGTCTTATTTTCCTTTGCCTAGCTAATTTGCAAATAGTCATAAAAAGAAAAATATGTAAAGGTAGGCTATATCACACTAGTGCAATGTTAGATTGATTAATTGATAGACAGTGTCTGGACTGGTTAAGCTGAAGACATTGCATATAGGCTATTGTGTTCAACCACCGTAGTCAACATGACTTCATTAGGTAAATCGTATTTTTAAAAAATGATTTTTTAATCTTTTTAAAAAGTAAATCCAACAATTTATTTGTTTAATTAATAATATTGCGTGCAACCACTGTCCAGCGATTATTTCTTTTGATTGTGTGATGGGTATATCCAAGTCGTCAATAGGAGCTATGATAATTTCATCAATGCGACGGATTCATACATTCGCAGACTTCCCCATCACGCAAGACCAACTACGATACACAAAGGCAGCGGTTATTAAAGGCACTGTCACTGAAATGTTGAAAATGTATATACCCTCACACACATTTTTTTTTGTAGAAAGCTGGCAACCCATGGGGCAGGCACAAGAAATGGGTCATTAGAATATCATGCCCCATGCCACCCACATTTTGAGAAACGCACTTGTGTATCTCATCCCACATAAAAAAAGTGCAGGAGAGGCACTTTAGCGCAAGGCTTAAGTTGGCCATCTCTGAATCCGGCCCTGATAGTCTTAGTAAATCAAGCTCTTTTTGCTTACTTTCAAAGTAATTATCACAGCTTGTTTAATTTCTCTTGACAATGATTTCCAAACTATTTGAATAAAAGTTTGAACACCGGTTTTCAATTTATTGAACACCAAAGTTTTCGATAAATGCATAATTTGTTCAGTTATTGTCATGGTGTTTGGCAGCCTCCGTTGTTTCTGCGGTCGTCCTCTTTTTTGGCGTCGTCAGGGCGCTCTATCGGATTTTCTGTCCTCTGTTCCGGTGTTTTGATCTCGCTCAGCTATTATCCCTTTCACCTGTTTTGGGTTTCCTGCCGGTTATAAACAGACCTGGGCTTCCGCCTTCCAGTACTTCGATATTGTATTTGCTATTTGACATCAAAGTTGGTAAGGTATAGGAATTTGGTCACTATGTTTCTGGTTGTTTCAAATAAGAAACGTAGCAAGTCCGGTTAGAGTTAGGATATAGATTGGTTTAGTCTTTTCTTTCCTATCTTGCTCTCTATACTCTCTACTTTTTACCTTTTTGTTCAGCTCATTCGCACCTAGAGCTTAAGGTAGCAGGTTCTATTTTCATTTTCGTTCTCTCGCCCATTTACACAGGCTTTCTTTGTTTTTCTCTGACCTCCTCTTGATGCTCTTTGTTTGAGAGCATGAGGTTCTTTTGTTGTTTATTACTCGCTATATTTGAGTTTGCCATCTTTTGGGGCTGTTTTGATTTGGCTTATGTCGGGAGGTTTTTATTCCCATTTTCTTTCGTTTATTCCTTTCCTGGTGCGGATCTGTCCGCTTTAGTGGTGTATATTTCTATATACACTTTTAGATTCCTTGGCTGTCGCGCTTGTTTCTCTGAACCTTACACTCCCCCCTTACAGTTATTTGCACATGCAACATATCATTAGGCCCTGCCTGCTATACAAGCCAAAGAATCACAAATTGAATAAGCAAATGTTATTTGTGAATTTGCCTTGTTTTTAAACCTGTACAGAGGAAAATAACTTAACGGATTTACGTATATGTATCTCTTAGCAGGATATGGGCTAAAGATATTCATATTCATATACATCTGTTGATGTATGACTAACAAAAATGGCCATTTACTTTATTTGGCTGACAGTATATTATTATTTCATCCATTCATTTTTAAAGTTTAAATATTTGGGTTTCCACAGCTTTGATTTCAGACCCACTCATGTGTTTTCTTATTTCTCACAATGTTCTAGCATTAAAATAGCATTAAAAATAAGTCTCAACATGCCAATGTTCAAAATATGCAGGCAACCCGTCACTCTTTGTCATTTAAGTTTCATTAACTGTGATCAATGTGGGATCTGAGGCAGCTGGAACTACATTTTGAAATAATCCAATCATAATTCGACCATTAACAGCCTTCTTTCTGTCCCCCATTTTTTGTTCATAGATTTAGAGTTGCATGACTTTAAATCCGGTAGCTCCATATTGAACTTAATGAAAACAGTCTCTAAATGTGAACAAGATCAATTATGATTGACAGTCTCCCAATGCTCATTGATTAGTAATGCTTCCTTATAATAAGTGTGTTTAGTGTGTGCACTGAACCCAATAAATTATCTTACACCTAAAACTGAAAGCTTCTTCTTACAGGCAATAAATTAGCCACTGAAGACAGTCTTGAACTGAGCAGATGTCCCAATCAGCCTGGCACACAGCTGACCTACAACACCCCCCCCCCCCCCCCCAAAAAATAAATAAATAAACAACCCCCTCCCCAAATCCCCAATCGGAACTGTGCTTTATAAAAGGCCCTTCCAGAGATAGTTGACAAAGACTAAGGAGCAAGTCTTCACCCTGTCACATTGTGACATGTATTTTGTGATGTCTTTGAGTTCTTCCCAGAGGATCTTAGTAATCATAAATGTTCTCCATCAGTATGGGTGGGTGCTTATTAAAGACAGGCAGGCAGAATGATTGTACAAGAATATGTATTCCAGGGAGTGTGGAAAAGACTGGGAACACTTAATGGGTCTTCTATAGCTGACGCACACTTTCTGACCTTTACGGCTATTATGTTCCTCTCATTGCAACTGGTCTACGAAATGATTTAAATTCTGCTACTAAGGAATACATAAATTAAAGTGGATGGCAGATGCAGCTCCTGGCTCCTAAAACACAGCTGCAGCTATTATAGCCACCAACAGATGACTTACAGGAGGCAAGCCATTTGTTGTCCTTGCAGAAATGTTGATTACAGAAATTGAGAATTTTATAATGAATGTGCATTCAAATTTCATTGACTTTAATGTATTAGTTGCCCCGCGCAAATCTATGGAGGACTTGCTGAATTGCAATTGAACATGCAAATGAGGCATTGTGTGTATCTCAATTCATATGCTGCGTTCCCAGCGCCCTCACCAAACTAGGGCTCTATTAATGAGTCATTCATAATATGTATCCAGTAAAAACATGGCTTTCTCCAAGGATCCAATGCAGAAATTTCCAGATGCACCAAAGCAGATTTGCAACATCGTTATTGAGCAATATCAAGAGGAATCATCTAAATCATACATGGAATAACTGGTGACCAATGCCTGGCCGGAGTGGCTAATCGGGAAGAATCCCGGTGGGCCGCTGGTTTTTGGTCTGGTTGCGAGGATCGGTAAACACAATAATTGTATTTAGATTATATGGGCTACTGGCTGCAGTGTGGGCTGCATGAGCTCTCACTCGGCCCCCTCTCTCTCGCACGAAAAGCAACCATGGCCCACACCAGAAACTTGGATGGTGATAGGGGGGATGAGAGTGGCCCCTCGCAAATTCCATAATTGGTTGAACCCAAGTTTGTTTTAGATTATGATTGATCACCTGATGTAATTAGTTTAGTTTACGAGTTTGTGCCAGACGAAGATGCTAAAATGGAGAATAAAATAAGAAGAGGAGGAGCAGAAAAGGCTAGGATTAAAAAAGAAAGGCACTGGAAGAAGCGGCAAATGTGCCAAATTAACCGACGTATTTCGAACAAAAACGCAAGCGCAGCTGATGATGAGAAAGGTAGCATATAGTGTTAAGATGTCATAGGCATGTAAAGTACAATATCATTGCATGCAAACCACAATTAAAGTTTATTGTCAAGGAATTTTAAAGCATGACTGGCATATTTACGAATAACTGCTTTGATAAATGCAAAATGGTTATGGGATCATCTAATTGTGAAAGGCATTTTGCTATATATGTAACGTTCCGTCCCCATCCTGTCCGTTTTCCATGTTTTACCCTTTCCCTCCGTGTCATGTTGGATTCCCTTTGTCCGTGTTTTCCCCGTTGCTACAGACTGGGCGTGTTCCTTCTGTTTGTTTCACTCTTTTCCCCCACTCCGGTTTCAACCTATCTCCTTTCCCCTTTGCTGCATGCATTCCACACCTGTCAATTAGTCAATCACCCTCGGTTACATTCCGCACGCTTTCCTTATTGTTTTCAATTTCACTCCCCTATTTAACCCTCCGGCTGGCTGCTATTCAGTGCCAGTTCGTTAACGTTCGCCGTTTGTATCCTGGTCCTTTGTTTCCCTGTCCTGTGCCCTAAAAAGACTTCAGTTGGTTAGGCTTTGTGCTTACTGCTCTAAACCTGCTGTTGGTATTTAACTAGCCCTGTCTGTTTGCGGTAGTTTCTGCCTGATCTCTGTCTTAATTACCAGCTTCCATTGTGTCTGCCAGTCTGTAGCTGTGAACCACTCCCTGTGTGTGTGTGTTGCGGTACCTCTGCCTCCATCTGACGTTGCGCCCGCAGTTGGGTGTTCTGCCTTTCCACCCTACAGTGGTTCCTGTCCGGCCGTGGCTACCGCCATTGCTGCGGTTACGGTTCCAGCCTCCACTGTGGCCCTGATGCCCCAACCGGGCCAACCTGAGCTCTGCTACACTGCTCTGCCTTGCCGTATCCAGCCATATCCCTTCCTCTGCTTCCAGTCCAGTTCCGGTCTGGAACATTACCGTGTTCCAGTGTCCCAGTTCCAGTTCGTACCGCTCCAGTTTCCGGTATCAAGTCCAGTTCCGGTTTGGAACAATTCCACGTTCCCGTGATCCAGTCCCTGTTGGACCGTCCGGTCCAGAACCAGTCCAGTTCCGGTTTGGAACATTCCCGTGATCCAGTCCCTGTTCGACCGTCCGGTCCAGAACCAGTCCAGTTCCGGTTTGGAACTCCCGTCTCCCGTATCAAGTCCAGTTCCGGTTTGGAACAACGCCACGTTCCCGTGATCCAGTTCCTGTTGGACCTTCCGGTCCAGAACCAGTCCAGTTCCGGTGTGGAACTCCCGTCTCCCGTATCAAGTCCAGTTCCGGCTTGGAACAACTCCATATTCCCGTGATCCAGTTCCAGTTTCCTGTCCTGTCCAGTTCCGGCTTGGAACTTCCGGTGACTATCCAAGCCCAGCTCCAGCTTGGAGCAGTTCCAAGCACCGGAGAACTCCCTAACCACCCTTTTTACTGTTGTTAAATCTGTGTACGGCTCGGGACTACCCCAAGCTCCTTAAATAAATCACCTTTTCTGGCCCCCTGTCTCTTGGTCGTTGCATTTGGGTTCAGCCCGTGTTAGGTTCGTGACAATATAGTCTCGATCAGCCAGGTTTTTTTTTTCTTTTCTTTTTAGTGGGGGGGGGGTAATTGTGTTGGAAATTATTATTCTTGTTTATTATTATTAGGCCATGAAAGGTATGATAATATAATAAGTAAATTAAGTAACACTGTTTTAGATGTAGCAAACTTAGCTAACGTTGGCTAACATAGCATACTTGCTGTGTCTTGCTGTCGGCTTTTGTTAGCAAACGTTATTAACTTTTTATTTATTTGACGTCTAATGTCACCCTTCAACCGTGAGGTAATGTTAGCTATCTAGCAAAAGTTAACAGCCAAATTAAGTTAATTTAACTTGATAACTTACTGGAGATTTAAATGTTACATTCAGAGAGCTAACGTTAGTTAATCGTCATGAATGGATGTTTTATATCTTTCTGGGCATTGTCACGAACATGAACATTTGCCAAGTTAAGAGTGTTATTTACTAAATTAGAAAAACGATGACTAAAACAGCAATTAAAGGCCTTATGATAACGGTGACTTCAAAAACAATAGTTAACAGCTTTTTAACAGTTATCATTGTTAACATTATTCCAGTGAGTCATATTGTATGTGATTCAATAACGATTATCAATAATAATAGGTACATAAGTGAAATCGGTTATATATATATATATATACATTTCCTGGATCATAAACTCCATGTCCACAAGTTTTGCTAAATCTGAGGATGATATGCAGAATTACTAAAGGTCTATGATGCAAAATATAGCTGTGTACCCTGTTTTCCATTAGTGTCTCCTAATCTATCCAAATGGCTAAATTGTACACTGCTCTAAATAAAAAAAATTATAATTTATTTAACTACAAATCAACAGTTTTGGCTCATAAAACTCACTTTTGCATAATAAGTGGGAATTACTATTTTTTCATCAGTATAGGGGGGTAGGTATCTATGGGTCCAAAACCCCTATGCAAAACATGCCATAAAATGAATAAAATTAGTTTTATACATTATAAAGCATATACATTTGCTCCTTCTGATGGCTTAAGATAAAAAACATTCATATCAGAGTGTTACATACACCTAATTACGTTGCCTACTCATTCACTCTTGTACCTCAATAAAACATCACTTGTCCCTGTACTCTACAGTATGTATACTTTTGTCCTGAGATTGCATTTTTCTGTATTTTTTAAATTTTTAAAATTTTCCTATTCACAATGACTCCAAGGCAATTTTTACCTTAAAGGGACAGTTCGGAATTTTGGACATAATGTCTCAATTACGATTTACCCATGATGTAGTTGATTGATGGAAACCATTTTCATATAATTCCATGCTGTCCCTTCTTTTGGACATACACACATTGCTAATGCTAGCGCAACTCTAAGTGTTGTATATTTCTCAAACTGATTGTACCAGACAATAAATGACCACTGAATTTTGAAAGGAACATCTCGATGTGTAAAACCGATGGTAGGATTGTATATGTATTTCATATTTAGTAGCATATATTGCTAGTAGAATACATGGTAGAATGAGACAGTACTTTCACAGTTTATTTTGCATTTGAGTGAGCACGGCTTTTCTGGCATACAATCAGGCTATTGTTGGGTTTATCTCATTGCTATGACGTTATTCTAATTTTATATGATGAATAAATATATTTATGAACTCAAACATAGACGCTATTGTCCACTATGTCATGCATGGGTAGGTATAGACTAGGTGGAGGGTTGCTTGTCAAATGGACTTGCTACGGGGAAATAGTGACACTTAGAAACTCCGTATTCAGCAGAAATCGTCACGAACCGTCTACCAATAAAGCTAAAACACAGTTTGTGATTTCCACTAATAGTTTGACTGCAGTAGCAACGAATGTCTCAGTTTAGCAAAAAGGTCCCACCGGCGTCACCTTCTACTCAAAGGAGTTAAATCAGTGGTTGTCAACTCCAGGCCTCAGGACTCACCTGACAGAAGCTTTTTGTTGTAGCCAGAAACTCACACACACTGATTCAACTAATCAAGAGCCCGTTGATTGGTTCAGTAGTTGAATCAGGTGTGGGAGTTCCTGGCTACAACAAAACGCTTCTGTCAGGTGGGGCCTGAGGCCTGGAGTTGAGAACCACTGTCTTAAGTGACTCAAAAGCTCATCATTATTTATCTTCCTTTGGAATACTCAGAATACGGTGTTTACATGACCCAATTGAAGTTAACAGTCTGTGGAAGGGGTGGCAGGTACAGATAATTCATGTTGATTTAACAACACTGAGATATTTAGAACACAACGCTAACCTTCCCTGGACAAAATCTTCAAAGATTTTCGGGAGCATGTGGGAAAGTAGAAGGTGCGCAGCTTTGTGATATGCTGCTGAACAAAGGCTTAGTTGAAGGGTACTTGGAGTTGTAGGTGTTCTGACCTGTTCCAGATCACCAACATGGAGTGGTTAAGCCCTGTGCAGTGCATGCCCAGTTGCACCTGCATATAGTACCCCCTCGGCCCATTATAGGCAACCCGGTACTCTCCGTTAGCCATTTGTATTTCGCTGTTCCTCACAGCCAGTGCTTCGGTGAGCGACTTGTTCTTTCCCATCACTGGGGTGATTTGATCTCCAGCAGCATGTCGCCGTTGATGACTCCATCAGGACTTGCTGCAAGCCATGTATTGACGACGGGAGAGTCGAACCACTCCGTGAAGTCTTCTCCAGCACATCCCAAAGACTTTCAATGGGGATAAGGTCAGGACTCTGGTGGCCAATTCATGTGTGAAAATGATTCCTCATGCTCCCTGAACCACTCTTTCACAATTTGAGCCCGATGAATCTTGCCATTGTCGTCCTGGAATATACCCATTGATGGGATAACCTGGTCATTCAGTACATTCAGGTACTCAGCTGACTTCATTTTATTGCTGCATAACGTTGCTGAGCCTAGACCTGACCAATTGAAGCAACCCCAGATCATAACACTGCCTCCAGAGGCTTGTACAGTGGGCACTATGCATGACTGGTGCAACTGCAAATTTTTTTTTGGCCGGGCAGTGTATGTTTGATATACGTTTGTAACGCTCAGTATTTCATTGCAAACTAAAGAAAAACTTTGTTTTGAATTTTTGCTAAGATTTCTTAGCATTTGTGGCACTTTATTTTGACTGAAAATATGAAAATTAACAAAGTATTAGTTAGTATTGTAAATGGTACAACTGTCTTGCTTCATTTCCATTTTCCAAGTTTCTGTGATGGTCACACCTGGAGTTATAAAGCTGTAAATATATGTAATATGCCCCATTTGTAATTGTTACTCTTCTAATTTTATAAGTGCCTAAACCTCTCCTGTTTCTTTTCCCTGGGGCTTATGCCCTGCCCCTCACCCTGAGCTGCGGCCTGCTCCAGCCCTGCCCCTCGCCCTGAGCTGCGGACTGTTCCATCCCTGCCCGTCGCCCTGAGTCTGCAGACTACTCCTGCCCTGTCCCTCCTCTGGTTTATGCCCACGCCGTGACACAACCAGAGTCCCAGATATACCACCCCACCCCTCTGATTTTCATATTATACATCTTTTCATTGGACTTTTTTCTACCAGCTAGTGTATTATCTCAGACTGTAAAATTTCCAACCTACTTGATTATTTACTGTGTTAGATCCCTCATTACATTCTGTTACCATCCATTCTACCTTTAGTTTAAACCAGGCCGACCAGCGAAGGATGGGCTCCCCCTCTCTAGCCAGGTTCCTTCCGAGATTTCTTCCCATTGGGGAGTTTTTTCTCGCCACCGTTTGAGTATTTTTCTTCCCACTGGGGAGTTTTTACCTTGTTAGCTGTTCGTTTGCTGTTTGGGGGTTCAGGCCTGTTTTTTGCCCAATTCTCCTTCTGTTTCTCTGTACAGCGTCTTTGCGGCAGCTCTCTGTAAAAAGTGCTAGACAAAATAAAAAATGTATTGAATTGAATTGAAATAGAACACCCCTGCATCCACGTGAAGGGTTTAGAGCAGGGGTGTCCAATCTTATCCGGTAGTGATGTTACGGATGATACCGAAGCTCCGAGCTGTGTGTCGAGTACGTAGGGCAGTTTCTACAGAAGCCTCGCACCGAAGCTTGTATCACTTTCAGAGAAGCACGTGATCGATGACAAACGAGGCCTCGGGTGCTGTAGAACCACGTGATCGCTTTGTTTTGCGTTTTGGGCGGAATTAGGGGTTTTGAATTGTAGATATAAAGGAGCGATACCCCCCTTATTTCGAGGGTTGTTGCGGAGAGTTTATTATTATTGGTATTATTGCTATTGAAAGTTTTTGGAGTATTTTTTTTGAGCAATCTTTGGAGTATTTTTATTTATTTTTTTGTACAACTTTTGTACAGTTTTGTCGTTTTTGTACAAAAATAGGCTAATGCAACCTGCATGGAAGCGAAAATCTTCTCCTGCTTGGGAATATTTTGACCCGATATCTCCAAATAAGGCAGGCCTAAGTGGCGTAGATATAAAAACACACTGAAACGCTATTCGAACACTGGGCTAGCAATCGACTGTGCATGTAGTTCGTTGGTTGTTATTTTAACGTAACTACAGCAGATTATTACGATTTGTTTAATATTATGATTTGATTGTTATTTCTTATTCTTTCTCATTATCATCTGCATTCCTTCTCAAATGGCATATTATTTAATTTTGAAGGTAAAGTGCTTGCTGTGCCTAAAGGAGCTGGCTTACAGCAATTATACCTCGTCCAGGCATTATCGGGCAATGCATGAAAATGCACCTGCCAATGAGCAAGAAACCAGCGGAGGTTATTTATTTATTTATTTATTTTACTTTTTAATAGCAGTTATGGTTGCTTTATCATAATCATACTGACATACATGTTGATAAAAATACATTTGCATATTGTTATTTTGCCATAGGTTCCAGAAAGCAAGAACTTGATGAGGCCGTTAATAAAAATCTATAAAACCCCCCCCTTTTCAGTCACAAAAGCAACTTCCCTTTCACTGCCCATACTGAAGCACATTCACTTTCACTGCCTGGTTACACAACCTGGTCTCACAGCCCATTCGTATCTATTCTACGAAATTCCAGTCCCGAAAATTCGTACTTATTTTACGAATTAGCGATTGCACACCACGTGACTTTACGATTTTCTCCGATGAATTACGAGACAAAACGGAGATCCACCATTTTTATTTCACGGTCAAATAAAGCGAATGGGTAAGCTGCCGGTATTGTACTTATAGTTTATACTTATAGTTATAGTACATTCATAGAATACCTTTCTTATTTTGTAATTGCATTTTAATGCAATATGATGTATAATTCTCGAGCTTCTTCGTCTCTGCTTTATCTGTGTGGGTTGCTATTTATAGGCTAGTCTTGTAGGCTATTGCTTGTATTAAACTAGCTGAAGTTAGCTAGGTCTGTTCAGATCAGTACATACTGCATAGGCTGCAATATGATTATTAATAGATTTAGCTTGTGAACTAGGCATCAGAGCGTGTCGTTTTCGGTTCTTTTGAGACGTATAACATGAGAAAACCGAGCATATCTGTAATGGAAACAACCGCGTCTCCCCGTTAACTTCTGTAATGAACTGCGATTCCCATGAGTCTGTGCGCTGTCTGTGTGTATTGCCCATAGACTGCAGAGACGTGACGGGATGACCACAGAATTGGCTTCATGCCCCAATGAGCAGCTCCCATGGGAATCCATGGAACTGGTAAGCGGAAGCTGCCTCCAGTTTTTTTTTTATCTCGATGGTTGAACTTTCATTCATAAAACCAACAAAAAAAAAAAGTCTGCCAGTCTGCAAATAACAGGATTCCTAAATGCTATATGCAAATCCCATATGCAAAAGGTCTATAAAAATCTTTTAAAAATCACATATGCCATATACAAAACTTAAACAAAATAAATATGTAGTAGAGAGCTAGCATATACATTTCCTGCTAAAATTAAATAGTTCCCTAATACATGGTACTCCTTATAAAAAAAACATTGTATAAGAATTGTATAGAAATATATAATATAATAGGCTACTAATCAACATGCTTTTTTATAAAAACTTTGCAAGTATGATCATATATGATTTTTACAGACCTTTTGCATATGGGATTACCTTCGTAAGCATTTAGGAATCCTGATATTTGCAGACTGGCAGACTTTTTTTTGTTGTTGGTAGTTTAAGCCAACACAATCTCTCAAGCATGGTACACAGCAGATATAGAATGTACAAAATACGCACTGTTGTTATTTATTATAATAATAATAATAATAATAATAATAATAATAATAATAATGCAATTTTATTTAAAGCTTTTTTTTACAGCAAAATCCTATTACACAGTTAAAGTAAAATATATAAAAACAATGGATAAATAAAACAAAAGACTAAAATGAACATGAAAAATATTCTCAAATCCAGAAGCTTGAGAAGCAATGCAATAATAATGGTATATAATGTAAGGAAGACTTAAAATTCAGTAATTAGACTATCAGTTTCCTTTTCAATTTAGAATTAAACAAATTTTGTAGGCTGATAACCACAATGATAATTTTCCATGCCAAATAAGCGTTCATGCGCGGCTCTCAAGCCTACAATACTTCGGCATAACCAGCAGGTAATGTGTGTATGTCAAGTGAAGACCTGACGTGGAGCTACGACCATTTCCACGGTCAAATGGAGTCACGTTGAAATTTTATAAATCACTACTTTGTCGTGATTTTTTACATACGCCACACGTAAGATCAAATTTGATCAAAAGTACTTTTTATAAATGAGGCCCCTGGTCTTGGCCCTTCTGCCCTTCTGACCATCTTCTGGCATAGACTAAAGACTCGCCTGTTTAGATTACATCTTTGCTTCCTGAATTAATTGTTAGCATGCAAGTCTTGATTTTTGTAATAGCATTTTAGGGGCATGTTAACAGTGATTTATACATCAACACTTGCCATGTTACTGACATTTTAGTTAATGTATTATTTAGACTTGTACTGTTTTTTTTTTTCAGTATACCATTGTTTTTTTATTGGACATTTCTCTTATATAGCAGTATTTCTCATTCCCCCCCTCTACCTAACAGGTCAAGGAGAGGATATCAGCCTGCCTGGCTGACATTTCTATGTGGATGGCTACTCATCACCTGAAGCTCAACCTTCACAATACGGAACTGCGCTTCATACCTCACAGGACCTCCCCACTGCAAGCCCTCTCCATCACCGTCGACGGTACTATGGTGGCTGCTTCCCGCTCTGCAAGGAACCTGGGGATGGTCCTGGATGACCAGCTGGACTTCATGGAGCACATCAGGGCAACAGCACGGTCCTGCAGGTTCCTCCTGTACAACATCAGGAGGATTCGACCATACCTGACCACCTACTCGACCCAGCTTCTCGTCCAGACCATGGTTATCTCACGCCTGGATTACTCCCCCCAAAGTTTTCACACATCACCCCCCTGCTGAGGTCAGTCTACTGGCTGCCGGTTGCCGCCAGGATCAGGTTCAAAGTTCTGACCCTGGCCTACGCTGCAGCCAAAAGGACAAGCCCTTCCTACCTGCAAGACATAATACAACACTAAACTCCAGCTCGACCACTTCGCTCTGCTCGTCCGGACTGCGGAGCTTCTCCACCCTAGCTCCCCAGTGGTGGAACAAACTCTTCACTCCTCTACGTTTTGATCAAACACTGCCTGCACACCTCTTCAGAAATTCACCTTGACTGTTTTTAGCTTGTTTCCTGTTCCTTAATTCTTTGTTGATTTTATAGTTTATAATGTCTTGTTGTCTTAGCCATAGCTTACTGTGTACTATACTCAATGTGGATATTATACTATGGATAGCTGCTATGTTATGATAAGAAATTAGCTCTATCTGAACTGATGTCATTGACCTTCGGTATGCACTTATTGTGCGTCGCTTTGGATAAAAGCATCTGCCAAATGAATGTAATGTAAATAAAGTTTATTATTATTATTATTATTATTATTATTATTTTATGCAAACTTATGCACTTTTTGCCTTGTAAGTCGCTCTGTATAAGCGCATCTGCCAAATGAATAAATGTCTGTATTGATACACTTCTGTAATGTGATGGACCCTTTCTAGATTAAATAAGCTAAATGTCCAGCTAATAAAAGCTTGAAGACACTGAAGTTCAATACGTCTCTGAGTGAATTAATACAAAATTTATTTGACAGTGCATTGTGTACACCATATATTGATGTATTGTAAATTATCTCTTCTCTTTCAAAACCTGATGGCCAATATACAGCATATAGTAATAATAATGTTTATCATTTTAGTCATATAAAAGTTAGAAATTGTATATACCACAACATCTGATATTGATTACAATGAAAACACCAATTTAAAATGGGTAGAAAATTATTTTTATATAATTACCAATAAAATCTCAGATCATAGGATAGACTACATTAACAATTTTCTTTTTTAAATATATATTTTTTTTACATACAGCTGACACCCTTGTCATTTTTATGTATTTAAAGGGAATGCTTTCATTCCTACAAAGCTTTCACACTAGGCTACTGCATGCTGTTCACTACTGTCTGCTTATTAATTATCAACCTGCTGGATTTGGAAAGCATTATAAATGTCTAGAAGTAGCTAAGATAATTATCTAAGTATTAAAAGTTGGGTTCATGTGAGTAGCGTGATCCCATTCGCAATAAACGGAGGGCATCTTCGTGTGTGTTTACGGTTGTATCAAACTACATTTCGGCGCCATTTTATTGCTTTGCGCTAAGGAAAGTATTACTGGGAATTGTAGTTTTTTTTAACAAATATATTCCCTGTATACGTAATTATCTAGGAATTGCTATTGTATTATCTACCTAGCAAGCCAGTTATGCTAGCTACGTTCAACCAGATCTAGGTACCTAGCTAGCTACGCCTGTATTAGCTGCTGGTAGACAGGATATACATTTTCAATATTAATAGCTTAATATTAATATTAATAGTCAAAAGTAGATGGCAGTCCTATATTGTCTTTTTTACTGAAATGTTCTTATGACTGATGTTTTCTGACTCGGCTTGATCCTAAGAATCACCTCGGAAAGTGTTGTACATTAATTCTGAAATTTAAGTGGCGCCCCCTGTTGAAAGCATATACTGCACTTTTTTTTTGTAGCTAGAGATCTGGTTCTGATATTATTTGTAGTATGTCTAGAGGTGGTCTAGATTCCGACATTTCAGCATGATACATCATTCGGTGTACAAATGGCGAGTGCCCAAAATGTTCAAAAATCACATTTTCAAGGGGGCGCTACAGAGTCTGTGTTCATGCTAGGGGTCTAATTTTTGGTCTACATGCTAGAGGCCCTGATGAGACTCAGTTAGCAAAATGTCATGCTTCTACGATTTTGGGAAGCTGAGTGCAGTGTTCAGCAGTAACCCAAAATGACCTATGAACATTCTAACAGCCTTCATAGATCTATTTTTCATCATTAGTCAAATTAATTAGGACAAGTCTAATTTATGCTTACATGTAAATATATATGTCACAGGGGGTGCTGAGTTGTCCTTGTATACTAAATTTGGGATGCTTGGCTGCCTTTGTGCTTCAGGTAGGAGGAGTCAAAGTTTTTAAAAAATTGAGATTTGTAGGTGGTGCTATTGAGCGTCTATGTGTGCTAGGGGTCTGTTCTTTTGCTTATGCAATGTAGGCCATGGATATATTAATAGTTCCGAATTTCAAGCCTCTAGATTTTAAGGAACCCATAACCCTAATCCTACTGTTGTGACCTTTGACCCTTCCATAGCTCTTGTATTTAATTTCATAGTTTACAATTTGGGTATATTTATATTCTAATTAATCCATGTCAGGGTGGTCAACATGCCAGAAAATTGCAGTATCTAGCGTAGGTAGCATAACTGGCTTGCTAGCTAGATAATACATTAGCAATTCCTAGATAATTACGTATATAGGGAATACATTTGCACAGAAAACTACAATTCCCAGCAAGACTTTCCTTAGCGCGAAGCAATAAAATGGCGCCGAAATGTAGTTCCGCTTGATACAACCGTAAACACACACGAAGATGCCCTCCGTTTATTGTGAATGGGATCACGCTACTCACATGAACCCAACTTTTAATACTTAGATAATTATCTTAGCTACTTCTAGACATTTATAATGCTTTCCAAATCCAGCAGGTTGATAATTAATAAGCAGACAGTAGTGAACAGCATGTAGTAGCCGAGTGTGAAAGCTTTGTAGTAATGAAAGCATTCCCTTTAAATACATAAAAATGACAAGGGTGTCAGCTGTATGTAAAAAATATATATATTTAAAAAAAATGTTTTTAATGTAGTCTATCCCATGATCTGGGATTTTATAATTTCGTAATTATATAAAAATAATTTTCTACCCATTTTAAATTGGTGTTTTCATTGTAATCAATATCAGATGTTGTGGTATATACAATTTCAAACCTTTATATGACTAAAATGATAAACATTATTACTATATGCCGTATATTGGCCATCAGGTTTTGAAAGAGAAGAGATAATTTACAATACATCAATATATAGCGTACACAATGCACTGTAAAATAAATTTAGTATTAATTCACTCAGAGACGTATTGAACTTCAGCGTCTTCAAGCTTTTATTAGCTGGACATTTATCTTATTTAATCTAGAAAGGGTCCATCACATTACAGAAGTGTATCAATACAGACATTTATTCATTTGGCAGATGCGCTTATACAGAGCGACTCACAAGGCAAAAAGTGCATAAGTTTGCATAAAATAATAATAATAATAATAATAATAATAATAATAAACTTTATTTACATTACATTCATTTGGCAGATTCTTTTATCCAAAGCGACGCACAATAAGTCCATACCGAAGGTCAATGACATCAGTTCAGATAGAGCTAATTTCTTATCATAACATAGCAGCTATCCATAGTATAATATCCACATTGAGTATAGTACACAGTAAGCTATGGCTAAGACAACAAGACATTATAAACTATAAAATCAACAAAGAATTAAGGAACAGGAAACAAGCTAAAAACAGTCAAGGTGAGTTTCTGAAGAGGTGTGCAGGCAGTGTTTGATCAAAACGTAGAGGAGTGAAGAGTTTGTTCCACCACTGGGGAGCTAGGGTGGAGAAGCTCCGCAGTCCGGACGAGCAGAGCGAAGTGGTCGAGCTGGAGTTTAGTGTTGTATTATGTCTTGCAGGTAGGAAGGGCTTGTCCTTTTGGCTGCAGCGTAGGCCAGGGTCAGAACTTTGAACATGATCCTGGCGGCGACCGGCAGCCAGTAGACTGACCTCAGCAGGGGGGTGATGTGTGAAAACTTTGGGGGGAGTAATCCAGGCGTGAGATAACCATGGTCTGGACGAGAAGCTGGGTCGAGTAGGTGGTCAGGTTTGGTCGAATCCTCCTGATGTTGTACAGGAGGAACCTGCAGGACCGTGCTGTTGCCCTGATGTGCTCCATGAAGTCCAGCTGGTCATCCAGGACCATCCCCAGGTTCCTTGCAGAGCGGGAGGCAGCCACCATAGTACCGTCGACGGTGATGGAGAGGGCTTGCAGTGGGGAGGTCCTGTGAGGTATGAAGCGCAGTTCCGTATTGTGAAGGTTGAGCTTCAGGTGATGAGTAGCCATCCACATAGAAATGTCAGCCAGGCAGGCTGATATTCTCTCCTTGACCTGTTAGGTAGAGGGGGGAATGAGAAATACTGCTATATAAGAGAAATGTCCAATAAAAAAACAATGGTATACTGAAAAAAAAAAACAGTACAAGTCTAAATAATACATTAACTAAAATGTCAGTAACATGGCAAGTGTTGATGTATAAATCACTGTTAACATGCCCCTAAAATGCTATTACAAAAAGCAAGACTTGCATGCTAACAATTAATTCAGGAAGCAAAGATGCAATCTAAACAGGCGAGTCTTGAGTCTATGCCAGAAGATGGTCAGAAGGGCAGAAGGGCCAAGACCAGGGGCCTCATTTATAAAAAGTACTTTTGATCAAATTTGATCTTACGTGTGGCGTACGTAAAAAATCACGACAAAGTAGTGATTTATAAAATTTCAACGTGACTCCATTTGACCGTGGAAATGGTCGTAGCTCCACGTCAGGTCTTCACTTGACATACGCACATTACCTGCTGGTTATGCCGAAGTATTGTAGGCTTGAGAGCCGCGCATGAACGCTTATTTGGCATGGAAAATTATCATTGTGGTTATCAGCCTACAAAATTTGTTTAATTCTAAATTGAAAAGGAAACTGATAGTCTAATTACTGAATTTTAAGTCTTCCTTACATTATATACAATTATTATTGCATTGCTTCTCAAGCTTCTGGATTTGAGAATATTTTTCATGTTCATTTTAGTCTTTTGTTTTATTTATCCATTGTTTTTATATATTTTACTTTAACTGTGTAATAGGATTTTGCTGTAAAAAAAGCTTTAAATAAAATTGCATTATTATTATTATTATTATTATTATTATTATAAATAACAACAGTGCGTATTTTGTACATTCTATATCTGCTGTGTACCATGCTTGAGAGATTGTGTTGGCTTAAACTACCAACAACAAAAAAAAGTCTGCCAGTCTGCAAATATCAGGATTCCTAAATGCTTACGAAGGTAATCCCATATGCAAAAGGTCTGTAAAAATCATATATGATCATACTTGCAAAGTTTTTATAAAAAAGCATGTTGATTAGTAGCCTATTATATTATATATTTCTATACAATTCTTATACAATGTTTTTTTTATAAGGAGTACCATGTATTAGGGAACTATTTAATTTTAGCAGGAAATGTATATGCTAGCTCTCTACTACATATTTATTTTATTTAAGTTTTGTATATGGCATATGTGATTTTTAAAAGATTTTTATAGACCTTTTGCATATGGGATTTGCATATAGCATTTAGGAATCCTGTTATTTGCAGACTGGCAGACTTTTTTTTTTTGTTGGTTTTATGAATGAAAGTTCAACCATCGAGATAAAAAAAAAACTGGAGGCAGCTTCCGCTTACCAGTTCCATGGATTCCCATGGGAGCTGCTCATTGGGGCATGAAGCCAATTCTGTGGTCATCCCGTCACGTCTCTGCAGTCTATGGGCAATACACACAGACAGCGCACAGACTCATGGGAATCGCAGTTCATTACAGAAGTTAACGGGGAGACGCGGTTGTTTCCATTACAGATATGCTCGGTTTTCTCATGTTATACGTCTCAAAAGAACCGAAAACGACACGCTCTGATGCCTAGTTCACAAGCTAAATCTATTAATAATCATATTGCAGCCTATGCAGTATGTACTGATCTGAACAGACCTAGCTAACTTCAGCTAGTTTAATACAAGCAATAGCCTACAAGACTAGCCTATAAATAGCAACCCACACAGATAAAGCAGAGACGAAGAAGCTCGAGAATTATACATCATATTGCATTAAAATGCAATTACAAAATAAGAAAGGTATTCTATGAATGTACTATAACTATAAGTATAAACTATAAGTACAATACCGGCAGCTTACCCATTCGCTTTATTTGACCGTGAAATAAAAATGGTGGATCTCCGTTTTGTCTCGTAATTCATCGGAGAAAATCGTAAAGTCACGTGGTGTGCAATCGCTAATTCGTAAAATAAGTACGAATTTTCGGGACTGGAATTTCGTAGAATAGATACGAATGGGCTGTGAGACCAGGTTGGGTTACAGAAGCACTCCCAGTCCCAGACCAGACACACTTTTACTGCTCAATAGAACCCCACACAAATGTTGTCCCCCTTTATATCAATCTTCCTGTTTTTTTCATTTTGAAAGTTAATATAATATTATTACATATATTATTTTATAGGTAATATATCTTAGTATAAAACAAATCTAGCCTAATGACAGTTACAAATATAAATTATGAGTATGTTTGTATGTGTATCGCCTGAGCGGGGTTTTGAACTGGTAGCCTACAGAAATGGCTCTGAAGTCCGACGCGTTACCAGTGAGCTAAAGGGTCGCTTGCTGTTAGCTCGCGGCAACTTCGTTATTTTGAACCTGGGGTGGAATTTGTAATGATTTCGTTGCTCTAAATTACTTTTACCAGCAGGTGTCACTAGTGTACACTGTGTTGAATGAGGCTTCGAGTAATGAATCTATTTGCGATACAATTGGCTGCAAAGCCTCAGTGCTTCAGGAAGCCTCATTTCGCCATCACTATTATCCGGAAAGGGCCGGTGTGGGTGCAGGTTTTTGTTTTAGCCCAGCACTACGACACCTGATTCAACTAATTAACTAATCGTGCTCTTCAATCAAGACCTTGATAAGTAGAATCAGGTGTCATAGTGCTGGGCTAGAACAAAAGCCTGCACCCACACCGGCCCTTTTCGGGTAAGATTGGACACCCCTGGTTTAGAGCTATACTCAATCTTATATTTACTCAGCAGAATGCCATTTTTTGTCGCCATAAATCACACGTTTAATACCAATAATTGAATAATTATACTCAGTCAAAAGTCACCAGTATTAACTATAGCAATTAATGTGTAGATAGAGGTGTCTTTTCACCAAATAGAATTATCTAATTATCAGTTTAATGTAACATCCGACATTTCCCTCCAGTCCACCTTCCTTTCATTTCCCGTGTTTTCCTATTCCTTGTGTTTCATGTCGTGTTTTCCAGTTTACCCTGTCTGTCTGTTCCATGTGCAGGCTGGGCGTGGTTCCCCGTTTTTGTTCCTCGTTTTCATCAGCCTATCACTCTTCCCCTCTGCTCACATTCCGCACACACTTTATTATTCCAATTAGTACTGGCACACATTCCTCACTCCTTTTAGTTATTCTATTAGCCATTTCACCTGTTCCCCTCTCTATTTAAGTTCCCCTCTCTCACAGCGTTGTTGCCAGTTCGTTGTTTGTCTTAGCCTTGTCAAGACTTTCCTCGGCTATTCTACCTGTTTGCATTTTTGCTGTTATATTCCGCTACTTCGTGTGGAGTTTTGCCTGAGTCCTGCATTTGGGTCCATACCAGTGGTTCAATACCATAACATTTAATATGCTATTCTAATTCCAATAGTGAGGCAAATCATTTTGGTAATCACAACATTTACATTACTTATTACGAGTTAAGACTGAAATCATGAAGTTATGAATAGAACATTTAGGATGTAAGACCAGGCAACATTTATTTAGTAACAGACGACAGTCTATCTGTGGAGCGATACTTTACGTTACCTACAAATGTATTGCCGGCACTGGTCGACTACAACAACAAGGAAGACGTTTGCTCCGCCCCCGTACTTCCACAGGGAATATAGGTCAGCACAAAGTAAAGGATTCAACAGTTTGACTTCAAAAATTATGGTATAAACACTCAAAATAACCCGGATAGACTGTCGTCATATTTTATTTGCTTTGGGTGCACTGTGCAGTGTTTAGGTGCGTTTGGTAGTGGATGCTACCGGTTACCTTAGAGTTGCGCTATCATTAGCAATGTGTGTATGTCCAAAAGAAGGGACAGCATGGAATTAGCTGAAAATGGTTTCCATCAATCAACTACATCATGGGTAAGTCGTAATTGAGACATTGTCAAATTCCGAACTATCCCTTTAATATAAATAATTGAGACATTGTCAAATTCCGAACTATCCCTTTAATATAAATAATTTAAGATTTTAAATCATGAGAGGTCAATAAAGTTTATTAAATGCCTATCACTATTTAGGTGATATTTATTTCGGTTTTTTCTTTCCCTGTACCTGCCTAGAAGTTTGGTGACATCTTTGTGGGCTATCAGCTAACACCATCACTGGTGGTTATTTAACAAAACAATTGTTTTGTAACAATATACATAAGCTGAGTTAGTACAATATGTGTATGGAATGATAATGCTCTTGGGAAAGGTACATTATTGTGAAGTGCAGTCCAATGCCCTAATATAATATGAACCAGATACGCTGTTGATTCTTATAAGTAAAACCTTAAATTGGTTTTAATATGCATGTCTCAAAGATGGAAGGC
This sequence comes from Synaphobranchus kaupii, assembly GCA_029718625.1. Classification (NCBI taxonomy): domain Eukaryota; kingdom Metazoa; phylum Chordata; class Actinopteri; order Anguilliformes; family Synaphobranchidae; genus Synaphobranchus; species Synaphobranchus kaupii. The sequence goes on from CM056382.1 coordinate 35,180,173, forward strand.
AATGTGTGAAATTTTATGGTATATTAAATACAAAGAAAATCAAGCAAATTAAAATGCAAATGGAGTAGAACAATGATTAAGGTTAAAAGATCATTAAGGTTAAGAGGAAGCACTAAGTATACATAAAACATTGTTTAAAGAATTGCTACATGTATGCGATACCATATAAGGGGGAAGACTGTTCAAAGTCAAGTTTAATTTCATTGTGTGTAACATTATGATACTGTAAATAGTGGGTAAGATAATCAGGCACAAAGTATGATTCTCTGTGGTATTTGTACCCGTTCTACACGTGATAATATCACAGCACACAGCTGGCCATCTGCCAAAACCATCACATGCTCCAGAATCATTGGCTGTCCGCTGTATAAACCGTGATAACCCACTTAGCTGAAATAAAATCTGCCTCCATTTATACGTAAATTGGGTTTAAAGACAGCGCTCCTAAATCTACAACATCACCGTGACAACAGTGTTTCGCAGATTGAGTTTAAAATTAATTCCAGCAATGGCAGACATAACAAAAAGCACATTTTAAATCTTATTGGTTACACTCATAGGTTGGGTGTTGTCTTTTCAGCATGCAAGTATCATTGGCTAAACTGTAAACCTTTCAGCTATAACATGATAAATTTAAGCCATCCCTTAAGTCTCTGCGTTTTTCAACTTTAGTATTAGATGGTTGGTTGTTATATGGAAATGATGGTTATAATCCATTAAGCCTGTTATCTGTTTGGGAAACTAGGATGTGATTATTCATTTTTTGGGATGATATTTGGCAAACTGAACACTCCATATGAGGAAAAGTATTATCTTGGTTTGGTCATTTCACTTCTGTTTTGAATTCAGATAAAAAGCAAAGTGGTAGTTTTGGCTTCTGTGGCCTCCTACCATTAAATTAAGTCAAAACAAGCAGCAGTACTATTATCGCAGATGGACAACAGGGATGGCCATGTTTAAAGTGATGGACAAGCCCTAACGAAAATGAACTATAGTATATACAGCATATACTATAGTATTACTGTAGTTTTGGTACACACTGTAGTCATACTATTGTCCCATAGGGATAAATACTAAAGAATTATTATAGGGGGTGAAAATACTATAGTGACAAATACTATAGCATTATTATAGTGGGTGAAAAAACTATAATATTCTTATAGTTTTCTTGAAGATTACTATAGTTCATTTTTGTTGATTCTAAAAACTTCAAATAACCAAAACATATCACAGAGGGATGTATCTACTACACAGCCACCAAATATCTTCAACAAAATGTCAATAGGTATATTAATATACGTCCCAAAGTCAGCAAATAAACTCAGTCTTGAAAGAACACCCTCAAGCCGAGTGCCATCGACGTCTTCCAGCCCTACATGTTTGAACCACTGAACTATAAGGAATTAAAGGCATACTGAACTTTGTTAGACCAAAAGAGCAAGACGTCAAGCTCGAGGGGTACTTCCGTCATTAATCCTGGAAAAATATGCAGACCTCGGACCTCAAAAATGAATGGGAATGAGCTTCAAATTTCCTGTACCAGTAAATGTACAAGAGCATTTGTTTGAGCAACATATTTGGAATGCCTATGGTCTAAGCAACGATTTGACATATTTAACTCAAAATGTTATTCTGCCAATCTTTTTTAAAAACGATTTTTAACATCTTCTGGGTGCGCATTGATGACGTATTTTGTGATTTGACGAGTGGGTAAACGGTCTGTTTTCGCTACAAAAGAAAAGCTATGTAGTTAGTTTATGCATGAAAATGAGAACATATTTTATTTGCAACATCAACGTTAACATTCCTGATATTTAAGCAGCTGATTCCTATTCTACAGACGATCGTCAATGAGTTAAACTGAATTTATACTTGTATCAGGTCATCTGTAATGTTGCTTAGCTTAGCATGCAGGGCCCTGTTCCTCGTAGCTGGCTGAGTTAGGGTAACTGTGCTACGAGAAACAGGGGCCTGCAGATGTTGTGTGTATTGGACTTGGTTGGTGATGTTAATAATTTTTTGGCGCAAAACTGGCATTGAATGTAAAAACAAAGAGCGCAGTGAAAAAGGTTGGAAAATAAAGTTGTGTGCTGCATGTGAATGTAATAACCGACAATCTGCAAACCTTCATTTGTGTTCGAATTTCCAATAAATAGTATATTACTGCACATGATGGCATTTCATTTAGAGAAAATAATTTAATCTTTAATGCACATTGTATGGCTAGCTAACATTACGCAGGCCTATGAGCCAATATTTGCATATTAAATGCAAGTCAGAGCCAGCCAGCTAGCTAGCGAGCTAACGTTAGGGCGCAAATGTCTTGTTAAAACCTAGCTAGCTAAAGTTAGTTAACTAGCATGTATTCTTGCGCCATTACAAGTGAACTGGGCGTGTTGGTCTTAAGATGAGGAGTGGCCAGGATTCTTTTTGGCGTATTGCTATCTTGAGCAAGCAGACAGCGCTTGCGCTAGAACCACCACAAACCTGGTCTAAAGTCATGTCGCAGTTGTTTACATTTTATTTTAACGGCGCATATAAGTGCGTCTACATAGGCGTGTGCACAACGCGCATACCCTCCTGTCTGTTACACACAGGGGCGTGCACAAGCATAACTAAAATATCTAGATCACAATGTGAAATAATATTATTGTGTAGGCTATATCAAAAATGCATAATAATAAAAGGTTCCATAGGTCCACATACCTTTCCCTCAGCGAAGGGAAACAATGCCACATTACATTGCTCTCAGCACACCATCAACATCCAGGCGATGTGCAATGGTAGCCTACGGGACAATGGCTATCCATTAAAAAGGAGCTGATAACACCTATAGCTATCAAGCCTAATGCGTGAATTGTCTTTGCACCTAATGCGTGAACTGTCATTCAATGGAAAACTCGCGTACTGCAATAGACGGACATTTGCGTTCTGAAAATGCGCTTCAGATGTCATTACAATACATCTCTGTTTATCTAGGAATACAGCCTGTAAGTAGGCTAAATAGAATGGTTTGTGACTGAAAAAAGTTCAAAACCTTGTCCAGTGAATATTGCTTTTATTGTTTTTCAAATAGCCTAGGCTACAACGGACTCGCTGTGTATAATGTTTTTTCGATAGACTATGGTTAAAAAACGGAGATAAATGTCATCATGTTAACTGAATTGTAGCCTAACCTTAGCTATTCTTCGTCCTTCATATTTTTTAAATTACAGTGACAAGGTTTCCATACCCTCAGCTTATTAAAACCCCGCTGATTTCACCTGTTATTCCATAACTGAACAAAAGATTTTAAAGAGAACTAAGTGTCTAATTAGAAACGAATTGTTACACAATTAATTTAATTAATTTAATTAACAATTATTTTTTATTCCATTATCTGCATGTTCGCTTTACAAGAGCAGGTCTGTTTCCCCTGCTGTACATCGCACTTTTCACGGTCTTCCTGGGAAAGTGAATCGTTTTAAAGTATTACGCTACCAGTAAAACAGGTTGGTCACATTTCCATAAGCAGGACATTATAAAACAAGGGAAAATATGCTGAACCTATGGGTTGCCAACCTGACAGATTTGTTGCATTTAGTGTCATCATTAAGGCAAAATAACGTCAGTTATGTTATTAATCTAAATTAGAATGCAGGTAGCCTAATGAACTTCGGATGAAGCTTGAACATGAGTTCATTGCATAATCAAACGAAATTTGTTAAACAAGCAGGCTAATTTGGCGTTTTCTAAGGTGAGAAGGAAGCAATTGGTTGCTTATTCTCAGCTGTTGCAGGTGCTTTTAACGAAATTTAACAGCATATATTTTGTAAACAGCACTGTCAGGAATTACCGGGAACTCATAATACTACTACTGCTACTGATCCATATAGGCTAGCCTATTCCTTGATCGCACTAAACACGCATGAGCATGTCTGTTTCGCCATCATAAGCAATCCGCCAAGGTGGAAAAGCAGGCTTTTAAAGGGAATGGGATATGACATTTTGATTGGTTTATTGCATGTCACGCCCAAGACACACCTATAATTAATGAAGAGACTAGGTTCAGCCCAGTTGCACCTTGCGCCGTACTTAGCGCCCAAAAAACATGCCGTTAAAATAGCAAAAGTGGACTTGGACACGCCCTAAATGGACTTAGCGCCATGCGCTTAGACTAAGCGCCAAGATAGGGCCCCATATCTTTAGCAGAGATAGGCAGCATATTGAGGAATCACAAAGAGGAGTTATTTCCTCCATAGCTCTTGTAGCCCATCAGGTAAAAAATCTGAAATTTGAATTTAGGTACGTTTTTAGTTTTTTCATAATTTCTGTACATAAATTGTTGTAGTTAAGTAGCAAGAAGTGTATGTATATGAATTATGACTACTTAGTTATAATAGTGCAGTTCTCTGTTTTAATAAAAGCTATGAACCATATTTGTAGCCTTTACAGTTTTTGAGATAAACAGCTTTGTTTGTCACTAGTAAAAACAGAATTGGTATATTTTGCCCTTGGTATTAAGAGGTTAATTCAGAGGGATTCGTTTTATACATAACAGTGAATTCGCACTGGTATACCGGCAAAATAATCTGTTACCTTACATCACTCTGCATCACTGAGACCGCAAAACCATATTTGGGCTAGGACCTGCTGCATGGAGAAACTCCTGAATAACCTAGACATAACTAGCCAAAACCTGTATGAAAGAGACAGTAAAGTAAAAAGAAGAACAACGCAGTTACCTTATGAATTGTGCTTTGCTAAACGGAATGTAGCGAGCTACGCTACAAGGTAAAAACACTGCACCATCTTGGTTCGATAATTACGCTTGGTTGCCACCTCCTCTTACGCGGAGCTGTATTTACTTGACTTACGAGGGCTTGTCTGAAAGATAAAAGTCTTGGCTATTGGCTGGAATATTTGACAGACAGTTTTAAAACCCAATGGAAAGCAAATAATACTCGGAGTGGAGGCGGGTCGATTTTTTCCCACTTCTGATAGGCCTATTGTGCTATCAGTCAAACAAATACACCCAATTGACGACGGTTTTGCATAAATCTCTGCAATCAAGTACAAAACCACTTTGGCTAAAATATACTAAGCCACGGGATTGGTACTCCAGAAACTGGCTGAGTTTCACAACGCCAAAGTGAACACAGCCAAACTACTTGTAATGAAGTGCAGAAAAGCACAAGTCGGTTTAAAATTGGAAAGAAATCATGTACAGCCGTATGAAAGTTTTAAAGTATTTTTTCTTGAAGCCTAAAGGTATAATGATTTTTCAAACCAAAGTTTTGTGAAATACAATTAAGCAGAACAGTTTACCAGCACATTGTTTATGGTGTGACATCAAGCTGCAGTACATGTTTGAGAATTAGGTCAGAGTTTCCAACGTTATTTACGAAGTTTTATCTCAACGTTTTGGGATTAAAAACCACTTTCCCAGAAGGAATGGATATATCTTAAGGATATTTAATCAACATATTGAGGTGAGCAGTTTATTACATATTATTAAATTAATGAAATGTATAATTTAATAACTTCCGTCACGCCCGCGTTACCGCTAGGGGGCGTTTGGCAGCAAGAGGTTAAGGCTTGTGTTCCCACTTGTGTTCTTGTCGCCTACCTTGTGTTTTCGCGTGTGTTCTTGTCGTGTCATGTTCTGTGGTTTTTGTCCCCTCGTTCCTCCAAGACCCCCTCATCCCTCCAGGCTCCCTCGTTCTGTCCAGGCTCCCTCGTCCCTCCCAGGCTGAGTGCCTACTCCCCAGGCTGAGTTCCTGACCCCCTAGGCTGAGCGCCTGGCCCTGACCGCACGCTTTCCACGCCATCTGCGGTTCCCCGCTCCTGTTCCTGACCCCCAGGCTAAGCGCCTGTCCCCCAGGCCACGCCTTCTGTCCCCTAGGCCTCCACACCTTCTGTCCCCTGAGCCTCCGCGCCTTCTGTCCCCAGGCTGATTGCCTGCTCCTGTCCGCGGCGCCCACACCGGTTCCTGACCCTCCAGGTTCCTGACCCTCCAAGTTCCTGACCCGTCCTGTTCCTGCCACGCCTAGTTCCTGCCTTATGTCTGTCTGTTATGCCCGCTTTCTGTCTTGCCCTTGCCTAAGTCTTGCGTTTGGGTCCAGTCCCCCCCCCCCTCAGGAACGTAACAGGACTGCCATTTCATAGCGTGGTACAGCATTGGCTATAAACCGCAATGTGCATAAAAACCGCCACATACATGGCACAAAATCACAAATTGGACTACACAATATGCATATACCCCATTGTGATAACATGGCTAAAGCATTTTAAAATCAGCTTTAATTCTACACTGTAGCTATACTCTGTAGGCTATACTTGCAAGGATGGAAACAAAGGACTTCTTATAATATTGGCAAGTTTGTAAACCCAGGAGGTGATCTTCAAAGACTGACTATTTGCAATATGCGATCAAGTTGCAAAGCACCTTTACACAATTATGAAAAAATGTCAAACGAAACATCAAACCATTATAAACTCTTATCTAAGCGATTAGAAGCATTCACAAAGCCAAAGAGTAAACCAACAGCTAAACTATTCACAATTATATTAGCAAAGCTAAGCGAGTAGCAGAACAATTACCAAAGCAAGTAGTAGCTAAACAATTCACAATAGGCTACCATTTGTAGGCCAGTAGCTAAGCTTGAGTGCTGCTTTCTCTATTTTTAAGATTTTTTCCTGGAGATACAGTATGTAAAGGCATTAAATGTAAACTTCCAAAACAAGAAGCTTGGGGTTACAGTAAAGCATTCTGGGCAATTTCACTGCCCGAAGTCTGCAGTCTTGCGGACTCGTTCCCTTGAGCCAAATCGTATAGTACAGCTCTATAGTATGGAAGGGTGCTGACTCGAACACAGCCGTGGTCTCTCATGTCACACTGAGTTACAGCAGAGCAGCGGTGGTCATGACCTCTATTCCTGAAGAATAACAGGCAGCATTACATTCATAATCATCTGTTTAATTGCACCATGGGCAGGGGCAAGTAGACGCTTAGTTTCTCATGCTCGACACACATTTTAACCCCTTTGTGCAGATGCAAAATTTTGACAATTCTCACCTATTTAGATACGGTTCTATTTAAGGCTTTATAACTCCAGGTAGGATTGTATATTTATTTCATATTTAGTAGCAGATATTTATAGTAGAATGAATTAATATAATTACACAGGAATTTCACTTGTTTATTTCGCTATTGAGTGAGCAGCATTTTTCACCGCTGTATTGGCATACGTTCAGGCTATACGTTGTTGGCTCTACCTTGCTATGACGGAATACTAATTTTTCGTGGTAAAGCTAAAACACAGAGTTTCTTGTTTCCACTCATAGTTTGGTTGCAGGAGCAATTAATCTCTGAGTAGAGCAATTTAACTGCGCCGGTGGCATGGCCACTCACTGGTCTGCGTGAAGGGGTTAAAACACTTTAACAGTCTGATTGCATTTATATCACTGACTGCTTCCTAATTTTGCAAGGCTTTATTATTTTTGTAATGTAAATTCAGAAGTAATTTACATGATTACAGAGTGGCTTTTTGCAAATTATGAGTGAGGCATGTAACTATTACATGCTAGAAACATAAGAGTATTGCATTAATGTCTGGATGCATTTGTTTTTAACATATTGACCTTTTACTACAACAGATACAAGAGCAGTTGGATTTATGTTTATAGTAATTTAATTAAAAGGCTGCTCAGAGGTCAAGTTGACTCTCCTCGTTTTCATTTAAATGTATTTAATTATATCAATTTATAATGGTTTCTGTCTGTTCTAATAAACCATTATCGTAACGTTACATTAAAATTAGGTATAACCATATAATAGTTAAGAATATTCTTACCTTACTACATGTTTTTTAATTAATACACATACTGAATCTTTCAGCGGGAGATGAGGTATATTTTTATATGTGAATGTGAATAAAAGCACCTAATATTCTTCTACAAAAATACTTGCCATGGGAAATTAATGTTTGCTCATATAACAAGCTAACTACCTACAGTATGTGGGAGTATGTTGAAGAAATCACAACATAAATGTTGCTGAACAAATATTTGACACTTTTTATGAGCACTACTTGTGTTTGAATGGGAAATTGATACACTATCCTGGATTTGTATGGACATTTTATATGTGGTATAGGCCTATGTTTTATGCTAAATATATGAGAATGTCAGAAGTGCATTTCACACATTCATGTAGAAGTCCCTTCTCAATGGGTCAGTGAGAAATGCACAGCATGTAACAATCATGCAACCCACATGCTGTGAAATGAGCACTGCAGCATTGAAGCTACTGCCCCACATCAGAGCTCTGTCTCCCTACAGCTCAACCCCATAGAGCTTGAGCCCCCTGTATCTCCACCTTACAGAGATCCCACCCCTAACTCCAACTGACAGTTACACCCCCATTGTATAACCACCTCACAGAGCTCCACCACCCTCTATCTCCACCTCATAGAGCTCCACCACCCTCTATCCACCTCATAGAGCTCCACCACCCTCTAACTCCACCTCATAGAGCTTCAGCAGCCTCTAACTCCGCCTCATAGAGCTTCACCACCCTCTAACTCCACCTTAGAGAGCTTCACCACTCTCTAACGCCACCTTATAGAGATTCACCACCCTCTAACTCCACCTCATAGAGCTTTACCACCCTCTTTTCCTAGAGCTTCACCACCCTTTAGCTCCACCTCATAGTTTCAGCACCCTCTAACTCCACCTTATAGAGCTCCACCACCCTCTAACTCCACCTCATAGAGCTTCACCACCATCTAACTCCACCTCATAGAGCTTCACCACCTTCTTTTCCTAGAGCTTCATGACCCTCTAACTCCGCCTCATAGAGCTTCACCACTCTCTAACTCAACCTCATAGAGCTTCGCCACCCACTAATTCCACCTCATAGAGCTTGAACACCCTCTAACTCCACCTCAGAGCTTCACCACCCTCTAACTCCACCTCATAGAGATTCAGCACCCTCTAACTCCGCCTCATAGAGCTTCACCACCCTCTAACTCCACCTTAGAGAGCTTTACCACTCTCTAACGCCACCTTATAGAGATTCACCACCCTCTAACTCCACCTCATAGAGCTTTACCACCCTCTTTTCCTAGAGCTTCACCACCCTTTAGCTCCACCTCATAGAGTTTCAGCACCCTCTAACTCCACCTCATAGAGCTTCACCACCCTCTTTTCCTACAGCTTCACCACCCTTTAACTCCACCTCATAGAGCTTCAGCACCCTCTAACTCCACCTCATAGAGCTTCACCACCCTCTTTTCCTACAGCTTCACCACCCTTTAACTCCACCTCATAGAGCTTCAGCACCCTCTAACTCCACCTCATAGAGCTTCACCACCATCTAACTTCACCTCATAGAGTTTCACCACCATCTAACTCCACCTCATAGAGCTTCACCACCCTCTGACTCCACCTCAGAGCTTCACCACCCTCTAACTCCACCTCATAGAGCTTCACCACCTTCTTTTCCTAGAGCTTCATGACCCTTTAACTCTACCTCATAGAGCTTCAGCACCCTCTAACTTCACCTCATAGAGCTTCGCCACCCACTAATTCCACCTCATAGAGCTTGAACACCCTCTAACTCCACTTCATAGAGCTTCACCACCCTCTAACTCCACCTCAGAGATTCACCACCCTCTAACTCCACCTCATAGAGCTTCAGCACCCTCTAACTCCACCTCATAGAGCTACACCCCCCATAACTCTTATTTCTCAGAGATCCATCTGGTATCTGTTGTTTTTCCGTAACGCACTCAATGGGGAGCCTTCTGCTTTTCGACCTGCCAGTAGCCTGATCTTTTTGACACTTCCTGCCTGCTCTCTGACAGGAAACATGACTGATTCAGACCAGATGAGTTACATTTCTCAGGCTTGCCTGTGAACTCTGGTAACCTGCTATGGAAGTTGGAATGAACACATTCGCACTACTATCCAGACACTTTTTGAGGAAACAGCATGTTTACCCTCATCACACACTTGTCACACAACATTAAGAATACCATATGTTCTTTAGAAAATTGTGAGAGCTGTGAACAAGACTTCACCAGCTTCAACAGAGTCACAGGTGTAGTACAGGCATAGATAAGTGATGAATGATGATATGTTTATTAACTTTATAATATGAGTACATTTAAATACCAGTGTTTATGCCCCTGGCATTGCATGACTGCTGGACACATGCAGGATCAGACAGCCATCCTAAATCCATCTGGGGGAAATGCATGCAATGACTGCTACCCAGTATCAGTCTGCAATTGCAAAATTCAGCATACACAATTTACATCACAGAACATGGACACGCTGTGCACCCCTGTTGGAACACACAATTTCGGGAACACTCCTTAAGCCCAGTCAAGAAGAGTCAAGAAGCTCTGACCCCACTTAATGACCCCAGAAACACCCCTGCAAGAGTAGGTGGCTGCCCTCTCTGCTGTTCTAATCACAAGTCTTCCCCAGTGGTGGAGACTTCACCTCTTTCCTGTAGTGTGCTAGCAGGTGCTCGCCCCGTAATCTCCAGTGCCTAGGTGAAGGCTGAGGAAACAAGACATTTCTCATTTCTGTCTGGTTGCATGCAGACTCTTTCTCTGTACCACAAACATGACACTTTTGTTGTTATGTGTGTCACAGCTGCTCATCTGCCCCTAAGCATTGGAATGGGTGGTGGAACAAAAAAAGTGCGGTGCTATCATAGTCTAGAGCAAGATCAGCAGGGCTACAGCATATTGTTATGAATATGAAAAAGATTAACAATAGGTTAAAACAAGAAATCACAATCACTGGCTAGAAATACTTTGCTCTTCTCTGTGCCATGCTTCCCACCCTTAATTACTGTTACCAACATCAGCTGAACCTCTGTTAGTAATGATTATTATCCTAAATATTATGCATTTAAGCAGACAATTATTTGGGTTGGCAAAAACGTTGCCCATGATGGCCCATCTACTGATGGCCACCCCTGACTTTGGGCTTGTTAATAATGTTAATAATAATAATGATAATAATAATAATACCTTAGTCCCCCCCTAATAAAGATCCATATAGTCTACCCAATGAAAACATTTAAACCCCACCCAAGTAGATTGCCATCAAATTCTACAAATTCAATTAATTTAACAATTTCCATTTTAATCTCAATTCCAAATAAAGATCAATGCCGCAAACTATGGGCTTGATTTACTAAGACCTTTTAGCACACACAAAACCAATAACATGACCAATGATTGGTGTGCTAAAAGGCTTTCCACACGATAAACGTCTTAGTAAATCAGGCCCTCTATGTACTATCAACATTCCTTCCACACCCCCGCACAAATTCCTTCATTGTAACTTCAATTCCCTCAATTCAAGTCGAATAATTGAAAAACTCACATGGAACTAGATCGTCATTATGGACAATTTGAAATTTAATAATTGAATTTCAGTATAACTTCCTTAGATTTTTTTCCTTAGACTTCCTGATGTTTTTCTGATATATAGAGATATAACAGAGATCCCTTTAGCTGTCCGAAAGGCTAGCACCAAGGTTTTGAATTTGATGTGAGCCGATATTGGTTGTCAGTTTAGAGAGATGAGAAGGGTAATGATGTGGCTGAGCCTGGGGAGCCAGCGGAAATTTCACTGCTTTTCACTTTCTGTGTGTGTGTGTGTGTGTGTGTGTGTGTGTGTGTGTGTGTGTGTGTGTGTGTGTGTGTGTGTGTGTGTGTGTGTGTGTGTGTGTGTGTGTGTGTGTGTGTGTGTGTGTGTGTGATTTAAAAAAGCGTTGAAAATTCATATAAGAGTGTAACAGCACTTTGACCTGTGTCACGACAGTGCTTTCTCAATGCACACTACTTTCCAAAATGGCACTGTTCCCATGTGGTGTCATTTCAGACTAAATGTGCTCACCACTCAGCAGTTCATTGGGCTGGGTTTCCAAGGATTTAAAAATTGTCTCTAAAAGCCTAAAATATGTTATCTGAGAAGTCACCTCAACATGATTAATAGGTTTTTAAAGGGAGGGATAAGTTGCTTTACATATATTTCAGAAAATATTCTTCACCTGAAACAAACAGGGAATTTATAACATTGTCCAAATGCATAACTTTACTAAATTGTGATTCCAAACAATTTAACATCAAGAATTTCACGGAATAAGTGCTTTGGGATGCTGAGAATTTACTGAGCATTATACATGTTAATACATTATACATTGCCATAGAGCTATGTCTCCAAAACTGTATGTTGGAAAGCATTGTCATGCCATAGGTGCTGCCAATTGACACTTAAAATGTTTGTTGTTGTTTTTTTAAATATTATTTCTTGCTTGGAATATCCAGAAGGACCAGAACAAAATCAAACAATATTTTAAAAAAAGTAATTGTCGCTATTTACTGAAAATGGTAGGCCAGAGCTGAGAAAGTAAAATGTAAAAAAAGTGGTGATGCATGGCATTAGGGGTAGCCCAATACCAATCCATCACAAATGAGCAATTTTGGCTACCATTCTTGGCTACCTGGTTGCAACAATTGGGCAACCACTTTCCACAGATTTTTAGTATGGGCATACATGTGACAAATATAAATAAAAGGAACAAAGTTGGATACTCAAGTATTTCACCATGTGTCGGCTGCCTGTCGACAGAACAACTAACTAGCTAAGTTAGCTAGTTAGCTAGTTAGCTATGTCGCTCCAATGTCCTCCTGCCTCTCCTGGCTGGCACAACATCCACCAGGAGCAACAGCCACTCTTGCAGATGACCTGTCGCCAAGCAATGTTAGAACTAAGCTGAAATGTAACAAATGAAATGTAGGCAAAGCATCTAAAAAAATACAGGCGAGACGTGAGGCGCAGTCCAGATGGAAGCCGAGTCAAGCTATATACAAGTCCCCCTGCTATGGCACCTTCTGAGCTGTGATCCCTTCTCTATCTGTTATCCTCTCTGCGTTCTCCCTGTCTGAATAAAGCCAGAAATATGAAGAGGGTGGACTGTCCTACTAAGCAAGAACAATGAATGATTATAACAAAAACCCTGTAAAAATATACATATGTATAAAATATAAAAATATTGAATTTGTGCTGCTAACTTTCCTTTTTGACAGGCAAGGCATACTTACTTGGCCTCAAACAAGAAGCCAGAACCCTAAAAGTGTGACCACTGGTGTGTTGAAAATGAAACTAATCTAAACAATGGCTCATAAATTGTCTCTCGGTTCATTCTATTGTATGGGCTTGCATAATCTTACTGAACATTGGATGGCAGCAACCTCTTAATTGTTGACATACTGTAATTGCATACTTGTAGCTATTTGGCAATTGATTAAATTTAGATTTTGTTGCGAAACAGTTATGTTCCTGTGTACAGAACTGCAGGCAAAATGGGCAGCATTTTTTGTTTCATGTATTATATTTCACATAAATTGGTCCTAAACCATTTTCATTCCTAAACCTATGGTACACCATATAGCGCAGGCCAATTTATGAAAAAGCAAATCATAGTTACCCCATCATTTTAGTACCCATTATTTTGTCTGTTGTCCCAGACGACAACCCATAGAAATATATAAGCTTCACTTACCAGTAATGGGTTTTAAACAGAAATGTGAACGTTCTTAGACCGGTGATAGACCCTATTGTCCGATACCTGATCATGCCAGTGCGACAGTATCTCCTTTTAGTCAGCTGCAAATATGACTCAAAACAGGGCTGCCACGTGAAGGCTCAGTACCGCTAACCCCTTTATTATTTTTTTTGTCTTTTCTTTTTTTATATTTTTTTTATATTTATTTTTTTATAATGCTTTTTTTTTTTTAATACATTTTATTGATTTTCAAAAACATATATACACAGACATAAGACAATTACAAAACAGACACACAAAAAAAACAACGGCAAAAAAAAGGACTAGCGTGACACAAAAGAGAAATCTACTGCATTCTAGTATTAGGCCACTGGTTTTCAGAGAAAGAGGGTAAATAAATTCATTAAGAAAAAAGAAGAAGGGAATTTTGATTCAATACAGTCCAGTTTTTATGAAATGGGATTCACTCTGAAAGTTAATCTACCCTATTATGTTTTTAGGGTTCTTTTTTAGTTGTTTTTATTCTGGTTTATGTTATGGTTATGTTTTTTAACTGTGATCTTCACCAGATTTACCATTAGTCGTCACACTCTTCCTCCCATAGAGGTTGATTATGTTGATTCTCACAATTTTCAACTTGACATGGTCCACAAGCAGGCAGGCATGGTAGTCCGTATGCCCTGCAACTGCACCGTTGTGTTCGGCAGGCGGTTGTGCAATTACAGTGGACCATCTGCAGGAGGTTTTCTGGGGCAGCAGTTTTATTGGTCATAACTGGCACAAACCGATTGTCTTCCAGTTTCCATCCCCAATCCACCGCGTTCATGTCACTCTCCTTCTCCATCCACACCATAATCTGGAAATAGTCTCTTTGGCAATGATATTTAGTCGAGGACTCAGTAGGAGGGAGACGTTCTGGGGTAACAAATGACTTGGCAGTAACGATTTTCTTGCTAAAAAGGTTGTAGCGCAAAGAGGCAAGTGAATCGGTACTCTTGCCACCAAACAAGACTGCCATTGCCTTGCTCCCATGGTCCTTTATGACATTTTGTGCTTGATTTGGGAGCAGAAACACATTTGCACAGGACTGGATGGTTGATTCACCATTCACAAGTTTCTGGAATGCTGTCTGTTTGCCAACACTAAAAATGCGCGAAGTTGTATCACATCCTGTGAAAGCGTGAATAAACAGCAACTGGGAACACAAGTCACTACCCAGGACTTGTTTCATCTCACTGACGTTGTACACCTTAGGAACTTTGGACTTGTCTGAACGAAAATAGAGGCCTCTATTGTTCGTCTCAGCATAGTAGAGAAGAAGAATGAGTAAGTCTGTATCCTCCCCTATCAAGGTCGTGGGCTGATGTTGTGACGCCTTGACTGCAACTTTGACAATGTCCACATCTGCATCACCTGATGCATTGATAACAGTGCAGCCCCTCTTCTGCAGCTCCTCAGTCATAAGATTGATAAGTCCTTGTTTGTTACAAGATCTGGAAAGGAAATCATCCTTTCTTCCCACAAACTCAGTCTTTGCATTGAAGCTAATGATCGGGTGAGTGTTTTCACCACGTCTCTGATGCGTATTGTCTTTGATGGAAGGACCTTCCCTATAAATATCAAAAACTACCGTTGCTTTACCATAATGACGTATGGTAAAGTCTGCGTATGACTGTGCAATGGCACCATAACTGTCACCCCTTTTCCATGGCAGGCGGTGAACCAGGGAGCCACCATCAAGGACATAATGATCAGTTGGTGGGATAGAATCCAGGACAGTTTTGCTGGATTTCTTGCTTGAAAATTCAGTGACTGCCTGTGCTAGTTGGGGCTTGTTGGCTTTACGGAAGATGTCTTTGGCTTCAAACAGGGCTGCAGGGAATGAGCAGAGCTCATAGCTCATTACATCTTCCAGTGAAAGTTGTCCGGTTTTTGACATCATCAGAAACTGTTGGAACAGCAGAGCAGGATCAATGGTTCGGCCTTGGGCAACTTTGATGGTGGACTCATCTGCAAGGATTTTTGCCCGGTCTTTCCGTTTGAAGGAGATTCCAAAAACGTGTTTTCCAACCATGTTTTCAAGGATCTCGTTCCCAACGGTCTCAAACTCATGCACATTCACATCCTCTTTGGCAACTACACCAGTAACAATGTTTCTCAGAGATGGGTCTGGAGAGAATGGTGTGCAAGTGGAAAGCTTTTCCTTGATCTTTTCCAGATCAGAGTGATCTCGTTTCATCCTTGCTTCTGTTGATTCTCTGTGTTGCTCACTGGTCGTGTAGATGAGGTCATTGAATTCCTGCATGGCGTTGTTGTACTCAGATGTGATGGGTGTGGACATGGTCCACAATGCTCGCATTTCTTCAGTCATTCCACTTCCATGGGTCAAGCCCCCACTACTCTTCAAGGATCGCATCAATCTCTGCTCGATGACAAGGTCAGAGCTAAGGCCTGCCCAGAACTGGTTGGTGCGGCGGATCACATGGAAACCCCTGGAAAATTTGTCAAATACATCAGGGTGTCTGGTCTCGAGTTGGCACATTTCTTGGATGTAGAAATATGCAGATTTCAGATAGTTGTAGTGCCCAGCGGCAGCAAATATTGGCAGACAGTCCAACACTGCGCGCAAGTGCATCTTCCAAGATCCTGTACGATCTGCTTTGATCAGGGCTCGGGCTGTCTGTAGCATTTTCTGATAGTTTACCCACAGCCGACTGGTTTTTGACCTTGTACTAAGGTCTGCTTTCTTCGTGTCCATCTTTTCCTTGTTTTGGATCAGCATATCTGATGCTGCAGCACTCTCCAAAGTCGTTTCTTTTGCTACCAAGGATGAGTACATCTCTTCAGCCTGGCCCACCAATGACTCAAAGTGTGGGTCGTCCTCCTGCAGATCCCACACAATCAGGTGATTGAGACATCTGTCCACCAGCAGATGTCCACGAAAAGCTCTTTGCACTGACTTTCCAGTCATCATGTGCTGGACGGCATTTGAGCCATACACAACTTCCATAATGTTCCTGAGTCCTGTGCCTTCCATCAGTGTGCCTATTGCACCAAGTAGGTTCATAAATGTATGAAAACATCCAAGCATTAAGACAATGCTTTTCAGGTGACTACTCTGTGGTGCATCCATGATGATCTCTGCAGCTTTCCAGTACAGTGGCTGATCAAACGTAATAATGGGTGGAGCATGGTGTTTGATAGCGAGATCACAAATGAAATCCAAGGTGGACAAAATACATGTCTTGTCCCCAGAGTACAGGTCAATCATAGGCAAGAACACAACTGATGATTGGCCTGGGTGTTCTAGTCCTTCATGAATGATATGCATCATTCCCTGCCACCCTGGTGTTTCTTGTCTGAAGTTCAGTGAGAGCTCCCACAGGACATCAACTGTCCTATCACAGTTGATCAATGATGGGAGTTCTTTGAACATGATGGTTTGGCGCACATGTTTCGCAAAGCGATATTCGATGATTGTGATTTTACTTTGCACTGCAAAATCCAGGTTGGTAACGTGTCTCCTTGGAATGATACAATCCTTCTTTCGCCCTGGAGTGAGTGCTGCTATGATTCCCAATTCCGTGGAAGGTCCCCTTACCATCGATAGTAAGGATATTGTGGTCAACATTGTCCCCAGCAAAAAGAAGTGCCATGTCCAGCAAATCTATGTCATCCGCTAACATATCTGGGGCAACTGAATCTGCTGCATTCTTTTCAAAACGCAAGACTTCCTTGTAAGATGAACTAAATCCCATTCCATGAAGGGTATCCACAAGGAATTGTGACCGATACAGATGATGTGCCTGCACTGCAAGGCCAACTTGTAATGGAGCTACAACGGCACGTGGTCGAACTGCCTGGACAATTGCCTGTCCTATTCCTGCAACCTTTCGGCTTGTCTCCTTACCCACGAAAAGACAATTCAAAAGTGTACGGAGAGTCTCAGGAACAAACAAAAGGGCAGAGTCAAGCTCAAGTGACTTTACACTTGGATACTGATTGGTAACGGACGTGACATTGGACTTGATATCACTTTTAATCAATCGCGCAGCTGTTTCAATGATCACTTGTTTGTGGGATTCTTCATCATTTTCTTGGGTGTTGAAATAAGTTCTTAGTATCTGTGATGTCTTCTCCCTCATTGTCACTATGTCATGGAGGCCTTCCCCTTCAGCGAAATGTACATTGTCCCCGTACTGTTCTCTAAATTTTCTCTTGAGGTATTTATTTACAAATGGTTCAGAATCTGGATTTGTCAGAAATTCCTTCATTTTATCTCATAAATGTGTAATTGTCAACTGTTCCTCATCATTATTCTCAAGGTAAGAGCAAACTTTCATGAATGCCTGCTCCTGATCTTCATTTATGGACCGGCCAGACTTTCTGCGCTTTGCCTCTGGGCCTTTCTGGAACTGTATCGATGTGTTATACCCAGTACGAAAATTAACACTGCATGAGTGATGGTAAACACAGTCTGCAGCATGTACTGCCATAGTATTCAATCCTGCCTTTCACGGTGAAGGCCCATTCATCTGCACGATTGTCACAGCACTCAAGAATGGACTTAACGAACGTATTGGTCTTTACATAACTAATGTCTGCACTTCCATGTGTTATCGTAGTCCCACAGAAAAGACAATCGGTTTGGCTGTTAAAAGGACTAGTTGCTACTCTGGCACTTCTCTTTGGTGGCTCAGCTTTCTTTTCTTGTTGGATTTTAATGTCTTTTTTATTGATGTACTTCTGTCGACATTTTGAGTGTACTTTTTCACCAGCTGAAATGTGTATGTCATCCCCTCTTTGTACACTTGCATTGTTGATTCCATCAGCTCCCTTCTGATGAACTTCAACCACATCAGA
Organism: Synaphobranchus kaupii; assembly: GCA_029718625.1. Taxonomy (NCBI): domain Eukaryota; kingdom Metazoa; phylum Chordata; class Actinopteri; order Anguilliformes; family Synaphobranchidae; genus Synaphobranchus; species Synaphobranchus kaupii. Next base: position 35,198,612 of record CM056382.1, read on the forward strand.
GCCATGCTTAAAATGGTGACAATTAGTTTTGTCTTTTTTTTTTTTAGCTTTTTTGAGGATATCATGAAGCCTTAATATAATAATAAAAACATCTAGAAGATATTTATTACATATTAATTACCTTATTTAAATTGAAATGGGTCATGGGTGACCATTTCAGAGGGTTTACACACACACACACACGCACACACACATCTTGTATTTCACAATTATGTAATCATGTCAGTGCAATTGGGACAAGTCCAATGGATTTCTAGGCCCTAAGAACATGGGGTTAGACACCAAAATTACTTGTCTAGGTCAAATAATGAAGGAGTTACGATATTTTAAGGGTTTCTTGGCCATTTTGGACGCCATCTTGAAAATGACACCTTTCTAGTGGTCAAACTTTGGTAAACTTTTAGTATGTTATTAAGGACACTTAATACTACAAAAATCAGTTGAGAAACCTTTTGTTGGAATTTTTTCAGGGTAAGGTGTTTTTTTTTCATATATGCAGCCGCCTATTTTGCCAACCATTGCAGTTGTATACCCCTTTAGTACAGTAATACAGAATTCAGTCCATTCAGATTAGTAAACATGGTGCACTAACAATATACCGTACACTATAAAAGTACTATCTTGCACAATATACAAAACACAAGAAATTAAATTCTTGGCCCTTTTCCACCAGGATGTAGGAAATAAAACGAGGGCAGGAACCGCTCCTGGAGAGCATTTGTGTTTGCTTTCCTAACGCACCTTGAAAACCGTGAAGATTAGGCGAAGTGACGGTTAGGTTTAAGAGATGGTTAGGTTTAAGACGTATTATGGTTTTTATTTTTGTAATCCTGCTTCATTTCTCTTAATTTTTTCTTGTTTAACAGAGTGGTCTATGCCCAGTTCAGGTAAATGTACAGAAATCATTTGGTAGACCTTTTTGTTTAGGGTTGCCACTCGTTCCTTATAATACGGAAGCGTCCCATATTGAAGAATAAAATGTCGCATTCCTTATTGAATCAATACGGGATGAAATTTCTACTGTATTTTCCTACACAAAGTTCCATACACACACAGTCATAAAATGAAAATAACATAATCCTGAATAAAATCAAACTAGCTTCACATGAAATAGTGAAGATGCAGAATTGAGACACAGAATCAGGCAGCACTGTAAGAACTGTTCCTCTGGGTATTTTGTCAGTGCGCATCAAGAGGCACGAATGTTGTCAGCTGTTGGCACTTGGTAGTCTTGGAGATTCTAGTGCTTGGTCTGCTTGGCGATTCTTGCAAATATTGCATATGACCAATCTGCGATGTTCGGTACTGCAAGCTCCACCCCAATAGAACCATCGAAAAGTACTACCTCACGAATGAGGACTAAAAAGGGGGAGAGGAACCATGTCGTAGGAACCAAAATCGGGCCAAAAGTTGTTTTTTTTCTGGAATATAGGAACAATCTCTGTATCGTAGAAGTCCATGTCCTCATGCGTTTTTTTCCTGTGTGATGTCATTGCAAGGTCTTTCTGCTGGGGCTAGAGTGGAAGGGCTGACTCTTGTGTTTTTAAGCCCGTCTGCATGACCATCTGTGAAGCTGTCAGACCTGCTGTAATTAAAGGTTATGACAGTGGAGGCTCGCAGCAGGGGTTCCGCCTACAGTCCCCCAGTGTTAATACAGCCTGACATCCATTCAGAACAATCCAAACTGGGCCTCTCCTAAGGAAACATATGCCAACACTGTTACAGTCTAGCCATTTCTGGGCAGCTTGTGAATGGGCAGAACACTAACCGAGACAGACTTGTGTAGTAAAAAATCTGCGAATGCCCCTTCACAAGACTTAATACCATCTGAGTAGGTGCGTTCCTTGGGCTATCTATATAGGTCAGGCTGGCTCTGATGAATGTTTGATTATCTAATTTTTTTACACAGCCCCAATTGCTACATTCAAGAGTTATCCTGCGTAATAATCTCTAAAACTATGTTAAATGCCTTTGAGAGATGACAGGTCAGTCATTAAAGTTTCATTGTTGAACAACTACTAAAAGCTATTATAAAACAATATGGTAAATATTTTCCATGAATTTTGAGCAAATAATGGAATTTATATAATTTATTATTGGGATCCTTTACCCTATTTCCAAGATAATTTACACATGCAGTGCTTTACTTTTCAAGAGTGCAATTTGGACTCTTCTTTAGCACTTTGTACTAGCAATCGAAAGTCTAGTTCAGTAATTTATGATAATAAACTAACAAGAACATGCTCTCGCCATTATCCTATATTTGCAAATATATATTTTTAACATTGTAGGTAACTGTAATTGCATTTTATAAAAATGACAAAAATGGGAGTGCATAATTGACCAAATCATGGGGCCAGTTGGCCAAATGGTGGTGCAACAGTACACAAATGAATTTGCAGACTTTGAAAGTTGTGTGTGTGTGTGTGTGTGTGTGTGTGTGTGTGTGTGTGTGTGTGTGTGTATTTATCATATCAACATGTAACTTTTACTAATCTGCTTTTCAGATAATCATTTTTAAAAATGACAAAAGGGGCCATAGAACACTTGTCCAATTTCCATGGTTGTGTTATGAAATCAGAACACCTAAATTTGTGTGCTGGTTTATGTTCCTGATAAATGAAGGCTGTTGATGTCCTTCCCCAATAGTTTTTCTTATTAACATAATGCATTACATTATATTACATTCATTTGGCAGATGCTTTTATCCAAAGCAACGTACAATAAGTAATGCAGAATGAAACAAGTTTAAAGATAAATTCAGTGTCAGACTGTGATTTCCTGCGGAACCTCTTCAGTATAATTACAGTCGGTTTAACCAATGCTCTGTCATTTTATAACTAGAAAATATCATGTGGCATATGCATGGTTTTGCCAGGGATGAAATGGAGACCAATTTTGGCAATCTATGCAATCTAAATTGAGTATGTAAATAACAGAGGCCCCAATAAATTATGTAATATAACACCTGTAAATGTGTACAGATAAAAACACCAAAGCGCACAATCTCAGTGAGAAAGTTGTGCTTCATACTTCTAGTTTCACTGCAGCCATGATGCACTGAGAGTGCCCTGAGAGAATGAGTATCTGAGAGTATACATCAGTACAAACATTATTTAATTTGGAACCATTTTCATGTAGTGGTACCGATTAACCATAAACAATATAGCATGTTAATCCATATTTCCTGCAGCATCACAGTTAGAATGAAAAGCGTAGCCACACATAATGTAGTTGTACATTATGTAGTTGGAAACTTATAATGGAAGAATGCTGCCTTCAGGCAAATATAATGACAGCAGATGTCATTATTATCATGTGTTGTTGATGTAATTATTATTTTTTTCCTTTTTTGGAAAAGAGGAGTTATCTGGCCTGAAACAGCACACGCTGATCCACAGACCCTGAGTATGTGATGTAAATTTTAAAATAAGCACTGAGAAAAGTGGCAAAAATTCACCTTAATCACAGTGTGTCCAAAATATCTATGGTTGTCTAAGAACACAAAACAGAAAGAGAATAAAAAGGATATAAATTGTTTAAAAGTACATTGTGGTTTCGGGTAATCTGGGCCGCAAAGGCATGGTAAAGTTAACACAACAGTTCTTGCGAGTGAGAGATAAATTGTTCCTTATTGTTGGAATAGCCGAAAGCCGTGCTTAAAAATATTATAACAACCAGCAGCACAGACAGTTACCATCAGGAACCCCAGTGAGCCCACAGCCAAACGCTCCACTGCCTTCAGCCTGTCGAATGAGTGCACCTTGCAGAGCTTTACCTGCCAAGAATCACAGCTGGACTGGAGAGATCATGAAACGTAGAACCCTACCTCAAAAACAGCATCTTTTTTTCCTCTGGAACAAAATGGAGTGAACGTGTAGGCTACTTGATTTTCCAGGGCGATGGACATTGCCTCGTGGGCTGATTCCTGAGGTACCGCAAGCTCAGTTGGCACTGTTAGTGATGCTTGACTGGCACAGGTAGAGGAGGCTTAACTGGTTGGCTGCACGCGTTGGTTTAACACATTAGGCATGCGGGTATGTGTGAGGCAGCTGGATCTGCTCCAGAGCACATCCTGCCGTAAACGTCTGCACTCACAGGTGTTCAAAACATTAACAAGCGCCACCTCATTATTCTTTAAGTATAGATTAACCATTCTGATGAAAAGACTGATTAGCAATCCCCTGATTAATTCAACCTCACAATCTGTGCTCTGTTATGAACCTTTGTTAAGTAATGTTTTACTAAATAATTCAATGTACTTCCAGTTTGGTTTGAGTGCCTCCTTGCCAATGTAGTTCAACATAAGTTTTCTTTCCCTGGATAGATTATAGCCTGCAACACATGTAAGGTGTTTGCGTGTGTGTGCATGTGCATGCACTTGTCTGTCTGTGTGTAGGTCTTATGTATATGTGTGTGTAAGAATCAAGCTGAACATATGTAGATTGTGATTATATTATTATAAAATCTCTTTATTCAGAAAACAGGTGTTCTTCAGACAGAAAAGGGTGCCAATTTCTTCATACATATAATTGTAATAATTTGCACGTTCATCAAGAAAATCTAGTCACTGAATACAGTTCACCAGTTTGAAAGGATAGTATCTGTGTAGAGTATTGAAAGAGCAATTGCATAGACACAATTCTATCCTAAATTTTCCTAGGTCTATAAACTTACAAGTGGGTTTCCCTATATCATAATAACAATATAACTGTATACAATATATACGTACGTATATTGCCTACCAAAAGGAGTTACTTTGGAATGTATAATGTGCACTATATATCCCATCAAAAATGTTTTCACCAATTTAAAAAGCCAAGTTACTTACATACACACAATATATAGGCTACACGTGTAAAAACACAATTTCTAAAAATCTTTCTGAGTATCAAATTACTGATATCAAAATGATGGCAAGTTACAACTAAACTCTCACATATGTTTCACAGAAACTAAAAAAAATAGGCCATATCCCAAAGCAATGCTGTTTCTTGATTCACAAAAATAGTAGTTCATGAATATATGGTCCATAGGTGGTATGGAAAATATAATTCCGCTTTATCTGTTCATATAATGTGCTTAATGAAGAGAAACTTATATTTGCATTTTAAGAATTTAGCTGACGGTCTTATCCAGAGCGACTTAGAATTATGCTTAAAGCAGTGATTTGTAGATTGTCTTTTACATATATTTATGAAAACAGTACAAAGAAAAGATATTTAATGTTTTACCTTATCAACTTTATAGATTTTTGTAAATATACGCTAATTCCGAATTTGATGCCTGCAACATGTTCCAAAAAAGTAAAAAAGGGCAACAAAAAAAAACTGGGAAGTTCAAAAAACACCTGTTTTGAACATTTCACAGGTAAACAGGTGATGCTATCATGACTAGGTATAAAAGGATATCAAAAGACTCTTGATATCTTATTTTCAGGTACTATAAGTGATACTAACCTCTCTGCATTTGAATGGATCTCTATGGGAATTGGGGGGTGGGACTAGATTAAGTTGTAAATTACACAGGAATAGCATGGAACCCAGGCTAAATGGCTGTAAGTCATCAAGGGTCTGCGGTATCAAATGGGCCTCAAACCATCACTCTGCTGCCAGATATGCAGTAGATATGGATGGATCATTTGAAGGGTTGTTTCTCCTGACTTGTTTTTCCATTCATTTAGGCTTCAGATAACAAGCAGTGTTTGTCAATGCAGAGTTTGCAGCTGCAGCAGCAGACAAATGCAGGAAATGCAGCCCCAGTTGCTGGACACTGCCTGCGCTTGACAAGTTTGTTTGCTTTTCTGCCTCCAGTGGGGACTAGATTTAGCTGTAAATTACACTGGAACAGTATGGAACACATGGTTGGCTAAATGGCTCTAAGTCATCAAGGGTCTGACGTATCAAACAAGCCTTAAACCATCACTCTGCTGCCAGAAATACAGTAGATATGGATGGATAACTTGAAGGGTTTCTTCTCCTGATTTATTTTTCCATAGAGTTCAATAGGAAAATTTGTCAGGAGAAACAACCCTTAAAATGATCCTTCCATATCTACTGCATATCTGGCAGCAGAGTGATGGTGTGAGACTTGTTTGGTACCTCAAACCCCTGATGACTTACAGCCATTTTACCAACCATGTATTCCATACTGTTCCATATGGAACACTGAGAGTGCCACAATAATAAATAAATAAATAAATAAATAAAATAATAAATAAATAAATGTTGAAATAAATAAAAGAATAAATAAATAAATGTGGAAATAAATAAAAGAATAAATAAATGTGAAAATATAAAAATTAATAAAATAATTTGGAAATAAATAAATCTGGGAATGAATATAGAAATGTAAATGTGTGTGTAATTAATTTAAGTTGTTACATTTATTTTTTCATTTATTTTCAAATATTTTTTCAAAAATATTTATTTATTTATTTCCATATATATTTCACAATTTATTTCCATATATATTTACCGATTGTCATTGTCATTTCCCGATTGTCACTGTCATTTCCCAAGGAGCACAATCTGTCAATCAACTTGCTTTGCTCCACCCACTAAGTTTGCTTCGTTCACACCCTTCCAACTGTATGTGTTCAGTGTTGCCAGATTAGGCGTATTCCAGCCCAACTGGGCTATTTATTTTTATGTTATTGTGCGGGGCAAAATGACTTTTTGCAGCTTGTCATAATTTGGGCTATTTTTGTTGTATTTGGCGTTTTTTCATCTTCCTCTTTCAGCTAATTATTCACATTAACTCTGGTGTAGTTTGTCCCTCCTCTGTCTGCCTATTCCTCGGTTGTCATTGAAACCAGTTAGTAGTCGCTGCTTTTGTTTGATATGCAGAAGCTTGCCAGTGGGTTAGAAAGACAATCGTGAAAATCAGAAAGAACGCTGACTTTCAGTTGCTTGTGGAAAAATAAGCTAGCTGCTGTTATGCTGTGTTCATGCTTTAACGGGGAGACGGGAGAAGTGGCTGATCTGTAAACTTTACTGTTGTGTAGACCACTGCGTCTTGTCTTTGAACGCACATTGACTGCCGTGTCTCTTCGTTTAAGCTATTTTCCTAATCAAACGTTTCATGCTTAAGCAAAATCGGGGAAAGCAAGCTTGCACACACAAAAAGCAAGTTGAGCAACATAGAAACATAGGCTGCTCATTTCTTGCCCACTACTTCTATGTTGCTCAACTTGCTTTTTGTGTGTGCAAGCTTGCTTCCCCCGATTTTGCGTAAGCACAAAATGTTTGATTAGGAAAATATAACTAGCCCATAACATAAACATTTCTATCAATTGGCTATCTTTCTGACAGTAGGCTACCTCCACCTCTACCAGTCCAATCTCCCTCCCCCCTTCCGTTCATAACTTAATGTAGCCTATTTTATCCAAATTTGGCTATTTTTATTAAGATCCGGCATGTTTATAGTTTTAAAATCTGGCAACACTGTGTTCAGAGCATAGGCTGCAGAGAAATGGTTCAGAGCTGCAGACAGTGTTTCTCAATGTGAGCAAATACATTAATGGAGACAATTCCTCACATATTGAGAGAAACAACGGAGAGAGAAAGCTAACTAGCTCGCACAATCTGTCAACTTGCTTTGGTCCACCCACTAATTTCACCTAGTTCCAAGTCAATCAGGTTCCAACCCTCCATGTAGGCTATTCAGTGTTACTGACAGCATTTGTTATGAGCAGGTAGAGAAATCAATTTCTCAAATATTGAAAGTAAAGGCGGGCGGATAGCTTGTATATTGCTGTGAGCAATATAGCGATCTTGTGTCCGAGAAAGCTAGCGACATGACCATGTTCAATGTAGCCTACAACGTTCGCTGGCATCTGATGCAAATCTAAATCTAAAACAGATAGCTAGCTAGCTTTATCTATCCGTTGTTTCTCTAAATATGTGAGGAATTTCAATTAATGTATTTGCTCACATTGAGAAACACTGTCTGCAGCTCTGAAGCACTTTTCTACAGTCTAGTCTCTATGTTGGAAGGGTGGGAACATGGCGAACTTAGTGGGTGGAGCAAAGCAAGTTGATTGACAGATTGTGCTTTTTGGGAAATGACAATGACAATCGGGAAATGACAATGACAATCGTTAAATACATGGAAATAAATTGGGGAATATATATGGAAATAAATAAATGAATATATTTGAAAAAATATTTGAAAAGAAATTTTAAAAAGAAATTGGACTGTTTTTGAGTCCAAATAACTTAAATTAATTGCACAAACATTTACATTTCTATATTCATTCCCAGATTTATTTATTTATTTCAAAATTATTTTATTTATTCATTTTTATATTTCCACATTTATTGATTTGTTCTTTTATTTATTTCCACATTTATTTATTTATTCTTTTATTTATTTATTTATTATTGTGGCACTCTCGGTGTTCCATAGTTCCAGCATAATTTACAGCTAAATCTAGTCCCACCTCCCAATTCCCATAGAGAGCTATTCAAATGCAGAGACGTTATAGTATTGCTTGTAACAGTACCAGAAAATAAGATATCAGGGGCTCTATCTTGGCGTTAAGTGCATTTAGGGTGTGTCCAAGTCCACTTTTGCTATTTTAACGGTGTGTTTTTTGGGCGCTAAGCACGGCGCAACGTGCAAATGGGCTGAACCTAGTCTTTTCATTAATTATAGGTGTGTCTTCGGTGTGACATGCAATAAACCAATCAAAATGTCATATCCCATTCCCTTTAAAAGCCTGCTTTTCCACCTTGGCGGATTGCTTATATGATGGCGAAACATACATGCTCGTGCGTGTTTTGTGCAATCAAGGAATAGGCTCTATGGATCAATAGTAGCCTATGATCAATATTATTCGGACTAACCATTATGAGTTCCCGGTAATTCTAGACAGTACTGTTATTTTACAAAATATATGCGGTTAAATTTCGTTAAAAGCACCTGCAACAGCTGAGAATAAGCTACCAATGGCTTCTGTCTCATTTTAGAAAACGCCAAATTAGCCTGTTTGTTTAACAAATTTAGTTTGATTATGCAATGAAGCAATGATCTCATGTTCAAGCTTCATACAAAGTTCTAATTTTGATTAATAACATAAATAACATTATTTTGCCTTAATGATGACACTAAATACAATAAAGCTGTCAGGTTGGCAACCCATATGTTCACGCATATTTTCCCTTGTTTTATAATGTCCTGCTTATGGAAATGTGACCAACCTGTTTTACTGGTATAGCGTAATGCTTTAAAACAATCCACTTTCCCAGGAAGACAAAGTGCAATTTACAGCAGGGGAAACAGACCTGCTCCTGTAAAGCACACATGCAGATAATGGAATTAAAATTCATTGTGAATTCATTGTGTAACGTGCTGCAAATTTGTTTTCGTTTCTAATTAGACGCTTAGTTCTCTTTAAAATCTTTTGTTCAGTTATGGAAATAACAGGTGAAATCAGCGGGGTTTTAATAAGCTGAGAGTATGGAAACTTTGTCATTGTAATTTAAAAAATATGAACGACGAAGAATAGCTAAGGTTGCAATTCAGTTAACATGGTGACATTTATGTCCGTTTTTTAACCATAGGCTATCGAAAAAACCTTATGCACAGCGAATCCGCTGTAGCCTAGGCTATTTGAAAAACAATAAATGCAATATTCACTAGACAAGGCTGAACTTTTTTCAGTCACAACCATTCTATTTACTTACAGGCTGTATTCCTAGATAAACAGAGCTGCATTGTAATGACATCTGAAGCGCATTTTCAGAACTCAAACGTCCGTCTATTGCAGTGCGTGAGTTTTCCATTGAATGACAATTCACGCATTAGGTGTAAATGACAATTTGCGCATTAGGCTTGATATACAGTAGGTGTTATCAGCTCATTTTTAATGGATAGCCATTGTCCCATACCATCGCACATCATCTGGATGTTGATGGAGTGGGTTGAAAGCAATTCAATGTGTCATTCCCCTTCACCGCGGGACAGGGAGGCTATGTGGTCTTTGACCTATGGACCCTTTTATTATTATGCATTTTTTGATATAGCCTACACAATAATAATATTTCACATTGTAATCTTGATATTTTAGTCATGCTTGTGCACGCCCCTGTGTGTAACAGACAGGAAGGGTGTATGGGCGTTGTGCACACGCCTATGTAGACGCACTTATATGCGCCGTTAAAATAACATGTAAACAACTGCGACATGACTTTAGACCAGGTTTGTGGTGGTTCTAGCGCAAGCGCTTTATGCTGACTCAAGATAGCAATACAACAAAAATAATCCTGGCCACTCCTCATTTTAAGACCAACACGCCCAGTTCACTTGCAACGGGCGCAAGAATACATGGTATTTAAACGACGTGAACGCTAGGCGTTATAATGAGCCCAGCGTCGGGTGTAAGATAGCAAAGACACTTGCGTTTGGGTTAACGTCGTTTAGCGCCGGGTGTAAGATAGGGCCCCAAGAGTCTTTTGATGTTGTTGGTTCACAGACATCAGGAAGTCATGGCATGCAAAGGATATGCAACCAAATATAAAAAATGATTACTTTATTCTATATATAAATGCAGGGGTGCCAATAATTGTGGCACACATGGTTTTGTTAAAAATAATTATTTCTTGATGACAGATTTTTTTTTTCTCATAATAAATTTACTTCAATTAAAGGTTGGATTTTTCTCATTTTTTCAGTGTGACATTACGCTAATTCACCAAACGGTGATTTTTTTATAACCCTTTTTACTCATCTTTACCAGAGGTGCCAATAATAGTGGAGGGCACTGTATGTGGGGCATGCTCCGTCAATGTGTAAACTGCCATGCAAATTAAATGTATTTAGCTTTCTATGTGAAAAGATGGAGTCACCTTAAGTTTACACTGAACTGCAGTCGCATTTTGTTTTTTTATTTTTCTGTCTGTGTTTGATCATGTTGTTGTGGTGAGTAATAAACCATTGATGTGTGGGAGCACTATCCGCAGTGTGCTGACACCATTTGTTTTTTTCACAGGTAGTTTTTAGCTACTGAATGTGCATGCATAATATTTTCTTAATGTTTTTATGTTAACATAAAGATCCCCAAGTGAAAATACGCTGTTAGGGATGTTTTGCAGCAGTTCAGTCTATCGAGCTTCTCATAATACATTCCTGAGTTGAGACAATGGCCTGGATTCAATCAAACTTTGCCATTAACAGAGACACAATTAAATAAGTGTGTTCATTTCTTTCCTGAATCAAAGTTTGTTAGGTTCAGCAATCACCAATTTTAACTCTCCACACTGTGAAAGAAAAAGCTGCAGACAAATGTTAATTGCTGAAGTCAATTCTTCATTCTCAGGAGCTTGTGAGGATGAGCAGATGTGGCAAATTTAGACGAAGAGTTTGAGTAGTATAAGCAAGTAAAATTTTTCATCATTAACTCTTCATGACAAACTTAATCAGCCATCATAGACAGTCACTCACATTATGTGAACATCTATTTTAGTTTAGTTTCCTCAGGTTATTCAGCAACATGCATATGTGGTGAGGGAGTGCTATGTTTTGCATTGTGCCGAAACTGTACTTGGTACTGAATTTAAGCATCAGATGTGTATTTTTCAAGATTATTTATTTTTTCACTTTATTTCACTGTCCACCAGACTGATGATGATGTGTAAAAAGAGATCAGAAGGACTAATAAAAACTTGATTCACCTCAGCCTTTATTTTGATCAGTTAAAAAAACTTTTGCTTCCTCTTTATGTAATTGTTTGTAATATAGCACAATGTGAACATGGTACTTTTATTCTTCATGGCTATTTCTGACAAAATGCGGCTGATGATCTCTCTAACCATAAAAAGTTCTTAATTAAGACAAGTCTGGGATTGCAGTTGTGGTTGGGACAATTGTGGTTGGATTCTGCCTTAGCTACAGCTGACAGCCAGTGACAGATACCCTATACTGTAAAAAATATTGCCCTTCTCCAACTCATAAAAAATGAGGTAACATTTTGCATTGGCTTTTTTGAGTTAAATTTTTTAAGTAGGACGAACACAATTACATAACTAAGTAAACTTATCAAAATTTAGTACAGATTACTAGTAGTAGCCATATTATTAAGTTGTATAAACTTAAGTTTCTTGGTAATATTAACTCACTTCCACATGAGATTGAACGCAATTAAATTGAGTACAGGTTACTATTAGTAGCCATATTAAGTTGGCGGTGGTGTTATACAGCTTTTGATGAAAACCTTATGTACCTCAAGGGTAAAATACATTTTGGGAGAGTAGATCAAGTTCAAAGTGTACATTAATCCTGTTATGGTTCTGTTAGGGTAGGTGGAAAACAGGACCCAATAGCAGGTGGGAAGTAGGAAAACCAAAGTTTAATATAGGGGCAAGGCAGCAATCTGTGGTACAAAACAGGCAGGGTCGTAAACCGGGAAGACAAGGCAATGGTACAAAAACAGAGTCCAAAGAGTAGTCACAGAACAGGCTGGGGTCGGAACCGGGAAGGCACAGCAGAAGTACAAAATCAGGGTCGCGAGAACACAGGCAGAAGTCCAAAACCAGGTAGGTGTAAATGGAAACAAAAAGAAAACAAAATGAAGACAGAATACAAAAATAAAATAAAGAGAGGAGATGGACTTTGGATAACAAAAACTAGGAAACAGATACTCAGAAAACAAACAGACAACTCGGGAAGGTACTCGGAAAAATCGTAAGAACACTGAAGCAAAAAACCAAAGGTGACAAACTCTCAAAGAAAGACTGAAATAACAGGGTTATATACACTGAGGGAGACAGACATAATGGGAATCAGGTGTGCAGAGGTGGGGAGGGGAGATTGCTCACAGGTGAGTACAATGAAACAATAAGGGAAGCTGATAATGCAATTACGAGGGAATACATAAGACGCGGACCAGACTAGCACATAACATTGGGATGGCAGGTATGCCATCCGCCAAGTTACGGCTTGGCGGGGCATGCCCCATACCTATACAGCACCGAGAGTTTTCAGGGTTTCCTACAGAAGTAACCACAATGAGCATAGACTCTCAGCCCTTAAAAACATTAACTTCTGTATGTTCTGACCTCATGTAACCACACAGCATTCAGATACAACTTCACACATCCACACAATAAAGCCCCAAACTTGGGTTATTTTGCCGTTTTTCTCCTTCCTCTTCTTCCTATTTTTCCTGCCAAACTGCCTGCCTCCGTCGCAATGTTATCCAATGGGGAGAATTATTCTTTGAGGGTATGGTCCGTATACCTGCTCATCAAGCTTATCGCCCAATAAAAACGCTTCATACTAATGTTTTTTAATGTTAATATAGCTAATGGCTTCATGCTTTCCAAGAAGCTACTGTGGCTTAATGGTCAGAGTTGCTGTCTCTCACACAGAGGACTGTGGGTTCAAGCCCAGCAGGGCATATGCTTATTTTCTTTTTTTTATACAAAAACAATGTGCAACTGTTAAGTACTTTTCTTTTATTAGACTGTTATTATTTTCACATGAACACATTAACGTATTTTTATTGCAAAGGCAAAAGAGGTTTCCATATTAACTGTTCAATGTTTCACTTGTATTTCACTTGTACTATATCACACCCTCCCCAAACCAGACACTCGCTCTTGTCTGGTTTGGGGAGGGTGTTACGCTCTGCTCTTGCGGTCTTGACTGACTGACTGTGGAAACCAAACCTCAACGTACCTTGCCTCGGCCAACATTTCTTTATTCATTAATTTCTTCACTTCAGCTCTGTTCACTTTATCCTTTTCACACATAACACAATGTCACCATAAAATTACTTACTAGGAAAATTAAGAATTTACAATAATAGCCTACATAAATAAGCAGCAATCCTTTAAGAGATCGGATTTATAAACCGCCAATTCCCGAAACATTACATTACATTCATTTAGCAGACGCGTTTATCCAAAGCGACGTACAATAAGTGCATACAGAGACGTCATCGAGATCACTACAGAACAGACAAGACAAAGCACATCCTTCCCATAATGTAGCAGCTATCCCTAGTAATGAACGTTGACTGTAGTTCACAGTAAGCTGTGGGTAAATCAGCTATACTACACTTATATTGTAAATACTATTATAAACTATAACAAACAGATAGGAAAAACACAGGGAACTAGTAAACACAGGGAACTGATATTCCTAGGTTAGAATATCAGTCAAGGTAGAGTCTGAAGAGGTGTGTCTTCAGGCCTCGACGGAATGCAGGCAGGGTTCGAGTAGAACGTAGGGGAATGGGAAGTTCCACCACTGAGGAGCTAAGGTGGAAAAGCTCCGCAGTCGGGACGAAGGAGAGCCGTTGACACAGAGGGGGGGAAGTGCGAGTCGCCCTGCTGTAGAAGAGCGAAGTGGTCGAGCAGGAACATAGTTCTGGATTAAGTCCTGCAGGTAGGCGGGGCCTGTCCTATTGGCTGCAGTGTAGGCCAGGGTCAGAACTTTGAACCTGATCCTGGCTGCAACTGGCAGCCAGTGGAGTGACCTCAGCAGGGGGGTTACATGTGAAAATTTCGGGAGGTTGAACACAAGCCGGGCAGCTGCATTCTGGATCAGTTGAAGAGGCAGAATGGCGCAGGCCGGTAGGCTTGTTTGCAGGGAGTTGCAGTAGTCCAGGCGTGAGGTGACCATGGTCTGGACAAGAAGCTGGGTGGAGTAGGTGGTCAGGTATGGTCGAATCCTCCTGATGTTGTACAGGAGGAACCTGCAGGACCGTGCCGTCGCCCTGATGTGCTCTTTGAAGTCCAGCCGGTCGTCCAGGACCACCCCCAGGTTCCTTGCAGAGCGGGAGGCAGCCACCACGGTCCCGTCTTCTTCTTCTGTGTTTGGGTAGGATCTTCTTTTTCCACATCCCCAGGCTCGGGGCCGAGGGGCTATCCTTTTACCACCCCGAGCCTAGGGGGGGTTCACCCAGACTATATTTCGGGGCACACCTCCAGTAGCCACGTCACCGTGTCGTCATCCAGAACCGACAGACCATGCATCCCATTGGGTGCCCGATAAATCGGGCAATCCAGGATGACATGGTCTGCGGTTTGTTCCTCTGCGCCACACTCGCAGGCTGCGCAAGATGCCAAGCCCCATCTGTGCATCGATGAGCGGAAGCGCCCAACGCCGGTCTGGAGCCGGTTAAGCCTCACCCACGCCAGTCTAGGCAGTTCCACCCCAGTAGGGGGAAAACCGACGTCTGGGATGAAGTCACGGAGTCTAGAGGTGTTCTCCTCCCACTCCGTGCTCCAGATGTAATCCGCCCACCGTGCTGCACTGATGTTAAGATCACTGCATTGCTGCAGGAATTCCTGTGCGGCAGGCACAAATGGGTGTCTCGACTTAAGGCGCCGGGGAGGCTCAGCAATTACAGCGAGCCTTTCGTGGAGCAGATGGTTTGGCTCCACGGCCCGGCACGCAAGACGTGCTGTGGCTCCCGCGCGGCGAAGCCCAGCGGGCTGGATGCCTGCAAGAATGGAAAGATTGTCCACGGGAGTGGGACGCAGGCATCCTGTCACGATGCACAAGGCTTCGTTGATGGGCGTATCGATGAGGCGGGTGTGGGCACTGCGACACCATACCGGTGCGCAGTACTCACTAGTCGAGTAAACAAGAGCCAGGGCCAAACTACGGTCCCGTCAACGGTGATGGAGAGGTCATGTAGTGGGGACGTCTTGTACGGCATGAAGAGGAGCTCTGTCTTGTCAAGGTTGAGCTTCAGCTGATGGGTAGCCATCCACTCAGAGATGTCAGTCAGACAAGAAGATATCCTCTCCTTAACCTGTGGGAGAGGAAGAGTTGAGTATCATCAGCATAGCTATGGTATGAGAAGCCATGTGAATTAATTACTGAACCAAGAGACTTAGTATACATAGAGAACAGCAGAGGACCCAGTACAGATCCCTGAGGGACTCCTGTAGACAGGGGACAGGGAGCAGAGACGGAACCCTTCCAGGAGACTTGGTAGGATCTATCAGTGAGATACGATACAAACCAAGAGAGGGCAGTCCCAGAAATGCCCATCTCAGCGAGTGTGGAGATCAGGAGTTTGTGGTTGACCTGTCGAATGCCGCAGACAGGTCAAGGAGAATCAGAACAGAGGAAAGGGAGGAGGCTCTAGCAGTGGCAAGTGCCTCCGTCACGGCCAGGAGAGCAGTTTCAGTGGAATGGCTGGTTCTGAAGCCGGACTGATGCGGGTCAAGCAGGTTGTTCTGGTGGAGAAAAACAGACAGTTGGTTAAGGACAGCACGTTCAATTGTTTTGGACAAGAAGGGCAAGAGAGATACAGGACAGTAGTTCTTGACATCAGAGGGATCCAAGCTAGGTTTTTTAAGGAGTGGGGTTACACGGGCAGTTTTAAGGGCAGCAGGAACATGGCCACAGATTAGGGAGGTGTTGATAATGGAGGACAGATATGGAAGGAGCTCAGCGGATATAGACTGGAGGACTGCTGAAGGTATGGGGTCTAGTGGACAGGTGGTTGCGCGATGGCGCATATCTGATTCATGGTTAGTCACTTAAAAAAACAATAGCCTCCGAACGTGGCTCTAGTCTACGCTACTCTGCAGATAATGTAGCTTACTACAAACACTTTTAATTATAATAGTAATAATTAGAAGAAGAATAATAATCTCTGGTATGTACTTTCTTAGTAGTATCTATTGTTTTCTTTCTGGCTAAGATTCCTGGGAAATATGCGTTGTCCAATTAAGCTTGTTAGCCAATGTTACTGTTACCAGAGAAACGTCAGTCTGCTTCTAGTCAGGAAGCAGGTACAAGCTAGGCTACTACGAAGCAAATCAACATGCCTTATAGCCTACATTCATTGCACTACAGAAAACGAAACTAAACCTAGCTGTCCGGTACCAAAACATTTCCCGCAGGTAACGTTCTACACTACCGGAAAATAAAAAATGCGAAGGAATTCTGCTGTGCTTATGAACTCACTACTCGCTCGCTAGCTCGTAGCCCACACATGGAAGGTTGGAGTTACGCATCCGGCAATCCAGTGTTGAATAGCCTAGCGTTAAATGTATTAAATTTTTTAGAATACTAATAGCCCTATTTTAAAACTGTATTTCCATATTTTACTGATGCTATTTAGGCTGTACTAGCTATTTAGGCTGTATGTCTTTCAGCTAGAATGTGTTTGCGTCTAGCCCATTGTGCATGCATGTCTCCATATAGACTTGGTTCATTCATTTACATGCTTCTTCACGATCCATAGCTCAGGTGGTGCTGTTCATTGTATTTCATTACACATTAAATACTGCTCATCTACAAACTCTTTTAATGTAATTGTGTGCTGTCTGTAATCGGATAAATGTTCTCATTCTTGTCAATAGAGGGGCGAATGTTACGCGAATGCTGCATGCATTTCTTTGGAATGCATGTCTTTCTCCGTGTTTATCTTCATGCATTATTCATCATTAGTTAGCTATAAAAATATAAGTGATATCAGGTCAAAAACGTCTACGACGTAAAAAAAAAAGCCAAGTTACTCACGCATAGCCTACATAGCGTTGTCTATAAGTCCTTAATTCCAACTTGCAAAAACTGCCTGCCTTTAAAAGTATTGATATCAAAATGTGGCCAAGTTACAACTAACAATATTGCCTATCGTAGCTCACACTAAATAAACTAGCTCTATTGCAAAGCAATGCTATCCAAACTTTCCTAAATTATTTAATGCAACTTGGCCCTGTGTTTCTTCATCTTACCATCTCAAGAGAATGTGGTCAATGAAACTGTATGTGCCACTGCTTTGGGCCTATGCAAAGCACAGAATGAATAAAATGTATTATTATTATTATTATGTATTATATTTATTTTGATTTCTATCAAAACCTGTGTGGTCCTACAGAGCAAAGATATCCTTGTGTTCACAAAATTCTGTTTGCAAATATCAAACTACTACTATGTTAAGAAAGTTGGTACTATTACTTATTTGCCACCATCTGACCCACAAACATGTCTGGATACGTTTGTAGAAATGCTGTATGTATGCTATTTTCTAGGTAAAAATATTACTAATTTTTACCTGCATTTATTTATTCATTACCCCTTTCTCTATTGTCCATGATGATTCTTGATATAAATGTCTGTTTATGAATTGTAAAGAAATCTGTAGCAGCATTTAACATTTTAAAACCTGTACATTTTCAAAAGTAAACTTGCCAACAAAGTACAACCATATAATTTCTGGAGTGTAATTATTCATCAACTGTTAAAAACATTAATTGAAATAATATGTTGTTCCATGAGGCACAATTTCTTCACATGCAAAGATGAAGAAACACAGGGCCAAGTTGCATTAAATAATTTAGGAAAGTTTGGATAACATTGCTTTGGAATAGAGCTAGTTTATTTAGTGTGAGCGACGATAAGCAATATTGTTAGTTGTAACTTGGCCACATTTTGATATCAATACTTTTAAAGGCAGGCCTAGTTTTTGCAAGTTGGAATTAAGGACTTATAGACAGCTTTTTTTACGTCGTAGACGTTTTTGATCTGATAGACCAGGGGTAGGGAACCCTGGTCCTGGAGAGCCGCAGGGTCTGCTGGTTTTAGTTGTTACTCCCCACTTAATTGATCAATTAAAACAGTTGATTACACAGTTAACTCACGTCACCTGGTTTCTTCGGTTTAAGTAGTTGCTGTATTTAAGGTGAAAACAAAAACCAGCAGACCCTGCGGCTCTCCAGGACCAGGGTTCCCTACCCCTGTGATAGACTATACATGACCTGGGTTGAAGACGACCCGTGCACACAACGAGGTAGAGGAATGCGGAAATCAGATGCAGGTGAAGCGAGTAGAGAATCACAGTAAGATATTCAGAGATAGGATAGAAGAAACGAAAGACAGGTGCAGATGGAAACTGAGATTGCATTAGTAAATTAGTAGGTTAGTAGAAACTCTAATTCCCTGACGTTAGTAGATTAGTTGATTAGTATTATTTACAAGTTAGTCGTTAGTGTATTAGTAAGAAACCTAATTCTAAGCAGTTAGTAGTGATTAGTAGATTAGTATTATAAACAAGGGTAATTAGTAAAGAAGGAAGTAAATGAGAGTGGAAATACAGCGAAATCCGAAATCACCAAAGGCTCCCGAATAGTGTAACGAAGACAGGGGAGTGACGGTAATACAAACACAGAACAGTGAAACCATAAATGAAAATAAATGCAAGATAAGAAAAATGATAAAGAACCTAAATAAGAATAAACAAACAAGCTCACAATAAGAAACATAAATGTACAAATAAAGACAGAATGCAGAAACCTAACAAATCCAAACAACATGGCAGCCACAAAAGCCATACTGACAGGTCCAGTTGTACTGTCAGGCCCATGAAGACGATCCTGATGTCTTCCAGTTCGTCACTGACATTGTTTCCTTTGATGATAAAGACCCCCACCATTGTCTCCTTGGTGGCTGCCTGGATGAGGGTGTGGAAAACTTGACCCCAGTCAGGGCCAGATGGACTGGGGAGTTTCCCTCACACCGTTGAGTATTTCTTCAGGAAAAACAACCATGATCTTCAGAGTCTGATGCAATTGGGTTTATTGTATATGATTCAATAATGACATACAAGAACCCGGGCTGGTCTGCGCAGAGCAATACACACATTCAGTCTCCAAGCAATCTCCGCATTCTCTGCCCCTGTCTGAATTACTGGGCCTTTTATCCAGTTTTTAACTCCACCTATTGTGGGGTTTAAACTCGGCCCCTCCCACAGGGGCTGGTCATTTCCCTTGATATTTTACACCATTATTTCTATGCCCCCCCTTCCTTTTCCATAAAAAAAATAGCAGCCTCTGCTGGTTTTAATTAAGCATTACATATGGCATTCACTTGTAATGTAATTTTGCTGACACATTATGATTCCATTATATAGATTATAGCCTGACTCTGGTTTGACCATAGTAATTCAATAAGTGATAATACAGTGATCTAATAGATTATAATGATACTGACTGTGAACTTTTCTGAACTTACTTCCACAGGCTACTATGCACGTGTGGGTGTGTTGTGAACTAAAGGATAACATTTTCTCTATAATATGCAAGATTCTTTTGTAGTAATATAATCCTTAATACTGATGTATATAAAGAAAAGGGAAATGTATTCTTTGGATCTAATAAACTCTATATATAATCCTTGAATGTTCACACACACATTCTAAGGCTCTTCTTCTCCTGCTTACTTGAACACTTCAGATAAGGATACCTAGGCTGGGCCCCTTGGAATGTGAGGGAGGTTTTCTAGAAGGGTTAGAAATTAAGAAGTGTGTGTGCATCTGTTTGTCTGTGTGTGTGTCTGTGTGTCTGAAGGTGAGGGCATATATGTGTGAGTATATAGGTCTGTGCGTTGGTTCTGGTTGGAGAGGAACATTAAAAACTGTTTCGCAATCAGGCCAAGACACCGCCTGGCACAGAAAAACAGCTTTTATATAACACAGGACAGGGCCTTGGTTTCTGCACCCTGACCATACAGTGTGGTTTGTAGTGATATATATATATATATATATATATATAGTATATAGTATATCGTGTATAATCAAATATAGTGGTTATATATTATTTTAGGCTTCATCATTTCCCCCCTCATGCATTTACCTGTAGGAATACCTGGGTGGAAGATGAGGGACGCTCCCTCAATCTTCCTGCTCTTACACCCTGAACAGTGCCTACCAGGATTATGTAAATACTGATTATACCAATAATATTCAGACACATTCTGGATGATTAATTTTCATACCCGAACTTTCTTCCACAAGGGCTTGGTCCACGGCCTGTAGAAGACACATTCAGATCAAAGTAAATAAATCATACAAATTTAGTGTTTGCACAGGAATAAGGACATAAACAAAACTTAAATGTCTGCCCTCAACATTATAAATAGTACTTACCACATAATACCATCATTACCACCACTATAAAGACTTGGAGAGTGCCACTCAACAAATCAAACAGGGTGAATTAAGGTCTGTGAAAAGATATGTAAACAGCATATTTTGTGAGACTCGAAATCAATTGCCTTGTTCCATGAACTCCCAAGTAATGTCATAAAAGGTGAAATCATTTAAATTACATCATTCATATAGTTAGTTTGCTAATGTTTTGGAGAAAGGTAGAATGGGGCTAGCTAATATAGTAGTTGCAAGAATAGCAGAGGCAGAGAGCATGCCCCATTTTATTTGAATTGACACCTAGCCTATGAATTAAACGTTTTTTGAGAACACGTGCATGCACACTATCAAGTACTCATAAGAGAATATGTGGTCTCCAAACTCACAGCTCATGCCCACAGGCACACAAGCATTTTTTTGTCCCAGTCTGGGCAAGCTAACGTTAGCTAACTAGCTAGCCAAATGGCAGAGCCTAGTCGTTACCCCTAGCTACTTAGCTAGCTAGGTGTGAGCCAAGCACACTAATACCACTCAGTTTAGCAATATCAGCATCACATCACTGTTAATGTAAGCACCTTATCATAGAGGACTTGCACCTCTCATTACCACTAGCTAACGTTAGCGTTTGAATTTGCTTTCATATGAAGCAAGTTGAGCTAACGTTAGCTAAAATTGTTAGACAATGCTAGCTAACGTTAGCTCAACTTGCTTAGGTAAAAGCAAAGTCAAACGGGTATCAAAACAACTGTAAGGAAAAATAAGTCAGGAGAAGAAACCCTTCAAGTTATCCATCCATATCTACTGTATTTCTGGCAGCAGAGTGATGATTTAAGGCTTGTTTGATACGTCAGACCCTTGATGACTTAGAGCCATTTGGCCAACCATGTGTTTCCATACTGTTCCAGTGTAATTTACAGCTAAATCTAGTCCCACCCCCCAATTCCCATAGAGATCCATTCAAATGCAGAGAAGTTATAGTATCGCTTCTAAGAGTACCAGAAAATAAGATATCAAGAGTCTTTTGATGTTGTTGGGTCACAGACATCAGGAAGTCATGGCATGCAAAGAATATGCGACCAAAAATTAAAAATTTAAAGGCACAGTCAACTTAGTGTATGTAAACTTCTGACCCACTGGAATTGTGATATAGTGAATTAAAAGTGAAATAATCTGTCTGTAAACAATTGTTGGAAAAATTACTTGTGTCATGCACAAAGTAGATGTCCTAACTGACTTGCCAACACTATAGTTTGCTAACATGAAATCTGTGGAGTGGTTAAAAAATACTTTTAATGACTTCAACCTAAGTGTATGTAAATTTCCGACTTCAACTGTATATGATGTACATACCAGTGACAAGTAGGTTGTAAAAAGTAGGGATACAAGAAAAATGTTCACAATCAAGCAAAAAATCATCAGTTACTCAAACATTAAGACCAACAGGCAAATTAATCAATAATGATATTTATTAGTGTATTCATACATAATAAAACGCATGAAATCATAAATAATTAATGACTTGTTAATTATTACTTTAATATTCAGGGTCATTCCATGTCATTTCACCCAAAAAAAGTGGATTTCCACAAACCACCATCTCAGAAAGTTCTATAATGTTTCCTGTAGTTAGAAACAGATAAGACGAGGATTCATGTAACATTATTTTCTAGAAATATAAGTTGATTTGTGAGAAATTTAGCTAATTGAGGCACCCAGGTTGGACATTTTATTTTGGTAGGGTTCACATAATATCTTGTAAATTGCAGCTACCAAACATCCTGTTTGCACCAAACTGCTTTGGGTGAAATCAATTAGTATGATTTATCTGAGATCAAATTATATTTCTACAAAACAATTACATGAATGCTTATATTAACAGTTTCTAACTACGGGAAACATCTGAGATATTGGGTGTCATAGGGTGTGAAATAACATAGACTGACCCTTCATTTACTTTTTTTCACAGCCAGGGGTACATATATTAAACTAAACAAATTCATAATTTTCATACAAAGATGTTATAAGCAGCACAAAGATTAACAGTTTTCATTGCTTTCTTGTTTACATTGTTTTCATATAAAGTTAATAAAAAATTATAAATAGGGGTTTACCTTAAATTTCTGTTTATGAATATGATATAAATACATTTTCAAGGGTATTCATGTAGTGCATAGAACCAAAAATAAGATTTTCATATTTTAATACCAAAACTTTATATAAATGACCCATAATAAATTTACAAATATCTTTCCAAAGCTGGTAAGAATATACACAATACCAGAATAAATGGACTAATGTGTCTGGATGTTCTCTACAAAGACAACAATTAACATCAGTGAGCACCATAATTCATTGGACAGTGACACATTTTTTGGTATTTTGGTTTTGTATTCTAGCACTTTGAGTTTGAAAGAATACAATG
Source organism: Synaphobranchus kaupii (assembly GCA_029718625.1). NCBI lineage: Eukaryota > Metazoa > Chordata > Actinopteri > Anguilliformes > Synaphobranchidae > Synaphobranchus > Synaphobranchus kaupii. The sequence continues at coordinate 35,221,927 of CM056382.1, forward strand.
ACAATGAGGTTGAAGTGCAGATTGTCAGCTTTAATTTGAGGGTATTTTCATCAATATCAGTCCCACCCCCCAATTCCCATAGAGATCCATTCAAACCCAGAGAGGTTATAGTATCGCTTGTAAGAGTACCTGAAAATAAGATATCAAGAGTCTTGATAACCATAATTTTCTCCAATTGATACCGTCAAAACCACGGTTCCAATAACAGGTAACAGAAGTGATTGAAACCAAACTTTTTTAAACAGGGCTCTGATTTGTATGTTATTATTATAATGTAAAGAGGAGAAAAGGATGTTTCCTACCAACAGGCTATCAAAAAGAGACATAAGTTGTCACTTGTGACACTTCTTAAAAGCACAAGAGCACCAGAAGGAATAGTATCAAATACTGTTGCAAATACTTTTGGAGTAACATGGATATTTTACCTTTGTTGTCCAATAATTGACTGACCAAAATAACATTCTCATCATTCCACGCCTTAATAAATAATTACTTATTTTTGTACGAAATATCCATATTATTCCAAATGAAGTATTTGTGGGGTGAGAAATTGTGCTTGTAAGCCAAAGACCAAGCTAGAAAATCTGTTTGTCGAAATTCAACAATTTAACTGGTATTTTATCAATATTATAATTGCACAACAACATAAACTTAGTACTAGCTGTTAATTTAGAGTTTTACTTATCTTTACCAGGGGTGCCAGTGATAATGAGTAAAAAGGGTTATAAAAAGCTTAATTTTTAGCTTAATGTCACACTGAAAAAATGAGAAGTAAATTTATTATGAGAAACAAAAATCAAGAAATAATTATTTTTAACAAATCCACGTGCCACAATTATTGGCACCCCTGCATTTATATATAGAATAAAGTCATTTTTAAAATTTGGTCGTATATCCTTTGCATGCCATGACTTCCTGATGTCTGTGACCCAACAACATCAAAAGACTCTTGATATCATATTTTATGGTACTCTTACAAGCGATATTATAACGTCTCTGCATTTCAATGGATCTCTAATTGGGGGGTGGGACTAGATTTCGCTGTAAATTATGCTTGAACAGTATGGAATACATGATTGGTGAAATGGCTGTAAGCCATCAAGGGTCTGAGGTATCAAACAAGCCTCAAACCATCACTCTGCTGCCAGATATGCAGTAGATATGGATGGATCATGTGAAGGAATTTTCTGTTTTACAATATGTGTGTATTATCATAAAGGACAATCACATGATTATCATTAAGCATTTAATATAATAGATCAATTATATATTGAGTTAAGTAATTAAATAATGTATTCTTTGTGAACACTGAGTAGGTCATGGTTCACTCCCTCTGTGTCTCTCCTTCACAATCTGCAGAGACAGGCAGATGTTTTCGTTACTTGTTTTGAAGGTTATAGAAAGACAAAACACCAAGAATTGGATACCCTTGTCTCTGTATGTTTAGAAACCGCCCCTTGTGGCTGGCCAGTAAAGCAATGATAGATTGTGTATAAATCTCCTCTGTATACTGTTTCTAAGGCAGAGAGATTCTGACTCTCTCTCATTCTAAGTTTATCTCCAATAAACTGAAATTCTTTTTCTTATTCTATTACATGCGTTTTGTTGTGGTTCTGTTTGGACAGACTTGCTCACTGTGGGTTGAATGGGAAAAATCCACGACAATCACTTTAAGGGTTTGTTAGTATTTGAGTCTTTATTGTGCTTTTCTGTTACTTCGTTTTCGGTTATGTTCGGTGTTGTTCGTGTGCTTTTGCTTTCATTCTCCGTCTCCCATCCATGTGCTTGTGTTTTCACTTCCCCATTGTGTCAGCCCCGCCTCTCGTTTCAGCTCCTGATTAACGATGTGTTTCACCTGCCGCTGTTCACCTGTTTCTCGTTTGCTTGTCAGTTCTGTGTATTTAAGTTCGACTCTGTCTTGTGTTTGTTGCGAGTTCGTCACAGTTGCCCTCTTTGCCCTGTTTCGCTACAAGCCTTTTTCTGACCTGTGTTCTGCTAGTTTCCTCGTCTACGTGATTTCTGTTTTCCTGACTTTTTGATTCTGTTTCTTGACTTCGTCTTTTGGATTGTGTTTTTGTACTTTTGCTGTGACTTCCTGTTTTTTTAAATCTCTGCCTGTTTTCTGACTACGCTTTCGCCTTATCCCTGGGTTTCGACCCAAAATAAACTTCGGTACTTGCTGTCTGCGCCTGAGTCCATACTGCACCCTGTGTTCCATACTTTTCCAAAGTAATTTACAGCTAAATCTAGTCCCAGTCCTGCCAGATCCGAGCATAGCTGGTGCCTTGAGGGAGTGGCAATGGGCGGCTGCTCCCCGGGTGGGGGAGGGACTCGGAGAGAATCGTCGCACATAGACAGCCCTGGGAGAGCTGGACTCATGGTTAGGAGCTCGAGGAGTCATGCCCTCTATCCTGCTACCGGACGAAGGGGTTGTAGCAGCGATTCTCTAGCGGTTGCTACACGGGGGAATTTAATTGTATAGGGTCCAATTAGCAATTGGCTACTGGCAATTTGGGAGAAAAAGGGGAAAATCGGGGGGGAAAAAAAAACGAAAGAAAAAGATAGCTATTGGGTCATTCCGTGTCAAATCAACCAGCATGACCCTCTCAGATTTTGATTAAACTCCATAATAATCCATTGTATGAAAAATGAACACACACAAAAAATTAGCCTCATACGACATGTCGTTTCCAAGATATGGCCTCCTGAAATTTGTTCAAAACCTCCGTCTAGTGCGCTTGCGAGTCATGAAAACACGCGAATGTGATTTTTTCCGACTTTGGAAGCTTATAACTTGGGATTGGTAACAGCTATAGAGCTGAAACTTGGTATCCTAACATACTTTCTTCCGTATTGCACGAATCTGCCCTCAGAATTGTGCAAAATTTGTATTTTTCAAAATGTGGTCTAACCATGAAGGAGTTGAGTACCAAAGCTGAAATTTGGTTGATGAGTAGATGTAATATGTATCTGTTTTTATCTGGTGTAAATTTCAGAAAAAAGTTTTAACTGTCGACATGGTGATCCATTGACAACATGGGCGGTTGTGTTTTTAACTTTTTTTTTACCCAGACCCAACTTTGGATGGATGTCATTCCTTTACAAATGAATTGATTAGCCTGTTGCTTGTGACCATAGACATACAACTATAGATAATACATCTGTGATATGGGATGTATATGTCCACTCGTATGGGAACAGGGTGACCTCGAAAATCACCAAAAACATGTGCGACTGAACAAAGTGGCTACTTTGGGTGCATATAACTTGAAAAGGGAAGGGGGTAATCTGATGTCATATTCTTGCAATTTGGAAGAAAGTAAGTTAGGATCCCAAGTTTCAGCTCTATAGCTGTTACCAATCCCAAGTTATAAGCTTCCAAAGTTGGAAAAAAATCACATTTGTGCGTTTTCACGACTCACGAGTGCGGAAGACGGAGGTTTTGAGCAAATTTCAGGAGGCCATATCTCAGAAACAACATGTCGTATGAGGCAAATTTTTTGTGTGTGTTCATTTTTCACATAATGGATTATTATGATGGAGTTTCATCAAAATCTGAGAGAGTCATACAGGAACTTTTCAGAAAACTGTTTGATTTGACACGGAATGACCCTATAGGCTATGAAATGGCTATAGGCCATAAGATAGGGCCCTCAGAGTGAAGGTTAAAAGCAGGTCTAGTCCTAGATTTCAGTCCTACAGGGTATTATCTGGGCACAGTTGTCTGTAGTGCCACTGTACCAATTGTGCATCACATTTCAAATCAATTCGCACACATTTACCAGATGCTCTGCCGTGAATTCTAGAGAATAGGAAAACCACTTCAAGACTTCAGAGAAAATATTACAGCAATCAAGCCACTCTCTTCCTTTAAAAGCCTTTAAAGGCGTATTTTTTTTAGAACCTTGCTTTTACGTGTGTGTGTAACATTTTGGCCGATTCGTCCTTCTATTGTTCTTCCTTGATGCGACAGAAAGTTTTTAGATTAGTAACTCTTTGAATTTCTGTCAGTCTATTTGTGCTACTTTTGTGTATATGCTTTATTCTATCATACTGTCACACTCTATTTTAAAATATCTGTAAAGCGCTGTCAACACTTGAAATCAACAATGTTGACTATGTCAACATACAATATTCAAAATTAATTCATTTAAAATGTTTTTTTTTAAAAGCTGGTAAAAAGATATTTTAAATTGTTTTCTGCCGTGGTTACATCAGTGTGAAGGCTTCATATGTGTTTTGCAGCACTAGCACGTTTTTGCATTTAGAAATCGGTCAAATTTGCTGAAGACAACATGTGGAGGGATAAGTTGCTCACCATAAGGCAACTAGATTCTTGAATGAAAGCCACTCTAGAAGGATGGAGTCATTAATTTGTTTCCCCTGTGTTTAATCTGACTGGTATAATCTGTTACATACAGTACCAACAGCTCAATAAACACTTCAGATTCATTTGATCTAATTTACGCTATCTGTTACGCTCCCTTGCTGCCCCACAGATATTTCCGATAACCCTTTTCGAACACGCGACAGCATCAACCTCTCTGACTTCTCTGTGGAACTACCAGGAAAATAAATTGCTTTTCTTTGAACTGAACACTTCTGCACGCTTAGGGGCTTTCAGGACTTGATGCTTCCACTTTTTTGATGTGTGGGTATTTCTATTCAGTTGAAAGTCAAGCATAAAAAATGCAGACCTGTCCATACAAATGCTCTCCCACAAGTCCCATAAGCCCATCTTAACAGGGACGGACAGGCTTACGGTTATTTAGTGGTAACGTCAGCCGATTTACTTTCCCTTCATCTGATTTAGATTGGACCTCAGTCGCTGGCTACAGGACTTTTGGAAAATATTGAATGTGTCAGGAAGATCCTTCGCTTAAGCAGAGAGAGTCCGACATTCAATTTCAGATTGACTACCTGCCGCACTCTATTGATTTTACCCCCCTTAGTTCATACCAATCTACTGGCATAAATCCCCCTTACAAATAATACTGTGCACTTCGGTCCAAACGCCAGCAATTCCCCCTGTCTATAGAGCAGACAGGACCATTTTGATGTGTTTGTAATTTGGCAGTTAATGACTCCTTTACTGAACAGCACTATGTGAACGGAAAGTATAGTGAAAAGTATATTTATAATGCTCCTGTGTTTTATTACTATTAGTAAGTATTAGTATATTTTGGGCTTGGTTGCTAAGAATAATTTCATCCAGGAAATTCGAACAGGATGAAACAAAAACAGTGATTTAAAAGAGAGGAGAAAATCAACACAGCTGCACATACAACAAGCTCAAAGTGAGTCTTTAAGCATACATAAGGCTTCTTTGAGTACAGTAGTTCTTTGAGTTTGTGCCAACATTTTTTTAACTTGGGATATTCTCCTATGAGCTGTATGGTGTAGCTTACATTCACATAACAGTGTGTTTGGTGCCCTATGATAACACAAAAACAAGCTTTTCCATCATAGAAATGTAGTTTTTTATTAAAATAGAGTTGTTTATCAAAAGTAATGACTCATGCAATGTTATCAGTTGGGAAAATCTGAAATATCCCCTGCATTATTAACATGAGTCCCCCTCTGTGAACTTTATACCCTATTTCATGTTCTGACTCTACTCACTGGCCCTCCAGGCCTTAAAAAGATGTACCTAATTATAACATCCCAAAACAGCAAAACAGGTTTTTGTACAAAAATTCCCCCATGATCTCACTGAAAGGAACTGGAGCCAAAGTACTCCCAATGTTTATTTCGGGCAGCTTCTTATCCTCATACGTTACACTCCCCTTCCCTTAAAAGGCTTTAATTGTGCCTAAATAACTTTTTTTGTGGTATATGTAATGCCTGCCCACTGGACTGCCAGTCACGGTTAAGGGCATCCACCAAACCAAATAACTAAATCAAAATGACTAGATGTACTACACCACCCCACGCTGAATGTGGGATACACTATGACTCAGTTTACAGAACTACAGAACTGTAGACCAGATATTTCATTAGGCAAGGGTAGAACTGCATGAACAAGGTAGGAGGGAAAGGAATGCAGTTCATGAAAAGCAATCAGATGTAATCCATCCTTTTAAGAAAAGTTTGCAGTATTAAAATCAGTGTTGAAGTATACACGCTGAGAAAAACTGTGATCTTATAGCCTGGTAAACATTAAGCTAGTGAGAATACAATGTGTCATAACAGAAATCCCCACATCCATCCCATGTGGTTTTATACAATTACACTGCCAAACACTAGAATGCAGACAGTAATATCGGGCGCAAATATATCCACTACAGAGAAAGAGCAAGGGTACTGGCCACTCATACTGAAATAAATCCCTGTTTTAAGGAATGTCTAAGAAGTGACCAGAACAGGAAGTAAATATTCCTTTGAACGTAGCATTTGTGGGTTTTTTGTTGTTGTTGTTGTTTTTCCCCTCTTTATTTGTACCTGCCTGTAACCACTGTATATATTAGTAGGTGGATAAGTCGAGTCAATTTACTGAATTAATAGATTAGATATGGTTTAAACGAGATGGAACATTTTTACCTGTAATATTAAGAGAAGAAAGTGTTTGACATGATAAAAATCAGATTGGAAGTCAAATTAGAAGTGATGAAATGGAAAGTGATTGGATTGGAATATTGCAATATTATTTAACAAAAAACTGAAAGCTACTTTAATTTAAGGATGATGAAGGTCATATTTTTCATGTTGAAAATATTGATGGATCAAAAATGGAAAAAATAAGTATAAATGACCTTTGTAATATATGCTCCAAATGTAGAGGTTTCAGGTTTCTTTACTAATATGAAAGATGACAACATAATCTTAGGATTTCAACCAAGTAGTAGATAATTATCTGGATGAAACAACCTTTGTAAAATGGGTGCCAAAAGACAAGGCAGCCATCAAATGTTGATGAAAGATAATGGTCTGATCAATATATGGTGCACAATCAATCCAAGGGAAAAGGAGTATACATTCTGTTCTAATTGTCATGGTTCATATTCAAGAATTGATTGTGCCTCAATATCTACTAGAATCACAGAAATTGTCATTGATTGCAAGATTGGAGCCTTTTCCCTATCAGACCATGCTATTGTCGAATTACAAATAAAATTAAGGGGAGAAATAGTGAGAGAAAATAAATGGCACCAAAATACATCCTTACTACAAAATGAGGATATTCAATAGCAAAGGATCTAGAATATTTTTGTCTATGGTAAGCCCCGGCTATGGTAGCTGTCTCTTACGATGGATTTTGCAAACCGTCCCACCGGCATGATTAGGTTATTTGGGGTGCGTTAAGTAACTGAGCGCTCAGGGTGAGAACTCTCAGTGTGATCACTGAGCAGATTTTTGAATCACTTAACGTTCTGCTCTACGTGAGCGCTGAGCAACTGTCAACAACCGTCTGAGTTTGGAGAAATGGCGACGTACAAGATTCAAGCATAGCCTACTTATTTTAGGTTGAATCTGGTCAGTTGTATGGTTCGTGCGGCAAGCATATGGTTCGTGCGGCAAACAAAAGCACGTTTTGTTCCTGTCAACCCCAGTAGACCGAAAACTTGGGTCCACAGCTAACGACGTACTTCCATATTGCACCTCTCTGATCCACATCCAAAAGTGCTCAGCTATGCTCTGAGCGGCTCAGAGTGAGTGAAACTGAGCAACCCGTTAAGTGCATTCTTCGCTCTGAGCGAAGCTGAGCCGCTCAGTTACTTAACGCGCCCTTGGTGTTTAATTTCCTTATGCTCCCAATTTTAGAAAGTTTGTTTCCAAAGTGTCTACAGGTCTATTAAAATGAATAATAAAAATACCTGATTTCCATTATAATTTGCACAGCAGGCATGTTAGAGTTGTTTAATTGCGGCAAACATATTGACGTTAAGGAAACCATTTTCTACGCCAGTCTTAGATTTTAGCCTTTTTGTCATGCGCTCCATACCATTCTTATTCTCACACTATTAGAGCTCATGACAGGCATAGCCTAATTAAGTTTGTTATTTTGCAAATGAAGCCATGAAGGTTATGGAAATCTTGTTTCAATGCCAGCACTAGTACATATAACTAAACAGAGGCAGAGGCCCTGAATGGCAAAGTAAACAAAAAAAAAAAAATATTATTAATATTATTATCTTGTATGTGCAACTTGTCATGCGTACAAGTTATCTTGTTAGGTAGGACACTGCCGTTGTACCCTTGAGCAAGGTACTTAACCTGAATTGCTTCAGTATATATCCAGCTGTATAAATGGATAAATGTAATAAGAAGTTGTGTAAGTCGCTCTGGATAAGAGCGTCTGCTAAATGCCTGTAATGTAATGTAAAAGATGCATTAGTATTAAGTGATTGATTAAAAAATTAAGGGATGGACAACCAGTATAGTATTATAAAACTTTCAAATATATCCTAGCTCCTAAACTGCATGAGGTCTTTAACCTTTTAACTAGCACCGGCCCGTATTCAGGCCGGAAGTGGTTTTGTAGTGACACAACACAGGCTCAGTCAAAACGACAATATTATTATATATATTCCACGGAAATCCACAGATGACAGAAATAACGGTAAAGTTGGTATCCTTAGCCCAGAAAAAAATAAGTTTTAGGTGGGGGAAAAAACTACACTTCCACTGTGTTTGAGATTCTTTTACTTTATTTCAGTAATACGTAGAGTAATTATGACTCCTGGAAAACAAACTCCCAAGGATTACCTTACAAAAGATACCTGTGCCTGTAGTCAAAGGGGTTCAAGGGGTTTTTTTTTTGGGCATGTGTTCAGAAAAGGTGGTGCTAGAGAAGGGGTTAAAGAGGCAGACAAGATAAAAAAGCTGCCAGAATCATTTAGTGAAGCATTGATAACCTTGATAAAGGATAAAGATCTTAAAGGGCTATACTTTTGAACATGTGGATGAAAACATTGATTCTTAAATTCTGGCTACAAGATTAGAGAAAATCCTTCCTGATATTATACATGAAGATCAAGTAGGATTTCTGAATAAAAGAAGTTCAACTGATAATATCAGACATTGAGTGCATTTGATTTGGATGAATACACAGTCACCCTGCCCTGTCTCTGCAGAGAAGGCATTTGACAGAGCGGAGTTTTAAAAATTTGTCCTGAAAAGATTGTTTTGGTCCGGGTGTCATGAGTTTGATTTTCAAATTTTTTTTAAAAAGTATGCTCTCGAATATACTCAGTGAAACCCCAGAAGTATATCATCCGATGACTTCAACCTAAGTGTATGTAAACTTCAAGACTTCAACTGTATAGTGTATATGCACGCAAATACATGTTTTGTTTTCCTACAGTAAGCGTCATTGTTCTTAATCTTCTACAACTGTTTTTTAGTATCAATTGAAATACCTTAAATCTGTACTACTGTAATATGTCAAAACAAAGTACAAGAAATGTTTTAGAAGAGGGTTTTGTATGGTTTACTTGACTGAATTTCACTTTCAATTCTGAAGAAAACCATGGACATTTCACACAGCCGGTGGAATATTTTTTACATATGCATGGAATAACTTAATGGGATTTGTAACAGTGTAAGGGACTCTGGGATCCTTAATAGACCAAGTATGGGGCAGTGCTAGTTATTGGCTCCAGATTACTAAATACTGAATATTGACTAGTCCCTTGAAAAATCAAATGCTCACAAAATAGACAAAATGCAATGTCTTGGGGACTTCAGTCTTTGATCACTTTGAAGGGCCATTCCTCTGATACAACATAAGAGAAATGTCTAACTTCAAAACACACATAGAAATTCTTTATAACAGTATTGCTTGGAGTCATTATTTACCTCATTCCTTATCCGGTATAGAATACAGTATTTCTATTTGACATTTTCAGGGATAGGCCTCTATTTTTTACAATCCACAGTGACCAGACCGCAGCAGGGATGCCTCCTAGCTGAGCAATAACCCACAGAAGAGGAGAGCCAAAGACATTCAACAAATGAACCTTCTGGACAGCGCTGTTACTTTTATGACCAATGATCTCCTGCCCCCCCTGTCCTTCTGTAGATGGCTGAGATTTTCTTCTTTTTTTTGCAGAAGAAAACACATCAATCAAAGCCATTTACCCTGGTGCTATGCAGTCACCTGAGCTTGCCTAACCATGTACACTGTGTGACTGAACAAGGGTCAAGGGTCAGTGAAGGCGTCGCACCTCTGATGCCAAAGGTGGCCTTTTGCGTCGTATATTGTCATAGCCTTTTGCGTTGTATATTGATGGTTGTGGCCACATAACTTTTCCTTGGTTGTGGCACTTCAATATTATGCTTTTTTTTTCTTCATCCGGTAGAGTGTTACGTGAACTCCTGTGGTCGGGCTCGCCCACTATCTTGTGGTACGGGAATCACAAACTCACAAAAATCAACGCGCACACGACGAAGACTGAGCGGGCATGCTCGCGGTCGGTTATCATGAGCAAAGCCTTCGCCATAGTAGGATTCGTAAATTTGCAACCGAGTGCGTCAAATGCTGACGCAAAAGGCCTCCTTCTGCGTCCAAAGGATGATGCCGTAGGCTGCTGCCCAAGCGTCACTTTATGACGCCTTGGGAATGAGAACAGTCTGAATAATTATAGAGTATGTGAGAATGCTTAATTTTTTATGCTGCCAAGTATGGGTAACTGTTTTGAATAACCCTTAATTCACATTTACACCACTTATGTCACATTTTCCCAAATTGTTGACAAAGTAAAAGCCCTAAGGTCCAGCATTTTTATATCTTTTATTTTTATGTGCACATTGGCATTCTAAAGTCACATAAATTCCTGCTAATGGTGTGCAACAAAACACAAAACAAGCTATCTAGGGATTGTAGCTGTTAATGTTGCCACTACAGTGCAACTATTAGATCCCGAGGGTTACGCTAAGGATATGTCAGCTCACATTAATGATTTTCTCAATGTTCACTGACAAGCAAATATTTCCAACTTACATTTTGCCACAGACCCAGCAATGGGGCTAGATGGGCAATATGTAACTTGATGAATATGAATGTTGAAGATCACAAAATTATTGAAAATTATTGAACCTATCTGGTAATGGCCTATGTTCCACATTCCATGTAAAGTGAGGCCTATACAGTAGACCAACATAGCTACAGAACTGTATATCAATGATATATAAAAAGGGAGTGGGGCCTACTGGAAATCCCTGATAGTGTAGAGAGCTGAAGTTTGGCTTGGTGGTGCTCATTTGAATTTCCAGTCTGTTGTCTTTTGACCAAGCCAAACCTCTCACTTAAAACCTAGTTATTAATATTAATTATAATCAGTCACAGGCATAAATTTCATTCTGCCATAACCCATATATTTGAGTCTTGGGATGTTTTTTTTAAAGGAAACTTAAAGATAATTTTCCAGATAAACTTAAAGAACACTCTACACAGCCATACGTTTCCATATTAATTTTGAGTTTTATTTCATAGCAATAAATTATGTGCAAATCTCAATGCAGCTTGGCAACAGTATATAAATACATATCAGTGGAAGTTGTTTGCTGAGTGCTTCACAAGTCTCCTGGTATTTACAACAGGTTTTCAGAAGTGCAGAGAAAGGAGATGAGACTAGGGCAGATCAAATAATAAAGGGTTTACTAGGCAGAAAAAAAGGGTAGCCAGTAAGGGTAACATACAAACAAACTGCAAAGAACACTAGAAATACAACGATCAGCCACAACATTAAAACCACTGACAGGTGAAGTGAATAACATTGATTATCTCGTTGTTACTTTGGTTCTGTACTCTAGCACTTTGAGTTTGAATGGATACAATGACAATGTTGAAGTGCAGACTGTCAGCTTTAATTTGATGGCGGCGGCGCACTCGGTTGCAGCGGCTCCTCCGGATATATATAAATGCACCAGCACTTTAAATGTGGACCTGCCTTTAAGCACTGTAATTTTTTTACCAAATGCTGCTCTTTTTTTTAACCAAATGCTGCTCTTTTTTTTACCAAATGCTGCTCTTTTTTTACCAAATGCTGCTCTTTTTTTACCAAATGCTGCTCTTTTAAATGCTGCTCTTTTATGATTGTAATGTGTTTTATGATTGTTTTATGATTGTAATGTGTCCCTGTCTTTTATTAAAATATGTGTGTTTTTTAAATGTGACAAACAACACCATGACCTATGGAGAACGGTATTTCGCTCTCATGTATGCCAAGTGTGTATTATGGAAGTGACAATAAAACTGATTCTGATTCTGATTCTGATGTATGATCAGTTGAGAAAAATGCATTTTCCAAAGTACTTTCTAACATTAGGTAATAAATATTTGAAAACAGCAAATATTTCCATGACTTTATTAAAACATAGTATATTGGATTTTTTTTATTTTTATAGTACAGTATATAATATATATATATATTTTTTTTTCTGGGAGGCATTGGACATTGTAGATTTTTTTTAGAATAATGAAAATGATTAATAATTTAGCAAGCTAATTCCTGTCCAACAGGCTGTTTATAACCAGAAAATGAAGTATACTGGAACAGGTAACACTAAGCCTGGTTGAAATTTCACCTCCATTCTTGAGGCAAGCTGAAAGCTCAGAGGAGAGCTTTATGTATTTTTAAATAAATAAAAAAAACGTGCTGAAAAATGTTTGTTATCCCCATTTGTTTAAATACGTAGCTTCAGCTGCAGAAGACAGAGTATATAATTTAACCCTTGCGGTGTGGTATATTTGCGGTTGTTGCGTTGGAACTTTCTGGAATGGCACTGAGGGCTGAGACCTCGCCAAGCTCTGGAGGTCAGCTGAGGTAAAGCAGTGCCAGGCCTACCGAGGGCTGAAGAAACATGTCTGTGAACCTTGCCACTGAAAGGAATCAAATTTCATCACAACACGCAAACCTTGCTAAGGTGCAAAAAGAATTGTGTAATATGTCCCAGACAGCAGGATTTGAGTATATCATTTTGAAGTTGCAATTAATTTGTTGAATGACCTACTCATCTACAATGCACAATGCAAAATATAACTTGAAAACTGTAGGTAAATGGCAGTGTAAGTTTTTTTGTGGACAATTTTGTTTCCAGTGTATTTCATATAATAAAACCATTTTTTTATGGGAAAGGGTTGGAAAAAATAAAGACCACTAAACTGCACAAATAAGTAAATTTATTCAAAATCTATTCACATTCGCCTGTGCATACTTGTGCAGCAGAGAGCCGTTGTTGTAAAGGGGACTTTTAGCTGGAAGGTTACATGTTTTATCATGAGAGCACTGTTTTATGCAAATCACATGATTTCAAGTATTGCTTTAGAAAATATCTAGCCTAATCTCTGTATGGATATCTGAAGTGTAAGTCTGTTTGTGAAGGTGCCAGCTAAAAAAATGTTTAGTGCAGAATCTGTAGTTTTAATACTGAATTCACCTAAATTGTATTTGTTCAACTGAAGTTTCACATAATTTTAGTGCAAAGAAACACATAATTTAGGGGATGATTTTATCTTATCTTCTCATTGCCCATTTCTTTTCAATTTCTCCCAATTTGAAAGTCCCAATCATCTTTTTAGCCCTGTCCCAAGACTTTGATATCCTCCAGTTAGCAAAGGCAAGTACAAGCATCAAGTAGCTGCCTCTTTTCACTCTACAGTCATCCAGCTGAGCAGCACCCATTGGGTAAGAGGACTGCACAACCAGACCAGAGGGGTCCATTTTGTGCCATGATGCAGGGAGTAGCCTCCCTGAGCGATGCTTCAGTCAATTGCCCACCACCCTGTAACACTGCTGTCCACTGGCATGGTCAAGACTCAATTCCAGATCATGGGGTGCCTCAATACCCTGGGAACAAGTGCTTTAGCTGGACGTACCACAGCCTCTATGTCATCCCAATTTTATGAACAAAATCACCACGTTCTATAGAGTTATACTCTATAGAACGTGGTGATTTTGTTCATAAAATTGGGATGACATAGAGGCTGTGGTACGTCCAGGTATGCATTATTTTATTCAGATGGCCAAAAATGGCTGAGGCCTGCAGAAAAAAAGGGTAGCCAGTAAGGGTAACATACAAACTGCAAAGAACACTAGAAATACAACGATCAGCCACAACATTAAAACCACTGACAGGTGAAGTGAATAACATTTATTATCTCGTTGTTACTTTGGTTCTGTACTCTAGCACTTTGAGTTTGAATGGATACAATGACAATGTTGAAGTGCAGACTGTCAGCTTTAATTTGAGGGTATTTTCATCCATATCGGATTAACCGTTTAGAAATCATAGACCCTTTTGTACATAGTCCCCCCCCCCCCCCATTTTTGGGCATCAAAAAATATTGGACAGTTTAACATAATGTAGATGTTAATGTTTTGCATGACTTCCTGATGTCTGTGACCCAACAACATAAAAAGACTCTTGATATTTTATTTTCTGGTACTTTCTGGTACAAGCGATACTATAATGTCTCTGCATTTGAATGGATCTCTATGGGAATTGGGGGGTGGGACTAGATTTAGCTGTAAATTATGCTGGAACAATATGGAATACATGGTTGGTAAAAGGGCTGTAAGTCATCAAGGGTCTGAGGTATCAAACGAGCCTCAAACCATCACTCTGCTGCCAGATATGCAGTATATTGTATATGTAACATTAATAAGTGGTAAACAGTTTTTAGTTTGGTAATTGCTATGGAGCTACAAAAAGACACGACTGGACACATGTACGGTAGCTGGAAGAAGAGAGATTTACTGGGCAGATGCAATCATGTACATACAGTGACACACCATCTATCATGCTGGAATGTAACAGCAACATAACTTGTGTACATACATCACATTTCCTCCCGACTTAATATAGTCGTTTACTTAACAAAAATCTGCTCCCAGGTATTACATAACTAAAGCTAGAGGTGGGAGTAGGCTGCCCCAAGCCCTCAAGTCAGTCAAGGGGATTATTCTGCCCCATGTTGATGGTGACATGACTTACTACCTGAACTAAATACAGTCTCCAGTGTTGCTGTTTTCGTAACCACTTCACTTTTCAACAATCAAACGATTTGTTGGTTTGATAACACGTGATGGGTAGGGTCTACCAGTCTGTGGTGGCGTTGTGACTGCCACAGCAGATGTTTCCCTACGGATGGGGGTAGCATGTGTTGCAGCCACTGATGCGTCCTGCTCTTGGCCTTGAGTAGGAACAAGTGGTGGATCAGCTTCATCCAGAGCGTGATCTGTGGCCATCCTGTTCTCCAAGGTTAGGTTAACCGCAGAGTGACCTTGACGAGACAGCATCTGGTCGGTATGGCGTTTCCAAGGTTCTGATGATCCGACCTCCACAGTGTAAGAAACTGGTCCTGTTCGAGATTTCACCACTCCCGGTGTCCACTTTCCTCCCTTCTGGTAATCGCGGACAAGAAGCCAGCCAGCACAGGGGGATGCAGCTTCAGCGGGACAATCACCCGGGTACCCCACATGAGGGACCCTTGCTGACTGGTGAGCTCATTTTTCCTGGTGAGGAATGGTGACAGAACGCCATTCATGTCTGTGTCGTCTGGGAAACGTCCTGTTGCTGCCATCTCCATGACTTGAGACAGCAGATGTTCAGCACTGCTGACAGGTAATGTCTCCAGCTGCTCGACGTGGAAAACATTGACAGCGTCGACCGTGTCTTTGTGCGGCAGAGGCAGCGGCAGCCGTGAGAGCCCGTCAGCATTTCCATGGAGCGCGGCTTTTCGGTATTCAATGTTGAACCGCATTGTAGGGGCCGAAGATGGTGGTGAGGGGGCGGTGATCAGTAAGGAGGATAAAACGGCGTCCGTAGAGGTACTGATGGAATTTGCGGACTCCAAATACGATACTCAGCGCCCCCCACTTGATCTGAGCGTAGTTTTGCTCGACTTTGCTGAGCGTCCTGGACGCAAAGGCGACGGGCCTCTCTTCGCCATTGGGTAGGATGTGAGAAATAACGGCTCCAACGCCATAAGGTGACGCATCGCGTGCCAGTCTGATGCAAATCCGAGGGTCATAATGGGTTAACGCATTTTGCAACAGCAGCTGTTCCTTAGCCTTCTGAAAAGCAGGGTCACAGCCCGGTGACCAGAACCACTATTTGTCCTTACATAGCAGTGCTCTATCAAGCGTGTCAGTTCAGCATCCACCTTTGGCCTTAATAGAATAGAATAGAATAACTTTTATTTTCCCTTTCGGGAACTTCAGTTGTAGCAACCAGCAACAACAAAAAAGACATAAACAGTGGGGCAGACCCACAACACACAAACAAACACACCAAATAAAGACATACAATATCAAGTGAATTAAATTGGAATACAGCCATGATTAAATATCTCCCCCGCTGTCCCGAGATGTCCCGTGTCATTTAGCAGTCCAACACACAAAGTCCGCCTCCACGACTTTGCGGTCTCTGTACTGTCGAAACTGAGCACCGAACTGCGTCAGCCTTCCCACTTGTCGCCTCACTCCTCCCCTGCGCCATCTTCTCCTTCCCTTCCATGGTTGCCCTTTGAAGACTGCCTGCACTGTCTGATCAGTCCCGACATCTTCAACTCCGGTGAAGAGCGATGGTAAACTTAAGCTGCTGCAGATCCAACGGACATTCCCGAGCATATGTTGCGAATGCGTCGCCATGGTGACAACCACAAACAAAATTATCCCGGTGAGACAATTCGCCAATATCATCAAAACAAGCGGCAAGAGTTCCCCGGAAAATCTCCAGCCCACCTCCCCGCAGCACAACAGACACACAGCGCATGAAAAAACAAAAGACAAAAGCCCGACACAACAAAATATATTCAAATTAACAAACACGAACACAAGAGACAGCTCAGATAAAATTAGTGAAACGCAGCCCCTGTGTCTAATTCCATGCCCAAAAATTCACCTTCAATTTCTGGCGTAACACTCACTGGATGTTTCTTTAGCCTCCACATGATGTACCTGCCTCCTTTTATAGTCACCTTTCCATTTATTTGATTGTCCTGTGTTTGCATGTTTTCCCTCTTTAACTTCGCCCCTCTTTCCTCTGCACACACTCCCAATGTGGCCTTTCTTACCACAGTTGTGGCATGACTGATCCTTGTAAAAGCAATCTGATGAAAAACGACTCCGACGTTAAAAAAAAGTTACTCACGCATAGCCCACAGAGCACTATCTATAAGTCCCTAATTCCAACTTGCAAAAACTAGGCCTGCTTTAAAAAGTATTGATATCAAAATGTGGCCAAGTTGCAACTACGTTTTTGATCAGGTATCACTTATTTTTGGTAGCTAACTAATGATGAATAATGCATGAAGATAATGACATCGAAAGAGCCATGCATACAGAATGTGGAATTTGCATTCCAAATAAATGCATGCAGACATTCGCGTAACCATAACGCCCTGTACTGACGAGAATGAGAACATTTCTCCTATTACCGATAGCCCACAATTACATTAAAAGAGTTTGTAGATGAGCTGTATTTAATGTGTAATGAAATACAATGAATAGTTTCGTTTTCTGTAGTGCAATGGATGTATAAGGCATGTTGATTGGCTTCGTAGTAGCCTAGCTTATACCTGCTTTCTGACTAGCAGCTGACTGACGTTTCTCTGGCAAAACTAACATTGGCTAACAAGCTTAATTGACTGCAAGAGCACAGCAGGCTCCACACAGACACATTTTTGTGAGATTAAAACATGTAGCCAATGGCACAGTTATTTATAGAATTTTTTTTTTACATTAATGCAACAATGCGATGTTAACCAGATGATATTCTGCATTAAAACTTTTTTCTTTGCTTGACAAATGGCCATGGGATACCTGTTCCCATAACGTTAGCTAGCCTGTTGCAGAACTGCCGTGGTGTCCAGTGACTGAATTGTTTAAGTAACAGGCTACAAGTGAACAGTTAATATTGTAAACATGTCTTTGCCTTTGCAATAAAAAAACATTCTTGTATGAGAAAACCAGAACATGTGCACACTGTTTTAGTCCAAAATTAAATTGCACTTCAGTACCAGGCGGGGATTGAAGAAGAAGAATGAAAAGAAGAAGCGGAAAGAGAAAAACTGCAAAATAACCCAAGTTTGGGGCTTTATTGTGTAGATGTGTGAAGTTGTATCTGAATGCTGTGTGGTTACATGAGGTCAGAACATACAGAAGTTAATGTTTTTAAGGGCTGAGAGTCTGTGGTCATTGTGGTTACTTCTGTAGGAAACCCTGAAAAGTGCCAAACTCTCGGTGCTGTATAGGTATAGGGCATGCCCCGCCAAGCCGTAACTTGGTGGATGGCATACCTGCCATCCCAATAGTAATTAGGTATGGTTGTGAAACCACACCTATTGTTATTCACCATACTTAACTATTATTCCGCATTCACACCATCGACACCATTCATACCTCATATTATACCTTCATACACCCTCCAGGTTGCTATTACTTTTTACCTTTATACCATATACACTTAATTGACCTTGATAATTGACCTTTTAATGAATGAATGAATGAATGAATGGGAGTCAATCGGCGCATTTTGAAAACCAATGCAATAGAGCTCGGAAAGCTGACGTCACAAGCGTTGTATTCTGGACCAGCCGCCATGTTGGGAGTATACTCTCCCTCTGCAACTGTGTCTGAGTCAAGTAATTCACTAATCTTCTACCCATTTCCCTTAAAAAGTGCGGGTTTCTTTAGTAAACAAACGTGTAAAATAAACCATTTATTCACAGATCTGTAACATTAACTGTGTGTGTATTCATTCTGACGGATCGCTACAACATTTTCAGGTAAATCAGCCAGATTGTGTGTAATGCAGGGGGCAGTCAGGGATAGGGACGCATCTCAGCCAACGACGGGAGGCGGGCAGAGAATGCCTTCAGCAGCTGGTACCTCGGAAGCGCAGTTCAAGAACAGCTGGGTCCAACAGTTACTCATCTACCACAGTAGTAGGCTACGTTAAGTAGGCTACACAGACACCGGAGACGTGATGGAAACAACTTGTTGCATAGGTGTCAACCTCTGGAGAGAGCTGCCCTTATTTCCACGCTTCCAAAACTGTATAAATTCACCAAAAACCATCTATTTATTCCTATATTAAAATCACTAGCCACCACAGTTATTTGTCTGATTCAAGTTTATTTAATATGTTCCTGTAGGCTATTTAGCTTCTCACATAATAATGAAACATAGGCTAGGCTACATAGACTATAAATTCAGCAAGGTGCTCATTTTAAAACAGTTGAACAGTTACAGAGACACCCCACATGACTGACCCCAAAGAAAAGGAGAAAGAAAATGTGATTGCTGCGATTGAATTAATTATGTTGGAAAACGTTTGGGGAAAAAACGTATTAGAGTATATTTCCCGTATCATAACCGTATATGCCCGTATGTATACCTTTGAAAACCGTGTTTTATACGGGAAAACTGTATGGGTTGACACCTATGTTGTTGGTATGCGTCCACAGGTGCGTAAACGTTAACGACAGCTAGCAAAGTAAAGAAAAGCAACATACTTTCGCTGAAACGACTTTGTTGTTACAGTTGGCTGACTTGTTGATAGCTCTTGGACCCAGCCATTAGTGAACTGTTTGACTTATAGTTATTAAATTCCTGCATAGTGTAGTCACTCAGGCCATAAATGAGATCGTTCACTATGTCAAGGTAGGTGAATGGAGGCAGAAAATCTGGATCCCTAGTCCAGTGCTTAGCCGGCAGTTCATATGGATCGACATTGTTGATTGTGCCTATTTTTTCTATATAACGTTTTTTGGCATCAACCAGCAATTTTTCTATATATGGTATTTTATCTGTCGCTCTTCCTTTTTCAGTTTTTTTTCATTTTGCGTGTTTTTAAGTTAACTAACGTTACACTTTCTTTTCTAGTAATAGCCTAGCCTACATTATGACTATACTTAGCTAACGGTATATCATACTCCCAACATGGCAGCCGGTGTGGTTGCCATAGCAACCACCCAAGTGCTTCCCGAACTCTATAGTCCCCCCCCCCCCCAAAAAATAAAATAAAATAAATCAAACTGACTGCGCCTGGTGTTTGAAATCATATTTACCTTTTAGGGTTGTTTTAATGCACTTGTTTCAAGTTGGAAAATGCACTAATGTACATCGCTCTGGATAAGAGTGTCTGCCAAATGACTAAAATGTAAATGTATAGAATGTGGATGCTGTAACATATTACACTGCTTATGACATCACAATGCCTTCCCCTACAACACTGTTATGACCAAACAATACTATCCCAGATGATTTGACATTGTCTTTTTGTGCTTTCATCATAATTCATTACTTCTTTGTATCACTTCCAGGTTCTTTAGACTACTTACCACAAAATACAGCACCATATTTGAACACTTTCACCTTCTTTTGATCCCTTCATACCACATTACCGCTTCATACCATTTCCACCTTTTATTTACCACCTCTCACTTTACCATATTACCCACCTTTCTAATTTCCAGCAATTAATACCACTGCAAAGCAAGCACATCTACAATTTCTTTAGGAATTGTTCATCTAGTTCCCACTTGAAAATGATGCAAAAGTGAGTGTTATGAGCCAAAACTGTTGTGCTCGCGCAGCCCGTACAGACTTAGAATCAATCACCGGACCTGTAGCTCAACGGTTGTGCGATAACCGCTCTTCCACGTTACCTGCCATCCCAATCATTTACGCTATGCATTTATTTGGTGTTTTATTGGAGAGTGAGAGGGCGTGTACCTTTAATGATCCGGTCAGGTGTTGAGACTATTTTGTGACGGTTTCTATGGAAACAGCTGTCTCAAGCGCTTTCTGGTACGTGAACGTTTGCATGGTAAGTAGCCGTTTTTGTGTTGTTTCATCTTTCAGTCCGCACACAAACCTACTGCGTAGCACATCCTGCAAGTGATCGCCAAACTCACAGGCTGTGTTCCATTATGCATTCTTGCACTCTAGTCAGTGTGCATAGCGCCATTTTGTTTGTCAAATATCTGGCCATAGAGTGATGGTTTGGGACTCGTTTCATACAGCCATTTCGCCAGTCATGTGTTCCATACTGTACCAATGTAATTTACAGCTGAATCTAGTCTCACCCCCCCAATTCCCATAGAGATCCATTCAAATGTGAGGTTATAGTATTGCTTTTAGCAGTACCTGAAAATAAGATATCAATCTCAATCAATATCATGATGTTGATGGATCACAGACTTCAGGAAGTAACAGCATGCAAAGGATATGCGACCAAATATGAAACATGATACTTTAAAAATACATTAAAGCAAAGGGTTTGAATACTTATGCACATGAGAGATTTCAGTTTACATTTGCAAAAATTTCTAAAAACATGTTTTCACTTTGTTATTATGGGTTATTGAGTGTAGATTGATGGGCAAAAATAGCCAAAAAATTTTTTTAAAATTACAATACAAAAGTGTGCAAAAAGTGAAGGGGGTTGAATAATTTTGAGTGCAACTGTATATATACAGTCAAGCCGGAAAGTCTCCCCACCCCTTTCACCTTCTCCACGTTTTATTACGTTACAGACATATTCTACAATAGATTGAGTTAGTTTTTTGTCTCAAAATTCTACACAAAATAGCCCATAATGACAAAGTGAAAACAGGTTTTTAGACATTTGTGCTAATTTATAAAAAATCAAAATGTAAAATATCATATGTACACAAGTGTGCACACCCTTTGATATGACACCCAAAAGTGAGCTGAGGTGCATTTTGTTTCCACTGATACTGCTTGAGATGTTTCTACAACTTAATTGGAGTCCACATGTGATAAATTCAATTGATTGGACATGATTGGGGATTGCCTATATAAGGTCCCACAGTTGACAGTGCATGTCAGAGCAAACTCCAAGCCATGGGGTCAAAGGAATTATCTGCAGACCTCAGAAACAGGATTGTGTCAAGGCATATATCTGGAGAAGGGTACGGAAAAATCTCTGCAGCTTTACAGGTCCCAAAGAGCACAGTGGCCACCATCATTCGTAAATGGAAGAAATTTGGAACCACCAAGAATCTTCCTAGACCTGGCCACCCGGCCAAACTGAGCAATCGGGGAAGACGGGCCTTGGCCAGGGAGGTGAGCAGGAACCCGAGGGTCACTCTGACAGAGCTCCAGCGTATCCTTGTGGAGATGGGAGAACCTTTCAGAAGATCAACCATCCAGGCAGCACTCCACCAATCAGGCCTTTATGGTAGTGGCCAGACGGAAGCCCCTCCTTAGTAAAAGGCACATCACAGCCCACTTGGAGTTTGCCAAAAGGCACCTAGAGGACTCTCAAACCATGAGAATCAAGATTCTCTGGTCTGATTAAACCAAAATGGAACTTTTTGGCCTGAATACCAAGCGTCACGTCTGGAGGAAACCAGGCACCGCTCATCACCTGGCTAATACCATCCCTACAGTGAAGCATGGCGGTGGCAGCATCATAATGTGGGGATGTTTTTCAGCAGTGGGAACGGGGCGACTAGTCTTGATAGAGGGAAAGATGAATGCAGCTAAGTACACCGAGATCCTTGAAGAAAACCTGCTCCAGAGCGCTCTGGACCTCAGACTGGGGTGAAGGTTTACCTTCCAACATGACAACGACCCGAAGCACACAGCCAAGAGAACAAAGGAGTGGCTTCGGAGAAAGTCTGTGCATGTCCTTGAGTGGCCCAGCCAGAGCCCAGACCTGAATCCAATTGAACATCTGTGGAAAGAGCTGAAAATGGCTGTGTACCGACGCTCCCCCATCCAACCTGACGGAGCTTGCAAGGATATGCCAAGAGGAATGGGCAAAAATGTCCAGAAACAAGTGTGCCAAGCTCGTAGCTTCTTTCCCAAGATGCCTTGAAGCTGTAATCGCTGTCAAAGGTGCAGCAACCAAGTATTAGGCTAAGGGTGTGTACAGATATGTAACCCATAAATAACCTATTTTTGTCAGTAAAATAAAATTGCATATTTTCTAAAAACCTGTTTTCACTTCGTCATTATTGGCTATTGTGTGTAGATGTTTGAGGCAAAAAATGAACTCAATCTATTGTAGTATAAGTCTGTAACGTAATAAAACGTGGAGAAGGTGAAAGGGGTGGGGGAGACTTTCCGGCTTGACTGTATATATACATATATATATGTAATATATAAAATTGTATAAATATTTATTCACTTGTTTAACACCTTTGAAGCATCATCTAGAAACTGCACATGTGGCTTGCAATGCTAGATGATAGGGTATGATGTAATACCTTTGTAGAAAGGGATGGAATTATATACCTGAAAAAGAAACCAGAGCAGATGAAAATAGCTGTTTAATCATCCTCCGATTATCCCATCCCCCTTGCACGCCTATTCGTTTCCTTCTCTTAGTTCCTCATCTATAGACAAGCTTCCTTCCAATTCATTTTATTGCTCTGTCAATCTCTATCAGGCTGATCTGTTTTTATCTTCTCATCCATCTATCTGTGTCAAATCAATTACAGCCTCTAATTGATCCTGTTCTGCCATGAAAACAAATTAACAACTGTGTGAATCGAGTCAGATTCTTTCAACATTATGAGTTGGATGAGAGAGGTGGTCTGCTGACACAATACGAGTGAAGCGCCATGTGCAGGACAAGTGAAACTGTCCCATGATGTTACCATGATCCCATTTCTTTTGTTGGGGGGTTGGATGGGGTACTGTACTGAGCAGAGCCCATGCAGTAAACTTAAATAAAAAATTCACAACCTTGGTTCTGCAGTGCCTAATGGTTGCCAGTTTTCATTTTCACCTCATGACCAGCAACCAGTTCAGAACTCCAGATGGGGTGAGTTAGCTGTTTTATTTGACAAATTAAGTGCTTAGAAGCAATGACAAACAGCAGGCGCTTCAGCTGTCCTGGACATTTTTTGAAACTCCTGGTCAACACGGAGTAGATGCCTTCAACACTCTCAACTTCAACCTCTCATGATACATACAGTTATGTCTATGTGTTTGTATCTAAAGTTGAGGACTGCTGATTTGATTTTGTGTTACTGATCGCTAGTATCATATCAGGCCTATGGTAATATTGAACATTGCCTGATTAATTTAAATATCACAACATGATACACCCACATTTATTCTCATCCCAGCATTGGGAACCCTCAAATTACAACTAAAACCCCTGCCAGGATTCCTGGTAACAGTGTTAGCGTTACAATGGCAAAAGGGTATAGTTTCATTTCAGAAATAATCGTGAAATGACTCTCTATGAATTAAACACATGGCTGTTGCTGTTGGTCTTTCCCTTCTACTGGCTTTCCGCCTCACTGACTCTCCGAGATTCATCTGGTCATAGAACACCCACGTCCAGTTAGGAGCCACCTGATGTACCGGCTTCATTTTTACGAAGCAATAAAGCCCGAGGCTGTTCATGTTTAGATTATACATTCTGTTTCTGAACTTCATATTGGAGACATTGATATCCAGCTTGGCATGTTGGTATATTTTATTGATGAATTCTGGATTGAACAATAGAATCGGACAAGTTGTTCATTTCACTTGTTCGTGAAAACATCACAGTAGTAATTTACCTCCATGGGCTAAGGCAATAATTTGAGTGAAATCACAACCAACCATGTCAAGTTTACCTCTGCCACTGTGAGTAAAACAAATGACTTATTAGAGACATGCCTCCACCACATTACCACTTGCCTGTGATGGATACGCACGATTCATATCTATAAAATCCAGCTTCATTTAGATCTGATCCAGTATACAATAAAATCAATAACATGATTACAGTATTCTCTCCTGTTACCTTATATCTATATAAAAAAGAATGCACTGTACGTCAATGAAATTATGATGAAATTTGATGTGGACTATGAATATACGTGAATATGGCAGTAATGCATATACATTATATGTTGTATCAAGAAGCTAAACAAATAATTCTGCCTCATGCTGTATTATTTTTGAGTATTATGAAACACTCCACACACATGTTTGTGTGTGTATGTATAAATATTTGAAACTTTTAAATCCCATTAAATTGCACAAAAGGAGGGCATGCAACCTGTGAGAAAAAAACTCAGTTGATGTGCAGTATTTATGTTACTATAACAGAATATAAAGACATTACAAAATATATGTATACTTCCATGCATCTAGTGGTATTTACCAAAGACAAATACTCAGGGTGGGGTGATCGACAGTTTAACTCTGGCATGTGGTTGAAAAACAGATGGGGAAAAGCAAACACATTTTGAGAGACCCCATGTTGAAATGACTCAGGTCAGTTATAGGTGAGCGGACCGAGCATAAAAAAATTTAAAAGAGCAGGGAAGCAAGGTAGTGTTATGACCCACCCCTATTTTCCTAACGCTAGGATCTCTGACAGGGGTGAGCCTAACCTTTTAGCATTTACTTCTAAGTAGAACATGAAGGGTGGAGTGAATGAAATATAAAAACATAAAGTTCATAGACACATGCAGGGAGGCAGTCCCTAAACCCGAAGCAGGCGGTTGGCAACCTGCCCACTCTTGAGCTATCTTTGTCGCACATTGGTGAGTTGTCCAGTGTACGTTCCTTGGACCTCAGTCGTGAAACGTGAGCAGAACGAATTTGTACGTAAATTGTTCGTATTAGCAAATTTGGCCATATTTTGGCATTCATCAACATTTTCGTATATGAGATTTGATTGAACGTACTAACAAATTTTACACGTGCTCAAGACCACGTGTACCATATGTTCGAAGATTCAGAATGGCGCTAAATGTAGCTTATGAGTGATAATTAGAATATGAATTTATTTTTATTTTCTGTTAAATTCACGACAGAATGTAGCCTCTGAAATACACAATACAAACATAGCTAATAAATTATGATTGCAAAAAGCAAATACATTAGATGATGCCTATTAATCAATTGTAGACTATGAACTTTAATTAGTCTCATAAGCCTAATGAATACTACCAGTACTATTATTCTAAATTGGTAAACTTTAAATGCTAACTTACTGTATATTATGTTAAATATGCTATTTAAAACACACATTTGACCAATGAACGAAATTAGCTTTAAATTGCCTACAGGTCTGCATGTAACGTTCCATTCCCATCCTGTCCGTTTTCCATGTTTTACCTTTTCCCTCCGTGTCATGTTGGATTCCCTTTGTCCGTGTTTTCCCCGTTGCTACAGACTGGGCGTGTTCCTTCTGTTTGTTTCACTCTTTTTCCCCACTCCTTTCCCCGTTGCTGCATGCATTCCGCACCTGTCAATTATTCAATCACCCTCGGTTACATTCCGCACGCTTTCTTTATTGTTTTCAATTTCCCTTCCCTATTTAACCCTCCGGCTGGCTGCTATTCAGCGCCAGTTCGTTAACGTTTCTCCGTTTGTATCCTGGTCTGAGAATCCCTGTCCTGTGCCCTATAGACTTCAGTTGGTTTGACTCTGTGCTTACTGCTCTAAACCTTCTGTTGTTGCTAACTAACTCTGTTTGTTTGCGGTTTCCCTGCTTGAACTGTTCCTGTCGTTAACTACCACCATCTACTGTGTCTGCCAGTCTGTAGCTTTGTACCTCTCCCTGTTTGTGTGCGGTACCTCTGCCTCCACCTGACGTTGCGCCCGCAGCTGGGTGTTCTGCCTTTTCACCCTACAGTGGTTCCTGTCCGGCCGTGGCTACCGCCATTGCTACGGCTACGGTTGCAGCCTCCACTGTCACCCTGCTGCCCCAACCGGGCCAACCTGAGTTCCGCTACACTGCTCTGCCTTGCCGTATCCAGCCATATCCCTTCCTCTGCTTCCAGTCCAGATCCAGTCCAGTTCCGGTCTGGAACATTACCGCGTTCCAGTGTTCCAGTTCCAGTTCGAACCGCTCCAGTCTCCTGTATCAAGTCCAGTTCCGGTTTGGAACAACTCCTCGTTCCCGTGATCCAGTTCCTGTTGGACCGTCCGGTCCAGAACCAGCCCAGTTCCGGTTTGGAACTCCCGTCTCCCGTATCAAGTCCAGTTCCGGTTTGGAACAACTCCTCGTTCCCGTGATCCAGTTCCTGTTGGACCGTCCGGTCCAGAACCAGTCCAGTTCCGGTTTGGAACTCCCGTCTCCCGTATCAAGTCCAGTTCCGGTTTGGAACAACTCCAGGTTCCCGTGATCCAGTTCCTGTAGGACCATCCGGTCCAGAACCAGTCCAGTTCCGGTTCGGAACTCCAGTCTCCTGTATCAAGCCCAGTTCCGGTTTGGAACAACTCCATGTTCCGGTGATCCAGTGTCAGTAATCCGTTCCAGTTTCCTGTCCTGTCCAGTTCCGGCTTGGAACTTCCGGTGACGATCCAAGTCCAGCTCCGGCTTGGAGCAGATCCAAGCGCCGGAGAAATCCCTAACCTCTCTTTTATTGTTGTGTTAAATCTGTGTACGGCTTGGGACTACCCCAAGCTCCATAAATAAATCTCCTTTTCTGTCCCCCTGTCTCCTGGTCGTTGCATTTGGGTTCAGCTCGTGTTAGGTTCGTGACAGAACGAACTGGCCTAAAATATGGACCCAGCCGACCTTGAGCAGATTCTCCACGCCTTCTCCTGCCAAACCGCGGTCAGTGACCAACAGGGCCACTGTTTGGACGACGTATTGGAGGTGCTGAGGGGGCTTACGGAGCAGGTCACCCAGCTATCGCTCCACCAGCCTCTTCCTCGGATCCCTGTGGGTCCGACCCCCCCCAACACTCGAACTGCCTCCCGAGGTTCCGGCTCCCTCTCCGAGCCGGGAACCCAGAGTTCAACACCCCAAATTATACCGCGGAGGTTTGGGGAGGTGCCGCAAATTCCTAATGAAGTGCGACATCGTCTTCCGCATGCAGCCCACCTCCTTCGCCTCTGACCCATGCAAGATCGCCTTTGTTATGAGCAGCCTGGGAGGCAGTGCCCTGGAGTGGGCCACATCCGTGTGGGAGTCAATCTCCAGCCTGCAACAACTTCGCCATCTTCACCTCCGAGATGCGGCGCGTCTTCGACCACCCAGTCTGTGGTCGAGACGCAACCCAGCGCCTTCTTCAGGTTCGGCAGGGCAGTCGCAGTGTGGCGGAGATGGCAATTCAGTTCCGTACCCTCGCTGCTGAGGCGGGATGGAATGACACCTCTCTTCAGGGGGCCTTTCGTCAGGCCCTCAGCGAGGAGCTTAAAGATCAGCTGGCTACTCGGGAGGAGTCCAACTCCCTCAACAGCCTCATCAGCTTGGCTATCGCCATAGACAACCGTCTCAGAACCCGGGCCCGTGAGCGAGGGAAGAATCCCTCCCGTCTTCCGCTCTCCACGCTTCCCAGTGTTCGACAGCCCTCCCCCTTCAAGGGGTCGAGTCTCATCTATGCCCTCCGGGGAGGAACCCATGCAATTGGGCAAGATCTCGGTGGACGCCGAGGAGCGCCAACGACGGTTCCTGACCAGGTCTTGCTTTTATTGTGGCAAGACAGGCCACCAGATCGCCACATGTTCTGTTCACCCAAAAGAGATGGCTCGCCAGTAAAGCTGGGCGTACTGACGAGCCCTATCATTCCTGACCATGCTGCCCAGAACCGCCTAGAATTCAAGGCCACTCTCCTTTGGAGGAGCAACACCGCGTCCTCATCTGCCCTTATCGACTCCGGGGCCGATGCCAATTTCATTGACATTTCCTTTGTCAAGAGGTTCGGGATTCCCACCGAAGCCCTATCTACCCCTATCACTGCTCTCGCTCTGGACGGTAGGAGTTTGGGGTTAGTCACCCATTCCCCTTCAATTAGTTTTATCAGGCAATCATCGGGAAACCGTCCAACTTCTCCTCATTCATTCTAAACAATCCTCCATAGTTCTAGGACAGACCTGGCTACGCCTCCATAACCCGCACATCGATTGGCGTTCCGGTCGTATACTGGCATGGAGCAGTCATTGTTTAGCCAACTGTCTCCGCTCTGCTTTACCCCCCCCCCCAGGGGCCAAACATAACAAGTCCATTCAACCTATACCATGTTTTACCTTTTCCCTCCGTGTCATGTTGGATTCCCTTTGTCCATGTTTTCCCCGTTGCTACAGACTGGGCGTGTTCCTTCTGTTTGTTTCACTCTTTTTCCCCACTCCGGTTTCAACCTATCTCCTTTCCCCATTGCTGCATGTATTCCGCACCTGTCAATTATT
This sequence comes from Synaphobranchus kaupii, assembly GCA_029718625.1. Lineage (NCBI taxonomy): Eukaryota > Metazoa > Chordata > Actinopteri > Anguilliformes > Synaphobranchidae > Synaphobranchus > Synaphobranchus kaupii. The sequence continues at coordinate 35,250,996 of CM056382.1, forward strand.
CAATCACCCTCGGTTACATTCCGCACGCTTTCTTTATTGTTTTCAATTTCCCTTCCCTATTTAACCCTCCGGCTGGCTGCTATTCAGCGCCAGTTCGTTAACGTTTCTCCATTTTTATCCTGGTCTGAGAATCCCTGTCCTGTGCCCTATAGACTTCAGTTGGTTTGACTCTGTGCTTACTGCTCTAAACCTTCTGTTGTTGCTAACTAACTCTGTTTGTTTGCGGTTTCCCTGCTTGAACTGTTCCCGTCGTTCATACCACCATCTACTGTGTCTGCCAGTCTGTAGCTTTGTACCTCTCCCTGTTTGTGTGCGGTACCTCTGCCTCCACCTGACGTTGCGCCCGCAGCTGGGTGTTCTGCCTTTTCACCCTACAGTGGTTCCTGTCCGGCCGTGGCTACCGCCATTGCTATGGCTACGGTTGCAGCCTCCACTGTCGCCCTGCTGCCCCAACCGGGCCAACCTGAGCTCCGCTACACTGCTCTGCCTTGCCGTATCCAGCCATATCCCTTCCTCTGCTTCCAGTCCAGATCCAGTCCAGTTCCAGTCCAGTTCCGGTCTGGAACATTACCGCGTTCCAGTGTTCCAGTTCCAGTTCGAACCGCTCCAGTCTCCTGTATCAAGTCCAGTTCCGGTTTGGAACAACTCCTCGTTCCCGTGATCCAGTTCCTGTTGGACCGTCCGGTCCAGAACCAGTCCAGTTCCGGTTTGGAACTCCCGTCTCCCGTATCAAGTCCAGTTCCGGTTTGGAACAACTCCTCGTTCCCGTGATCCAGTTCCTGTTGGACCGTCCGGTCCAGAACCAGTCCAGTTCCGGTTTGGAACTCCCGTCTCCCGTATCAAGCCCAGTTCCGGTTTGGAGCAACTCCATGTTCCGGTGATCCAGTGTCAGTAATCCGTTCCAGTTTCCTGTCCTGTCCAGTTCCGGCTTGGAACTGTTGGCTGCTTAGGAGAGAAACGAACACATCTAAGATCGTGCAAAAGGTATTTGTTGGTTGAGAGTGATATATGGTTGGTTAGTCGTTTTCGGGTTTTTATGAAATTGACAAAACTGCCCAGCAATGTTATTGGTGCTGTAACTGTACTGCACAAACATAGCCTCAAGGCTCCATCCGAAGATACGTTTGCAAAATATGAATGTCAGATCTGTGCAGCTCATGTCATGAGAAATATATTTCTCAACGTCCTGGCTCTATTGCCTGGTGGGACCATAGACGGATGAGAACCACAACAGCTTCAGTTGGCTGGCATTAGTGGCTTATTGGTGTAGCAACGTCAAATTTACTGTGTCAGACAGTAAGTAGGCCTACCTCTTTCCATCACTAGGGGATCAGGAATTCAAACCACCTCTCGTATGCACAGAACACCAACAAAATGACAAAATTAAAAATGTATTATTCTATTTCCAGTCTGCGAGAAGTCTAGTGCTTGGCATAGAGGCAATAGTGCGCTCATCCGATGCAGATAGGCTTGCACTTTAACAGCTTGTGTAATGGGAGATTCAGCATTTACTGCATGTTATATCCTCCTTTTACTTTACCATGTAGGCTACTTTACTATTTACTTTATTACACCGGAGCGGACAATAATAAACTATTTATTTTCCTTGATTGAACATCTGCTAATAACATTTTTATTTCAATAATTATTTATTTTGCTGTTTCTGGGCCATTTTCACTTTGTGAAAGGAGCTTTAAATGGAAGTGACAACCTCCATGTAAAGCAATTAATGGCCGTGGATTTATGATAATCACAAAATAACGTGAAAGTGCTTCGTACCTGCATACGAGAAATCTGCCTTTTGATGATTTGGTTTGATGAATCTGGTTTAATTTCTTCGTACCAACTCGTTTCGTACATAAATGAACGCACATATTTAGGAACGGTTCATGAATGAAGCCCAGTATGAGTAAAAATATATGCTAATCCCAAATTAACAAGAAGTGAGGCAAAACACCTCCACTCTCCAATTAGCATCCAAATTGCATACCATTTCGAGAGAGGCCCAGAAGCAAAAAAGCGCCTTGCACTGTAGCCACCAACGTCCACCTGAAAACCATCTGTACACCGACCAACATCGTTCTCCTGGGGTCAACAGTTTGTCTTAAAAGCCCTCTGGGAAGGGACTGCCTCCAGCTATGTCACTCTTCTACCATCATGTACCAGAATGAAAGAACATCTTTGTGTTTTGTTCCTAAACTGATCCTAATAGGTATGACCTGCTTTTCAGTACATCTGGTGGGTAGCTTTGTCCATCGGCTTGTATGGAGCCCTGACACAAATTGAACTTCACTTAAGAAAACTGGCAATGCATCAGGCATTTTCAGAACCTCCCCATCCCCAATATCCTATCCCCACTGGCACTTGTGAAGGCAAAACACTAAAATCATTACATTACTAGCATTTAGCGGATGTTCTTATCGAGAGTGACTTACAAAATTTACATTTATATCAATTTTGTACAGCTGCATGTATATTGCATGTACAGACGTGCTCAAATTTGTTGGTACCCCTGGTAAAGATGGGTAAAAAGGGTTATAAAAAATTAACCGTTTGGTGAATTAGCTTAATCTCACACTGAAAAACTGAGAAAAATCCAACCTTTAATTGACGTTCATTTATTATGAGAAAAAAAATCAAGAAATAATTATTTTTAACAAAACCACGTTGGCCACACCTATTGGTATCCCTGCATTTATATATTGAATAAAGTCATAATTTTTCATATTTGGTTGCATATCTTTGCATGCCATGACTTCCTGATGTCTGTGACCCAAAAACATCAAAAGACTCTTGATATCTTATTTTCTGGTACTCTTACAAGCGATACTATAACGTCTCTGCATTTGAATGGATCTCTATGGGAATTGGGGGGTGGGACTAGATTTAGCTGTAAATTATGCTGGAACAGTATGGAATACATGGTTGGTAAAATCAAGGGTCTGAGGTATCAAACAAGCCTCAAACCATCACGCTGCTGCCATATATGCAGTAGATATGGATGGATCACTTTAAGGGTTGTTTCTCCTGACAAATTTTCCTATTGAACTCTATGGAAAAATAAGTCAGGGGAAGAAACCATTCAAGTTATCCATCCATATCTACGGTATTTCTGGTAGCAAAGTGATGGTTTAAGGCTTGTTTGATATGTCAGACCCTTGATGCCAACCATGTGTTCCATACTGTTCCAGTGTAATTTACAGCTAAATCTAGTCCCACCCCCCAATTCCCATAGAGATCCATTCAAATGCAGAGACATTTAGTATCGCTTGTAAGAGTACCAGAAAATAAGATATCAAGAGTCTTTTGATGTTGTTGGGTCACAGACATCAGGAAGTCATGGCATGCAAAGGATATGCGACCAAATATTAAAAATGTATACTTTAATCTATATATGAATGCAGGGGTGCCAATAATTGTGGCCAACGTGGTTTTGTTAAAAAATTATTATTTCTTGATGAGGGATTTTTTTTTCTCATAATAAATGAACGTCAATTAAAGGTTAGATTTTTCTAATTTTTTCAGTGTGAGATGGTGAATTGGTGAATTTTTTATAACCCTTTTTACCCATCTTTACCAGGCGTACCAACAAATTTGAGCATGTCTGTATACATCCAGGAGTTCCTTACCTGTAAGTAAAACCTGCAACCTTTGGTATGCAAGCCCTGTTCCATGGGTATTACACTACACTGCCGCCCTGAAAGGTGTGTGTGTGGGGGGGGGGGGGGTTCACAACTTCAGTAGTAGTTAGACTTCTCCTATTCATGTCAGTAATTGAATCTGTTGTATTTTCTGTTACTTCGTTTTCAGTGTTATTCGTGTGTCTTTGTTTTCATTCCTCCGTCACCCATCCATGTGCTTGTGTTTTCACTTCCTCACTGTCAGCCCCGCCTCTCGTCTCTGCTCCTGATTACCTATGTGTTTCACCTGCCCCGCTACTCACCTGTTTCTCGTTTGCTTGTTTAGTCTTGTGTATTTAAGTTCCACTCTGTTCTTTGTTCTTCGTGAGTTTGTCACAGTTGCCACCTTTGCCTGTTTCGCTATGAGCGGTTTTCTGACCTGAGTTCTGCTAGTTTTTTGTGTTCCTGTCTGCTGTATTCCTGACCTTCGTTTCTGTTTTCTCACTTCACTATTTGGATTGTGTTTTTGTACTTTCACCGTGACTTCCTGGTTTTGATCTCTGCCTGTTTTCTGACTACGATTGGATTGTGTTTTTGTACTTTCACCGTGACCTCCTGGTTTTTGAACTCTGCCTGTTTTTTGACTCTGCCTTCGCCTCCTCCCTGGGTATCTACCCATAATAAACTATTGTTTATTATTACGTACTGTCTGCGCCTGAGTCCCTGTCAGAATCCTGACAATTTGCAGAAGGCAAAGGCCAGATTTTTGTATAAAGCTGTCAAAACAGGATATCAGCATATCAATTGTTTATAAAAATTGTTTGCCAGCAAACAAACTCTGTGGCATAGCTGCAGAGCATCTGCAAACAGTACAACTTGGCATCGTGGGTCTGATTGTTGCTGTTTGCTGAAAATGTTTTGCAGGTTCATTTCCATTCAAAAGATAGACAATGACTCCTTTTGTCATTCTCAAGTTTTTCTCCGATTTGCCATAAGTGAAGTTAGTGGAAATTCAGGAAAAACAATCCAACGATTTCCACAAGGGTGATTTAGCCTTTGCCCTCCTCACTGAGGTTCATAGAAACCATCACATTTTAATTGAAGAGAATTGGTTGTGTATGATAGTAAGTGCTTTGCAGTGTGAAGCAGTTACAGGGAAGAATATATGTTGATGGAGTAGAAAACTACCCAATCTGTTGCTTTTGAATGAAAAGACCAGTAAATATGAAGTATTATACCAGGTCATTAGCTATCTTAGCCCACGGCAACATTTGTTGCATTTAATTATATTTATGTATTTCTTGGGATTGTGAATAAACTACTTCAATATTTTCCAGTGGAGAAAAATGCAAATGTCAGCACAAAAATATAGAATTCACTGGAAATGGAGACATGAATTCTTTGTCGGTCTAATCCAAAATGGAAAAGACTTGCACCACAGACAGTTACTCCTTTAAATACCCATTGTATAGCATTCTGGAATTGGAAATGATGCACTTTTTGTATGAGCTGGTTGAGGGAACACATGCAGAGAGCTTTATTTTATGTGCATTATTTCAAAGGCATCTGCGTTTTAGGATTATAATCAAAGCAGTGTTTGAATTGAGTCAGAGTTCTTGGGGTACATACACTATGCAAAATATGAGGTACGACTATGGTAATATAGTGTAACACATTTGCCATTTATTGACTTGTTTTCAAAAGGAAAAAAGTGGGGGGGAGGGGGAAAAAAAATAAATGGGGGGAGGGGGGGTCTAAGCCCCACAGGAATGAAAAGGAAACAGTTTTGCATACTATGCTAATTACCAAATAATCCACTATGAATGGCTTTTGGCATACATGTACAGGCCACATAACGTACAGGCCACATAAGCTGAACTTTTTCATGTGTTATGTCACATCTTTTATGCGATGAACAGAGCTCAACTAACATGCCAACAATCCAGTTGGCTATTGTTGTCGATGTCATTTGATGCTAGCTAGTCTAAGATAAACGACTTGACTTTATTTCTGTCAAGAGATAAGCTGAGTTAACGTTACATTTATAAACCACGTGTCATGGGTTCCAGCCTGTTTTGTTTTTTCACGGAAGTTGCCTCTTGGGCTGCGAGAGTTCTCTGGCTGTTTTTTCCGCCTGCTGAGCCCTTTTTAATTATTACTGGATTCAGGTGGGCGCTGGCTACTTAACTCACTAACTGCCATGGAATTCTGGAACACTGGGCACTCAGACTGCCAAGCCAATATGGCCGCCCAACATTCTAAATGATTAAACTGACATGACAAATGTTTAAAACTTGTACATGGACCTTGTTTTAGCTTTAGACATTTATTTTTATTAGGAATTAGTTGATTAGTAGACATTAGTAAATGTGTTGCCACTCCTTGGCCCTCATAGCTACACATACAACACAGTCAACATCATCACAGAGATGCCAGTAATAAGGTTTTTTTTTTTTTCTTTTTTTTTTTTTGTGAAGGACAACTATTGACAACATCAAGACCAATAACAATGTAAACAGTTAAATGTATTATTTAATGTAAAATGTATGCCATTCAATTAAACATGAGATTAATTGATAAAATTAACATATTAGCAGAGAGACTAAATTGAATATTAGTAAAGATAGAGTTCAAATGCACATTGTAGCCTATCTGTACATATTTTTATTTGGTAATGATGAACAATAAATATAAATTATAGACATGTGTAGATTGGTAAAGCTATATAATAATAGTAATAATGAACACTAAATAACGTTAGACATTTGAAAATATAAGCATATTCAAAATGAACAGGTCAACACTGATCATGAACGGATTGCATAAGATAAGGATTGATAAGATCTCTCAACGGCCCAATCAATTTATCGTCCGCTCCCTCCTCTTCAGATCACCTCTCTCAGCACTTCATTTATTTCCTCATCTTCAAATCCCAAAAACTACTCCTCACAATATCCAAATTCAAATTGAAAGCTTGCTCCCATCTCTTTCTATCTTGCTTGCTATAGCCAGTGTTCGAAGTGGGAAAGACAATTCACGTTGTCGAAAAGCAGTGAAAAAACAGGAAAGATACGTTTTAGAAAGCATGTACCGTTTGAATGGCATGTCAATGGATTGGCTCACTTGAATTAATCGTTATGGATTTACGTACAGTGACTGTTGTGGGAATGAAACTTGAGAAAGAGAATCTCACGGGCGAATGTACAGTTTATGAGAAGTAGCATAGCGAATGCGAGAAAATTTGCCGGTAGGTTAACTTTTTTATTTGCCAGTGACGTGTAGTGGTTCGTTCTGGCTCACATCAAGCACTGGCTATAGCGCATTAAGTTAGCCAAACGAAGGATAAATCATTTGGACAGAAAGTTAAGTCCAAATAAAAGTTGGGAAACTGGAGACCCTAGGTAACGTTAGCTAGTTTGCTAGTTAGCTGTCTAATGTTAGGCGCCTACCGTTAAAGTTGACTAACGTTAACGTTACAGCTTGTTGAAGTTAAGCATATAACGTAACGTTAAATCAAAGGGGATTTTAAGCTTCAATGTTACCTTGGGTTATAGTTTCTAAACGATTTACCCTTAGTTTGGCTAACAAATGTGGTCATAGGTTAGGGCACCACTTCTCCTTTATCCTATCTAGACACGACCACTAAGTGGCTCTCTTCAAATTTGCTAGCAAGTTTGCTAGCTTACTTGTAGCTCCGTAATATCATTATATGAAATTTGAACCAATCACAACACATGTTGACATACCACATCACGTTTATTCAATGTTTCATGATATATTTACCCAGCAACAATATTGTAATTGGCTAGAAAATGAAGCTTCAACATTTGATGCGTATTGGGCGCATATATTCGCCCCTGGCAGTCTAGAACGTTGGCAGTTTGGGCGCATGCGCCCTCGGCAGTGAGTGAGTTAAGCAGGGTGCCCCTTCTCATCTGTGCTTTTGTGTAAGCTTTGTTTACACTCTGGCTGGTAACTTCGGTAGGCCTATAGAACTGTGAAGACTGCATATCTTTTCTGCATTTAAGAGATACGCAGCAACTTCTTTAGCTTAGAGTTATAGGTTTAGTCCCTAGGACTTTTTCATTCCTATTTTATTCTCTAATCTAAATTCTTTCCTTAGTTTTCGTTCAGTCCTCATTGAGGCTGCAACCTTTGTTACCCTTTTCTCTTTTTCCTCCTTTAGAATTTCTCAATTTATTTCGCATTGAGCTGGAGGTCTTTCTGTTTCTTTGCTGGCTGAACTCACTCGTGTTTTCGAGTTTACTTACACCCTCTTTTCTGGGTAGTTTTCTGTTGGCAGATCGCCAGAGTTTTTCTCCCTTTTTGTTTACCTTTCATGCTGTCTGTTCTCCTCCCTTGACTTGTGGTTATTCCACGTTTCTGGGTAACTTTTAGATCCCTTACGGTCATGCCTGGTTCTCCGACCCCCTCCCTCACAGTACACAAAAGCCATATGGAGGTACCAGCGACCCCCTTGGGGTTCAAACAAGTTCTGGCCACTCAGCACGCGGCCTTGGCCGCTCATGAGGAGGGTATTCAAACCCTCCAAACTCAGCAGCTAGTAATACAGAGTCAGCAGGGACAATTAGTTGATTAGCTGTGGTGCCAAGAGGACTGTCTGCGTGAGTTGGCGGACAGTCTTCGCCTACTGGCTGGCGTGGCAGCATCCACAGTCATACAATCACCTGCCCCTGAGAGCCCCCTTCACTGCCCACTCCTCTCACTGTTAGGTAACCCAAATTCCATTCCAGCTCCCCCTTCGCTATGACAGGGAGTCTGGGAAGTGTCGAGGGTTTCTCTCTCAGTGTTTAATTTTTTTAAAGCACAACCGTCACGGTTCTCCTCACAGGACTCACGCATGTCGCTCATCTTGTCGCTGCTCACCGAGACCACTCTCGCCTGGGCTGATCCCCTGATTTGGTCTAACGCTCCTGTCATGAGCAATGCGGATAGTCTGATGAAAGAAATGGCGTTGGTATTTGATCACAACATTTCGGGTCAGGAAGCAGCAATGAGGCTAACCCGCCTCCGCCAGGGTAATGACACAGTAGCAGGTTTTTCCACCACGTTCAGAGCACTGGCAGGAGAGACAGGTTGGGACGAGGGTCCGCTTATTACGCTGTTTAGTAACGCGCTTTCGGACCCCATCAAAGACGCCCTGGCAGTGCTCGACCCACCTGCTACATTCAATGCCCTGGTGATGACAGCTATCCATATAGATAACCGTGTCAGGGAGCGAGAGAGAGAGAGAGGTGAGAGGAGAGAGCCTAAGGAATTAATTTGGTTCTTCCTGGTCCACTCCCTGGCCTATCCCCTCGTTTTAGGGCATTCCTGGCTAGTCTGACACAGTCCGCACGTCAAAGTTACCATCCTTCAATGGGGCCCCCAATGCACATCTCACTGTCGGCAGACATCATCGTCCGCTTCTGGTGGGTGTGGGTACAACTCTGAGCTTAGTTCAGTCAGTGACGATGAGGAGTTGGACTTCTCGGCTGATCAGGATAGCTCTTCTCCTCTCTCAGAGGATAGCGAGTTTGGCCTGGGACTCGCTGGCTGAAGGGAACTCACCTTGGGACGATTTCTCCCTGGAAGAGCTCTCTGATTCTGAAATTGCATGAGAGTACACGCCTTATTTGCCCTCTAGTTTGGATAGTACCAGAGTGATGGGGCACTCGATTTCCCCCTACCAGTTAACGTACCGACCGAGTATACGGATCTCGCTGAGGTATTTAGCAAACAATGAGCCACAACCTTGCCATCTCAACGACCCTACGACTGCACCATTCATTTATATCCTGGCACAGTACCCCCTATGGGTTCTCTGTATTCCTTATCGACTCCTGAAAGTGCTGCTATGAGGGAATACATTGAGGAGGCTCTGGCCAATGGCTTCATTAGACCCTCTACCTCGCCGGCTGGTGCTGGCTTTATTCGCAATTTTAGTGCAGTGGCCGCACCTATCACAGCTCTGATGAAGAAAACGTCACCTTCGCGGTTTCAATGGAATCCGAAGGCTGGGGAAGCTTTCACGGAGTTGAAAAAAAGGTATAGCTCCAAGCCCATCCTCATCACTCCCAACCGTTGGGGTAGGGGCTATATTGTCCCAGCATTCGCCCCTAGACCGGAAAGTTCATCCGTGTGCCTATTTTTCTTGAGGCCTGACACCGGCCGAGAGAAATCATGATGTAGGGGACCGGGCAATTGGCGCTGGAAGAGTGGCATCATTGGCTCGAGGGGGCCGAGCATCCCTTCAGATTTTTGTGATCCGTTCAAACAGTGGAGTACACCCAGCAAGCCAAAAGACGCAATTCACGGCAAGCCCGTTGGGTGCTGTTCTTTGCCCCTTTTAACTTTTTATTGACCTACCATCCAGGGTCGAAAAATGTTAAACCAGATGCATTCTCCCGCATTCATGACCGCTCTGACAGGGATCCCGCCCCTGAGCTCATTGTGCCTGCCACTCAGTTTTGGCCATGGTTATGTGGGACATCGAGGCTGTGGTGCAGAAGGCGTTGCGTCTGGATCTGGGTCCGGGTGGGGGATCACCTCTCTGCCTCTTTGTGTCCCCTAGGGTACGGTCCCAGGTGCTTCAGTGGGGACATTCCTCCCAGCTAGCAGGTCATCCTGGTGTCCAACAGACAAAGGATTTCCTGTCCAGGCGGTTTTGGTCACCTGGTATGGATGTTCGGGAGTTTGTTTCGGCTTGTCCGGTCTGCGCCCGTAACAAGGGATCACTGCTCCCACCCTCTGGGCTTCTGGGCCCCTTACCCATCCCTAGTTGTCCTTGGAGCCACATCGCCTTGGACTTTATTACCGGCTTGCCTGCATCTGACGGCAACACAGTGATTCTGGTGGTCGTTGAAAGATTTTCCAAGGTGGCGCATTTTATCGCTCTGCCCAAACTGCCATCAGCACTGGAGTTTTTAGAGTGGGATCAGTTTTCGATTACACTTACAGAATTAATTTGACATAAAACTGACCTAAGATCAGGACTAGCCTCACCCCACTCCGTTTGACACTTTGGTAGCGACATACTTGCATATTTGTTGTAGGGCAGACCATAAGCTCTTGATCTTTCTTTTTTTTTGACGTGCACGTAAAAATAAGTCGGTTCATAAGGGGCATTCATTCTGACAGAATATTCCGATTTTATTAAACAAAATAAGATGGGACCCCCCCAAGTCCAAATGATTCTCTCTTATGGGGGGGGGGGGGGGGGTCCGGGACCCCCCCAGCCCCCACTCAATTTGAACACTGAATCAGAGGTATTCATTTCTTACCATTCCTGTATTCAAATAATTAGGATAAATGGAGGACGTAATAACAAAAAAGAGAAGCACCCAGGAAGATATTATGGAGTCTTATTAATTTAGTCATCATATTCCTTGTGGTAAGACACTGTGTTGGCTGAGATGCAAATCAAGTTGCAGAAATAGTGCAAAATCTTGTGGTGCTGCTGGGCGGCTCATCCTTTTAAGGCACTGTTTTAGTGGATGGGCATCACGGTCTGGTATCAAATCCAAACCGTGCCAGTGCCAACTGCAGTAACCATCCACTCTGCAGAGTGGTATATAATTGGCTGTAGCATCACCTGGATAGGGTGGGATTTCAGTCAGCAGGACATCCATGTCTGATGGCACCCCAGTGCCCCCCTCTGGCTAGGCTCTGGTTCTGTAAAGTCTACAAGGTTAACATTAATGAGAAATTATGTGGACGATAATGCCTCATTAAAACATATGCCTCTGGCCTTTGTTTTTGAACTATCACAATGTGAGTGAAGGTATACTGAACATTGAATGCCTTTGCTTACAGCCTTCCTGCATGGCAGGTGCCATTTTTCGTATGGTTATACAGCTGGACATATTTTTAATTTCAAATTATCTGAAGTATCAAGAGCAAAGTCTAACCTGAGATTTGAAGTCATGACCATGTTGTTTAAAGTAGTTTATCTCCTAATGCTCTATATAAAATAGGGTATTATCATTTTTAAATACACAAAAGGATATTTACAATACAATATAAACATGCAAACCACTTAAGTTTATTTCTATGCATTTCAAAGTAAAAGACAGTATCTATCTTCTCACCCTTTCAAAATATCTTTCACTGTGTACAGTGCATTCACTCACCTCCAAAACCAAGAGGGATTTCAAGAAATGTTGCTGGCTAAGTGCACATTCAGCCACATAAACCATGTGCTTTTTACCCAGCACAGCAATATTGGTGGATAAGCTTCAGCTAACTATATCTATTACGTGCCATTTAACTTTATAAACTCCTGTCCCAGGTCTAACTCACATCACTATCCACTGTTCCATATTCCACTCCATCCAAGCCTCCACATAAGACACATACAAGTGTATCTTACCAGTGTATCTGTATTTCAGTGACTGTGTCCTCTCTCGGTCTTCGTACCACATATGGTACAGCATTCTCCCAGGGATTCAGATTAAAGCAGTCGGATAAAAGATATACAGATTTTTTCAACAGTTTCACAATTAAACCAGAGCAGCATGCAGCACTTGAGTGTTGAGAATACTAGCAACGTAAGGGATTTATTTGTACTTTTTTTTTTACAGCACTTTTCATACCATAAAGCTGAAATGTACGTAATTAAAACAAAAGTCTTCCGGGCACATTTGCATTTTATTTATTATTTTTTTTATTTTACATCTGACAAACCTTTAGTTCATTTCTGGGCCTTGGGCATAATTGTGTCTGAGTAGCTGATCCCTGTGGAAATAGTTGAAATAGTCGAGCATTAGAGGCATACTCTTTAAACACAGGTGTCAGTGGTGCTGGATTGTTCACCACCTTTAATGTTACTTCTCAAACAACAGCTTCAAAGAGGGTGAAGGGGAACAAGGGGGTAAAAAAAAGACCATGTCAAAGTCAGAGGAAAAGCACGGTAAACACTGAATCAGCGCCCCCTCTCCTTTAAAGCTATTGAAGTGGAGGGCAGGGGGGCTTGGGAGAAAATCAGCAACAGGCACTCAAAGGCTGGATGTGGGCATGTTACAACTAATTATCTTCAAACAACATCATCCCAGGCCTCCCACCAAGCGAGGTGCAGGCCAAACGGAACTTCGGTTTTGTCATTAGCAGACCCACCACATAGACAACCTCGAACGGAAAAGGGAGGAAGGATTCCTTTAATAAAAAAGCCAGGGGAAAAAATAATAAAAAATGCCAGGGGAAGATACAGCAAGAAAACCAACACAGTGCCCCACTTCCAGCAAGATGAGCCATTTAATGAAGTGATACATTTTATATTATAAGGCGCAAACCAGAATTTCCTTCCATTAAACTCACAATACATGTATCAAATGTTTTTTTCGATGTCCTTTGTAAATATCTCAGACTGTGACCCTCCATTGTTTGTTATTTTCTAGAAGCCTGACTGAAGTTACCAAGTTACCAAGACTGAGTTACCAAGACATGTGTCAGTTTGCTCTGAGTCACACATCACTTTATCAAAGACACCATTTGAAGCACATTTTTCCTGATGCAAAACATTGTAAACAAACTGTGTAAATGTTAAGCTATTTTTTGCCCTTAAGTAAACAGCAAGGAGCCTGTTTTTAATGTGTTTTTTGTTTGTTTTGTTGTGGGGAATTTTAGCAAAATGTGTTTTATCAGCAGTCATAACCTCAGCAATTACTTTGAAGAAAAAAAACACGCCAGGTGCAACTGAATAGTCTGAGTCAGAATTGAATTACAAGGCCAATAGAGAGTAGGGGGCAGGTTCGAAGGGAATAAAAAATGATTCTGTTTTGACAAGGAGCCTTTCTCTTGCAGAGGACGTACCATAACAAATGTCATTCAGGACAGACAACTGCTTTAAATAATCATTTTAAAAGAGAAAAACCTACCTGACAACTGAACTGGCAACCTTGATTCTTTCTGCTCAAGAAGGCCAAAACTACTGTGATGTCCAAGGTCCAGACAGGGGCCTCAGACAGCTGGAGGCCCATGGCGTTGCGAGACGGGGACCCCCTGACATGGGGGTCCCGTGTCTCCCGGAGAAGCCATGTTAGCGTGGCAGCAGGCTGCCGTCTTAACAAGCACCACAGGGAAAATGAGGCCTTGCCAGTGTCAAAGCCGGGACTACTGTGCCATGCTGTCTCTACAGAAAATAAGAAACCTACAAAAATTGAGTGGAGGGCTCTTTCGACATATCACAGTATCCTTCACAGGGGCCAGTTGTCCTTTTCAAGACTGTTGGCTGGGGGTTAGGTGACGTCATCCCCAGGCAGGTAATTTTTTCTGAGCACATATCCCTACGGGAGAGTTTAGGCTGTCCAGTTCCCCCCTCTCACTTTGCCTTCCTCCTTTCAGCAACCATTCTAAAAATGGCCACTTTCTTAAAGAATTACAAGGGCACAGATGCTGCTTTATATGTATATTTCTGTTAAATCAGTGACATTTTGTTTAGATAACTGATAATGCTACTTGAACAGAAACATATTTATTATATACTGCATGTAGTTTCCTTTAACCACTTTGTGCATTGAGTGTTATATTTAAGACTTTATAACTCCAGGGGCCCTATCTTACACCCGGCGCTAAGCGGCGCTAACCCAAACGCAAGTGTCTTTGCTATCTTACACCCGGCGAATGGTTCATTATAAAGTCTTGCATTCACGCCATTTAAATACCATGTATTCTTGCGCCCATTACAAGTGAACTGGGCGTGTTGGTCTTAAGATGAGGAGTGGCCAGGATTCTTTTTGGCGTATTGCTATCTTGAGCCAGCAGAAAGCGCTTGCGCTAGAACTAAAGTCATGGTCTAAAGTCATGTCGCAGTTGTTTAAATGTTATTTTAACGGCGCATATAAGTGCGTCTACATAGGCGTGCGCACAACGCGCATACCCTCCTGTCAGTTACACACAGGGGCGCGCACAAGCATGACTAAAATATCTAGATCACAATGTGAAATATTATTATTGTGTAGGCTATATCAAAAATGCATAATAATAAAAGGTTCCATAGGTCCACATACCTTTCCCTCAGCGAAGGGGAATGCCACATTACATTGCTCTCAGCCCACTCCATCAACATCCAGGCGATGTGCGATGGTACGGGACAATGGCTATCCATTAAAAAGGAGCTGATAACACCTATATCAAGCCTAATGCGCGAATTGTCATTTACACCTAATGCGTGAATTGTCATTCAATGGAAAACTCGCGCACTGCAATAGACGGACATTTGAGTTCTGAAAATGCACTTCAGATGTCATTACAATACAGCTCTGTTTATCTAGGAATACAGCCTGTAAGTAAATAGAATGGTTTGTGACTGAAAAAAGTTCAAAACCTTGTCCAGTGAATATTGCTTTTATTGTTTTTCAAATAGCCTAGGCTACAGTGGATTCGCTGTGCATAAGGTTTTTTCGATAGCCTAAGCGTCTAATTAGAAAATAAAATAAATTTGCAGCATGTTACAATTAATTCACAATTAATTTTAATACCATTATATGCATGTGCGCTTTACAGGAGCAGATCGGTTTCCCCTGCTGTAAATCGCACTTTTAATGGTCTTCCTGGGAAAGTGGATCGTTTGAAAGCGTTACGCTACCAGTAAAACAGGTTGGTCACATTTCCATAAGCAGGTCATTATAAAACAAGGGAAAATATGCGTGAACCTATGGGTTGCCAACCTGACAGCTTTATTGTATTTATTGTCATCATTAAGGCAAAATAACGTTATTTATTTTATTAATCAAAATGAGAATGCAGGTAATGAACTTCGGATGAAGCTTGAACATGAGTTCATTGCTTCATTGCATAATCAAACGAAATTCGTTAAACAAGCAGGCTAATTTGGCGTTTTCTAAGGTGAGATGGAAGCCATTGGTAGTTTATTCTCAGCTGTTGCAGGTGCCTTTAACGAAATTTTAACATGCTGTTAAAATAGCAAAAGTGGACTTGGACACGCCCTAAATGGACTTAAATTAAATTAAATTAAGCAAGAAAGTTGTACCATTTACAATACTTACTTAGATTAGGTTATTTTCATAATCAAGTGCCACAAATGCAAAGAAATATTGGCAAAAATGCTAAAAGTTGTTTTTCTTTGCAATGAAATACTGACAGCTATAAATGTATTTCCTCCTCCTTGTCCACAAGTGTGGTCTGAGGGTGATATGCAGAACTACTAAATATTTATTATGCAAAATGTAAGCAGTGTAGCCAATTATCCCTTAGTGTGTCCAAATCTATACAAATTGGCTAAGTTGTGCACTGCTGTAAATCATAAAATAACCATATATTTAACTCACTCAACTCACTTTTGCATCATTTTCAAGTGGGAATTACCATATTTTAATCAGTATAGTGGGATATACTCCATGGGTCCAAAAATCTATCCAAACCTGTCATAAAATGAATAAAATGTTGCCATTCATAATCACTCCGAGGAAAATTTTACATTCATCAAGCACATATAAGCGCACAGTAAATTGGAGTAAGTATTTTCCATGCCCTAAGTAACAAGTACGGCCCAGGGAGATATGCCTAATATACTAATATGCCATAGTCTATACTATGTACGATAGGATTTCAATAAAATAATATTCCACCATCAGAAAAATGCTGGCAAATGTTCTAGCTTCACGGAAAATCGGTGCATCAAACGTAAAGCATGACTGAGCCACATATGAGCCCTTACACTATAGTATGTGGAATGCAATCAAAATGTGAAAATAACAATATCAAACATGGGGCCGGATTCAGAGATGGCCAACTTAAGTCATTCACTTAAGCGCCTCTCCTGCACGGATTTAACGCAAGCTGACTTACACCATATTCTAACTTGTGTTGCGCAGGTGCTAATCTCAAAATGTGGGTGGTACAGGGCATGATATTCTAATTACCTGTTTCTTGTACCTGCCCCCTGGGTTGCCAGGTATCTACTAAAAAAATATCTGTGGGGTTATGCGTTTTCAACGTGTCAGTGACTGTGCCTTTAATAACCGCATTTGCCTTTTGGAAAATCCTGCCTTTGCGCATCGTAGGTGCTCTTACGTGACGGGGTATAGGCATGCAGTGAACGTATTAATACATCGCATTGATAAAATGATCATAGCTTATATTGATGACTGGGATATACCCATCACACAATCAAAAAAGAATCGCTGGACAGTGGTTGCATGCAATATTACTAAGTAATCAAATAAATCGTTGGATTTACTTAATATTTAGAAATCTTTTTTATTTTATTTTACGATTTAGCCTACCTAATAAAGTAATGTATGGTAATATAATAGCCTAGATGCAACGTCTTCCACTTAATGAGTTGAAGTCACATATACTTAATAATAGCCGATTACTTGCAACCACTGTCCAAAGATTTATTTTTTGAGTGCATCTGTCACATGCTGGAAGGATGTGGCCAGGAAGGAGAGAGATTTTAACCTGGAGCACTGCCGGAGTTACTTTGTGCTTCCTAATAATTTTGGAGCAGCTGTGCTAACACAAATAGGCTACAAAATCGTCTCTCTGTCAAAGCGATTATGATCCAAACACTGTCTATCAATTAATCCATCTAATATTGGTCTGGTATTATATACCAGACAGTCAATCATAGCCTACTTTTACATATTTTTCTTTTTATGACAGCTCTTTGATAATTGTAAGTAGGTTAGGCAAAGGAAAATAAAACCAATATTTTTTAATATCCATTTTTGCGAAAGATGCTGAATTTTTCATAATCATCTATTGGCGGCGCTAGACATAAACTAACTTTTTTTCCGAACAAAGTTGAGCAGAAAAAAATGATTAAGTTTAAGCTCTGAATACGCGTATCTTGCAGACACGCCTCCTTTTCATCGAATCTCATCCTGTGCGCGTAATGGCGCATATGTACTGGAGAGATGCTTAAAACAACAGATAAGTCAAATGTCTGAATCACAAATAGCTTAAGCCACGCGGAATTTCGGGAGTAAGTCGCATTTGCACATGCTTATCTCAACTCTGAATCTGGCCTGTAGGGCACAACACAGTGATGGAGTGGAAAAACTAAAGTACATCATTGAAATATTACAAGCAGTAATACTTACATATCGAGGAAAATCATCATGTTCGTAGGCATATTCTCCGATAGTATCAATAATATGGTATCTTCTTGTGATCCAATGGCAATATCCATGTAAGGAAGGCGGGAATTTTCTCTAGCCATTCTGATGCATTGGCCAAATTAGTAAAACCTTTTGAAAATAGCAGGAAAACAACAATTACGCCTCAGCGAGCAAATGTACATTTTTGCATTTTCTATGGTTGTTTGTATTTTTAGTCTTATTCGTTTAGTTTTACACACAGATATTAGGAATTATGGGGCTTTTTTAGTCTCATTTGCAAAAAATTTACTGAGCCATGCCAAAAAGAGAAGTCTTAGTGAAATTATATTAAACTGACCCTCCAGTACAGTGGGTGGCGATAATGTACTCTTCCTCCCAAGACTACAACTGGCAAAATTAATAACAAATGCATGACCTCTGTGAACAGAATTTAGCACAGCATTACAGCATACCACAGCATATTAATGAAGCAGTATATTAATAATGAATAACTATCTGCCTTGAATTATTTATCCTCTCCTATGTAAACTCAAGTCAAATTAGTAATGCAATTATTTATATAATTCCAGGAGTTTGCACCCCTGATGAAATATCATTGGTAATAAGAAATCAACCGTTAAATAGGTTTGACTGTACCTTCACCCCTCGGGCAATGCATTCTTTCTCTGTGTCCGACTGTCACATCAAACATGAGCAGTAATGCTATTCTACCAGGCAAGTCGAGGTTGAATCAATGGGCGAGGATAGTTTTTTTTCATGTTTCATAAATATACACATTTTCTAATGTACGATAAATACCCATACCACACATTAGACAGATACTGTACCATCCAACTTATAACGTTTATTCACAAATATACCAGCAGAAAGCTGGTTTTCTACATTTGTACGAAGATTATTACATCAAAGAATACAGCCACTCGCTGTACTTATAGGACATTCTAAAACACCAAACAATTCACCACTTAAAAACCAGCAGATTTAACTGTGCTGAAATAAAATACATTTGAGTCCATCCAGTCTTAAACAATGACTGACGGAAGCTGAGACATTTCTCCCCAGATGTGTGATTAGATGTCATTTTCTGTGTTACAGACTTCACTCTGAAATGTCAGTGTCTATTAGGCATGGATTGATAGATAATTTGACTCTGTTCCCATCGTATTTTCATAATAATCAATTAAATAGTATTGAAATGATTATTTTGAGTGAGTAATATGAAATACATCTAACAGCACCAGGTGTCACATGTATGGCTTTGGTAGTTATTTATGGCCAATTTTAACACGGACAGCACGTTATAATTTTTTTAAGTAACAAAAGTACTTAATGTGTTACAGGTTTAGGTCTTCTCATGATTCACTATTTTATTGAGTATTTTAGATCAAAGTAACCACACAGACAACCAAGGAAACCGGGGAGCAAAGAATGAAACAATTGAAAAGCAGAAAGAGTGGAAGGGACTTAAATAAAATGAAAAAGTGCAAAAGTAGTTTACATGATCACCCCCGTTATTCTTTCATAAATGGAGCTCTAGACTCAGCACTAGGCATAGCACACAATACACAAGTAGCCCCCCGAACAGACAATACCATTGCGATTTCCATCAATGTGGTGTGCAGCAACATGTTTTAACCAATCTGGTCGTATTTACTGATGGTCAGATTGATTCACCTCCTCGGCTTATCATGAGCAGGCCCCTCCTCTTTTTCCATGAGTGAAACAAATCAATTACTTTGAGTATGACAATACTGTGTAGTAGATATAATTAAAAGGTACAATGAAGTCTGCCTCCACCACAATGCCTTTCAAAAATATTCAGACCCTTCATACAGTATTTTTGCCTCAGAGCTTTCAATGCTATAAATTTACAGGTAATTCTTGATTTACCTGATATCAGGTACTTAAACTGATTTATTCAGAACATACCCATACAAAACTTACTATGTAAAATGTTAAATGAAATTGGGACCCGAAGGAAAATAAGATTAATCAAATGTATCACAATTTAACTTCATGGTAAGAATTCCATGTGTCACATAAAACACAAAGACAGAAGGAAGTGATCAGAAATGTTTAATTGAAAGTGAACCATTGCGCACTCCTGGCTATAGCTTGTAGGAAAAGTTAGTTGGTGCGTTGCACTCAGTTCTCAAATGACAACAAAATATATGAAGTTCTATATAAAGTATATAAATATAAAGTTTTGTTACCATTTTCAGTTGCTTTATTGCATTTAGTGATCAGAAATTTAGAATAAAGTGCATTCAATTAATCATTGTGACTTCAATCCTTTAAACATAGCAGCTAGCAGCAAGCATAGTGCTTGTAGGATGGAAAATAAACAAATTTCAGTGTTTTTTTTTTTGTAATGAAGCAAGTGAGGATAAACTGCCTGCAGTAAGTGATCTATAATGAAGAGGTGCTAGGAGCCAGGTGAGAAGTGGGGGGAATTTTATTATCTATGTTACAATCATCCACATTTTTAAATAGCCATTTCATTTTGAATATAATAGACCCCCACACTTTAATACTTAAACAGTTCTAGTGCCTGAGTGGGTAACCTTCAACCAAATAAATTAATCTGGCAATATCAAAGAATGCAATGGAAATAATAAACACTGAAATAAAATCTTAACCCTTAATGAAAGCACACAGTGAGACTGCTTGTCAGTTATTAAGGCCCATCACATCCCCTGTGTGAGTCAGTGAATTTATGTATGTATGTGTGTGTGTACTTAGGCATTTGTGTGTATGTGTGCGTTTATGCATCGATGTGTCAGTGTGTACATGTGTGTAGGCCATAGGTGCCAATTATGTGGGTGCCCAAGGGCCCAGGCATCCACCGAGCTCACAAGAAAGATGTCAAAAATAAAAATAATGATCCCAACTGAGTTCATGTTCAAGAAAAAAAGTGCACGTTTGCAAGTTTCTGCATATCAACATATGCACACAGCTCTGAGTTGGTAGAAACAGTGGGCTGCCTCTATGGTTACCCAGCTGCTGTCCATCACATTATCTTTCATGTTTTTGTACTACCTCGGGTTGAAGCGGTGCATGCCAATCTAGCTAGCAGCTAGCTAAAGAAAATGAAAAGATTTTTAAATGAAGCTACTATCAAAGACCACAAAAAATGGGGAGGGAATGACGGGGAATGCCAGCTCGACTGCCAATAGGAGTCGCTGCTGGTGTTAATGTTGCAGCAGCTATTTCAGCAGCAAAGCAAAATTAGATGTCTGAGGCATAGATTTCTTTAATAGGTGTGTTAGTGTCCAAATACCTTACATGCCTGAATTTCAACAGAAAGACACAGAGTCATTAAAGCCACTGTGCCCAATGTGCACAGTGAAAACGGGCTCATTACAGTGATTCTGGAGGAAAAGCAAAAGGCATGACACATTTTTAACAGTACATCTGATGCTGATGTTTTTTTTCTCATGCTGAAAAGGCCAAAGCAGCTCACCAGAGAAGGCTTTCACTTTTATCTTATTGTTTTAAGACATTTAAATCAAAATATATTTCTGACCAATAAGAATGTTTCATGAATGCAATGGGGGGTGAATGTGATACAATTGGTTATCATTTTGCTGTCAATTTTATCTAAAAAGACACCAGAGGTTATTATTACGCAGTCAGTACTCGTAGTCTAGCTCGTTATTGCAAGTAAGCTAGCTGCTAGCTTGTCAGTTTCCATCGGCTTAGCTAACCTTTAACTTTATCATAGCCCCTCCTAAACTCGTCTTTGTCAATCAGAAGCACTATTGCCTGTAGTGTGCATGCAGCGCAGTGCTGTGTTCAGTCAAGAACATTTCCTTTTATGTAAATCAATGCATTTTATATTACAGATTTGCCTACCTTAACAAGGGGGACGGCTTTTCCAATTTCAGTTAACAAGGGGGACGGTGCTCCCCTGCAATCAATGATGATTTGAGCCCTGTTCCTATGGTATATTTGACCTCTTTCATTATGTTCTTCGCTGTATTACTGACACAACTTTGACACAACAATCAACTCGCCACTGCTATAGTGCTGATTTTCGACACACTATTCTAATTTCTTGAAATACTGTTTTGGGGGTTTTCTGGAGCTGTAAGCCAAAATTATGAAAAATGAAACAAATAAAGGCTAGAAATATTTCACTTTGTGTGTAATGAATCTATAATCTATGAAAGTTTCACTTTTTGAATGGAATTATGGAAAAAAAAAACTTTTCCATGATATTCTAATATTTTGGAAAGGATCTGTATAAGAATGTTCTTTTCACATTAACAATATTAACTGTTCACTGTTTTACTTGTACTGAAACAAGTGAAACAGTGAAAGTAATGTTACGCAGTATGTGATAAAATATCCCATTTGTCAGGCAGAGAAAATAAAGTTTTAACACAAAATATCATCTGGTTAAGATCGCGTTGTTTCAATAATGTAAAAAAAAATTATAACTGTGCCATTGGCTACACGTTCTCAACAAACGTAGTTTCAAAGACTGTCACTAGTCTCAATCCAAGGGAGACCAGGTCAACATTAATACACACGCATCCTTTGCTTTGGAGTGCCATGGCTTAGTGGTTGGAGTAATGGCCTTTGACGGAAACCCGGGTTCGATCCCCGCCAAGTACCAAAGGTTAAATTTATTTTCGACAAAAACGAAGTGCACATGTTATCCTTTTCACAAATGAGAATGTTATTTTCACATCAAAGAACGTATTTTTATTGCAAAGGCAAGGAAATTTAACAATAGTTCGTAAACAAGTGAAACAGTGAGAGTCAACAAAGTGCCTCCAACAAAGTTTTTCTCGTAATGCGGATGAAAGGGCAAGAACCTAAGCCGGAAGTTCTGTACAAAAATCACGTGGTCACGTAGCGACCATGTAATGTTCCAGAATAAGGTGGATAGCATGGTTCTCTCAGTCTTGGGCCCCCCTGCGTATGCTGGTTTTTCGTTCCAAACACAGTTGCTAACAAACTGTTAATCTTTCTTAATTTAGGTGGTTTTCATGTTTAGAGCCCAGATAGCAAGCGAACGTTGAATCGACGTAGATTCAATGTGGAATTCCGACGTTGATTCAACATCAATTTGCTCATCGAGATCACGTTGAATCAACGTCAGAATACCGACAAATATTGAATAATCAAGGTTAAATATTAACATGATATTTAAAAGTTTTAATGTTTGTCGCCATCATTAGCTAACTGAACTAGTCAGTAGCCGATAATGTCAGTAACTGTAAAAACTGCCTAAATAATTCGCCTAACGTCATAAGTTACTTTGCCAGCTAATTGGTAGGCCTAGACTTTAGTTACTGAACACGTAATAAAATGGATAAAAATACAACTTCATTGCAGTGAGTGTACTGTGCGTGAAAAAATAACCAATTTTGATGATTATTCAATATTTGTCGGTTTTCTGATGTTGATTCAACGTGATCTCGATGAGTAAATTGATGTTGAATCAACGTCAGAATTCCACATTGAATCTACGTCGATTCAATGTTCGCTTGCTATCTGGGAGGGATTATTTACCCTCTGAAGCCACATTATGTTAGAACTAGCTATGCTTGCCATGAAGGATAAAAGTCTCATGTTCACATTGTGCTATATTGCAAAAAATGTGGTTATCAACATAAAGAGGCAACAAAATAATTTTACTGATCAAAGATTGAGATGAATCAACCTAATTAGGTTGTTGAACCAAATGGTAGATGATGAAGAATTCAAAGACAAAGCAAATGATACTGAGCTAGACCTGCATTCTATTAAGTTTTTAGGAAAAAATAATGAAAGAACTTAAAACACGCGTTCAACAGCCTAATTAGGAGCCTATTCATTCACATCAGTCATCAATTTGATCAGTTGAATAATTTTTGTTCCCTCTTTTTATGTAATTGTTTTCAATATAGCAGAATAAGTACAATGTCAACATGGGATTTGTATTCTTCGTGACATGCATAGCTATTTCTGACAATGTGGTTTAAACATGAAAAGCACTTCATTAAGAAAAATTAACAACTTTTAAATTTCTGGGATTGCAATTGTGGTTGGAGCGAAAACCAGCATACACAGGGGGGCCCCAGGACCGAGTTTGAGAATCACTGGCTTATAACCAGTTAGTTAGCTAGCTATTAGGCCTGAAATAATAGCTGTAACTATAAGCTAAGCTAAACCTGAATAAGGCTTAATGATAAAGTATGGAAGGTCTGTGGAATAAAGTCCCTGCCCGAGCCGACTTGGATTTTATACCATCAGTAATGACAATGGTGGTGAGCTTTCAATATATTCGGCAGTCCCACCAGGATCTCGGGGAGTTTTTTTGTGATTGTTGCAGCCTAAAATGCTTGATTTTGCAGCAGCTTTTCTTAAAAGTTGCGATGCAATGTGCAATGTTTTGTGTGTGTTTGTTGCGATGAAGTTGCGGTAATTAGTGAAGTTGCAAATAAAATTGCGATATCAAAACAATATATGCAATTCAATAAAAAAATCAGTGATGATTAAACAGTACTGTATAACACAACTTGAAATATTGTGGAGCTTGTGTTCTGAGTAACCATACAAAAAAGGCTGAATATAGCAAAAAGATTTATTTGTAAATTGAAATGTGAAACTTATTTTTTTGGACCTGAAAATCACAGTTAAGGTGATTCCAAGACTTGCCTCTCCTCCCGAGGCTAAGTAATTGGATTCTGTCCTATACACAATCCCTATTAGGCATTTTCCTTTCCTAAATGACACCGTGCTCTTTGTCTGCCAGCATCTAGTAACTTTATCTGGTTATATTGGGAGCCAAATCACATGTGTCCAGGTTAATACTATAGATTCTGTTGTATAGAAAATATAGACCAATGATTTAGTGTTTGATTATTCTGTATATGGGGACAACATTGTTGTAGGGGTGTTCCCATGTGAACCGTTGCATTACGGTTAGTTATAAGCTGTATGTTGGACTGCGTATTTGATCAAAAACATTTGCCCACCCTCTTTTGCTCAGGCCCACCCGGAAATCAATTCCTGGCTAAGCCACTGATTTCACTCACGTCTTTTTGACACTGCATGGGACTCATGAGTGGAGAGCAAGGAGACCCCCTAAGAAGTATGTTACCGGAACTGTCAAAACTGGTCAAACTTGCTCTGACCGTACCTGTGATGTCTTGCACATCAGTGAGGTAATTTTTAGGCCTATGGAGACTGAAGACATATTTTCACTCCAAAATGGGGCAAGGAAGACTGAATCATGCCGCTTTATTGAACTGTCACAAGCACAATACACGGAATATAAATCTTAATGCCACAGGCCATGAATTCATCAAGTGCACAGTCAGAAGGAGACGAAATACCTTTCTCCTGAAAAAATTGACATCAGCCCAGGTGATGGTGGCTAGCCTCTAAATGTTCTTATATTATTTTTCTCTGCGTTCTTATTTTGCACAACTCAAAACCTAAATGTTTTGTTTGCATTTAAATGCCATTTAAATATTTTGACACCACCCGCTGGAAAAGAAAGACAAAAAATAAAAAATTTGGCACCTATGGTGTATGCTGTGAGAGAGAGTGTGTGTTGTGTGTGTGTGTGCTGTATGTGAGCCAACCTCCAGGTCTCCTCTCTGTGCTACTTTGGCCTCCCTCTGCTGCAACTGTCTACGTGGCTCCCAATTACAGGGGCTGTGTGTTGGTCCAAGAGCTACTGCAGAGCTAGGGCAAGCCCCTGAAGGTCAGAGTTCCACCGGCTCTCTGGCCCACCTGGGGAGCCCTGTCCAGATTTGGGCAGACGCGACCAGCCTGGACACGGTATGTCTGTCACTCAGACATTTAGGGCCTGGTCCCCAATGGCCAGCGTTGTGTCAGGAGATCCACGCAGAGGTTGCGGGGGCTTGGGGGGGGGGGTGGCAGGGTTTTGCGTCTGTCCGTCTTGATCAGCATTGCCCACAAAGACCTTCCCCTTTGTGTATTATTTTTAAATAAAGGGCACTCTAAAACACAAACAAGAAAGAACAAAGTCAAGGGGGATAACACAGGGTTTATTAAAGAGAGAGCAGAGCAATGAAAGAATGCGAGCTGGAGGTTCAATGCTCTAAGAGCGTGATCGCGTAAAGATGACACGTTACGCTGCACCACAGTAAAGCACAGGTGCAGACCGGGGGGTGATCAAGGAGTTTAGTTTCTGGCAGCATCTTAATACTTCACGTAAGAAATACAAAGGTTGAGGAATTTGCAATATTAATGTCAGCACCAATCAGGTTAGGAAATTAAAAGGAGCTTTTTTTTGCCCTCGTGAAAGTTTTGGGAGCATTTCCAGGTCCATTTTTATCATATATTGGAAAACTGTAGTTGTTTATGTTGTATGAAAGACTATTATTCAATGAGTCTAAGTTTATATACAGTCAAATATCAAATTCATGTCAAGTTAACAGAACATAAGATAACATTTGATTGTCTTTTGGTGTAAAGGCATATTATTCTAAAGGATTTGACAGTTTAATCTCAAATTCTCATGTCAAGTCAGCAACAACAGATAACATTTGACCACATGGCATGCTTGACAGTACATAGCACCAAGAAATCTCAGTAGCTAACCAGTATTATCTTACACCCTGCAATGGTGGAAGTTTTAACAGAGCTAGAGGTAACGTTTGGGACTGTTTCAATTTGACTTTCATTTTTGAAGTGACACTGGAGGAGACGCATCTGGCGGTGACTCCTTTTTTATTAAAAAATTCTCCATTTAGTAACTTGCTAGCTAGCTGGTAGCGGCTGTCATTCTCTCAGGTGACACGCTCATGTAACATGTTTTGCGGTCTCCCTCAGCGAGGAGGGAATGAGAGCGGTTCCTACAGTGGCAGATTTTTTGCGGAACGAGATTGACTGATTGAATGAGTGGTTGGTACTCATGCGGTAATTGCTTGATGGAAGTGGGAACGCAAGGGGCTGGGTTCCCTGAGGGAATAAATGGAGTGCACCTGGGGTGAAACGAGAGAACTGACAGAAGACGAGCAAGAGAGAGTGTGGTTTGCCTCTGAGCTCCTGAATGTTTGGTGGTGGTTTTCTTTTTGTGTGGTTTGGTTAGTTTTATTTTTGTACGAATGTGTTGTGTTGTGTGTATGGCAAAAACTTACCTGAGTATGGCGAGCAGCTGGGAGAGAGCTGGAGTAGCCGGAGACTGCGGAAGTAAGAATAAGAGATGACATAACACCCGGGACTGATGGCTAGCATCGGCGGCGGACTGCAGAGCTGGGCGACGGAGCCAGTGGAACCGGGGATACTGTGATGCGCTGTTGCTGGGGGAACTGACTTCCCCCAGACTGTAAGGAATGTTAGTTATAAGCTGTTTTCGTTTTCCAATTTTTTCCCCTCTCTTCACGGAAACCTTTCCGTTCCAGTGGTGTTCATTATTGGACACTTAAAGATCCCTTTCTGTCACATCTGGTCCTCCGAACCCTTCGCTCCCCCCTTACAGAACACTGAAGCCAGATGGAAGGATCAGTGACACCTCAGGGGGCCGATCAAGTGCTGACTGGCTAAGGTGTTGCGCTGGTTACCCATGAGGAGGGCATTCGTGCCCTCCAAATGAGTCAGCAGACCATACACGCGCAGCAGGGCCAGCTCATGGAGCAGCTGCGCTTTCAGGGGGAATGTCTCCGCGATCTGGCGGAGACTGTCTCACAGCCGCCCCACCTTCAGTCGCACAAGCATCCATAAACCGCGTTGCCTCACCACTCACCCCTAGGGAGCCAAAACTCCAACTACCACCCGCTATATTGGGGAACCAGGGAAATGTCGGGGTTTCTTGAGCCAATGTTTGATCTTTTTTAGGGCACAGCCGACCTGGTTCACTACTCACAATTCGCGAGTAGCATTTATTTTATCCCTTCTGGCGGATGATGGTCTCGCTTGGGCTAATCCCCTTTTTTGGGCCAATGCTCCTGTTATGGCTAACTCGGATAGCCTGATGAAGGAGATGGAGTTAGTCTTTGATCACAACGTCTCCAGCCAGGAGTCCATGATGATACTAACCGACACGCTTGCGGCGTTCTCCATCGGGTTTCGAGCACTGGCAGGGGAGACCAGGTGGCCCGACGGACCGCTTAAGTCCTTATTTCTGAATGTCCTGTTCGATCCTATTAAGGACGCTCTGTCGGTGCTCGAGCCCCCCGCCATGTTCGGTGCCCTGGTCACCATGGATATTCGAGTGGATAACCGTATCAGGGAGCGAGAGCGCAGAGCACAACCCCTCCGTTACTCCTCCGGTAGAACCTCCAGCCTCCTCTTCCACCTACTCCTCCTTAAATCGGGAGGAGCCCATGCAGGTGGATGGCTCCTCCTTTCGTGAGCCTAGGGGGGCTAAACCGCGGGAGAGCTGGTGCTGGCGCAAGGGGCACACAAAAGACCAGTGCCCCAGGTTGGAGGGAAACAGGGGTCTCGTTAGGGAAACCGGGGCCCCTAGCGATACCGAAATGACACTCTTCCTCTGACCCTTTTACCAGTCCAACTGCTCTGGAATAGGCATTTGATCAACGTTAACACCTTTATTGATTCCAGAGCAGTTGGCTGCTTCATCAACGCAAAATCGGCTAGGGAATTGAACATTCCCATATGCCTCCTTAATCGCCCCTGCTTGGTCACAGCCTCGATAGTCGTCCTTTTGTGTCCGGAACCATTAAAGATAAACAGGTCTCCTACGTAGGTCCGTCAGGGACATCAAGAAAGATTTTTAAAAAATGTAGTCGATTCCCCTGCTTACCCGCTCGTTCTGGGACATTCGTGGCTAGTTAAACACTGTCCTCTTATTAGTTGGGGCAGTGATGAGGGGGTCATTCGCCAGTGGGGTATAATAATAAAATAATTCGACCGGTTCCATTATCCACCCCTATGAACTGCAACCCTGACGACGAAATAAACCAGTTCCAGGGACCCAAGATGAGGCGGCCAGTTCCCCCTACGAATGGCAACCACGGGATCAGGGCGACCGGATTTCCCCTTTTCATTGTGAGTGTGCAATCCAACGGAGGAAACTATTCAAAGGACTTTGATTCAAGTAAGGCTGTAATATGGGCATGGGTTATTAGTTAGCAACCGTAACATGTTTGTGACTGGATGTATGTAACTGTACTATTGAATGGTTAATGTGTGTTGTTATGTAAAAGCTTTGCGTTACCGTTTTACTTGGGATGGCTTTAAGCCATCCACCGCGTTGCGTTAGGTTTAATGCATCACGCACAGAACGTATCTTGCATGTGATCTTCAAACACTAACCAGTTGTAATCTTAACACTGCCCGCTGATCTCAACGCACATACATCGATAAGCTTACGGCTATCCCTTATGTGTATGGTATGGTTCATGCGCCACCATTAGCTAGCTCCAGCAAAAGCTAGTTTCAAACCTCCCTCCATTTTAGTTTCTTTGTTCTCTCTGAACACGTGTCCGAGGCAACCCCCCACACACAGGAGAACATGGAAACCCCACGTGCGCCCAACGCGCGCACACACACACACACATAGTTTGTTGTACATTATAGTAGTGAATCATGCTTTGCTCTGTTTGGTACTTTGTGTTCAATAAACTATTACATTTTAATTACATTAATGTTCCTCTTGTGGTGAACTGAATCAGCCAATGCTAATTGCAGGGATTCCCCAAATGCCTTCACCTTTTAGCTGAATCATTTATATTAATTTGGTATCGACTGAGTACATAATATTGTGATTTTGCTAAGATAATTATTAATGTGTAATTTTATTGGTTATTAACCCCTTGGAGCAGATGGTAAATTTCACATATTTAGGGTGTGCTCTGTTTAAGGCTTTATAACTCCAGGTGTGAGCATCACATAAACTTGGTACATGGCTTAAATGAAACAAGACAGGTGTACCATTTACAATACAAACTTAAATTATGAAACTAAAGAAATCTAAGTCTAAATAAAATAAAATACGACGACAGTCTATCGGGGTTAATTTGAGTGTTTATACCCTCATTTTTGAAGTCAAACTATCATTGAATCCTTTACTTTGTGCTGACCTATATTTTCTGTGGAAGTAGAATATACGGAGAAGTACGGTGGCGGAGCAATACGTTACCTACGAATGTAGTGCCGGCACTGGTCGACTACAACAACAAAGAAGAGCAACAAGTTGCAATGGCCACGTTCGCTCCGCCGCCGTACTTTCACAGAGAATATAGGTCAGCACAAAGTAAAGGATTCAACAATAGTTTGACTTAAAAAATTATGGTATAATCACTGAAACTAACCCCGATAGACTGTCGTCGTATTTTATTTGCTTTGGGTGCACTGTGGAGTGTTTAAGTGCTTTTGGTAGTGGATGCTACCGGTTACCATAGAGTTGCGCTAGCATTAGCAACGTGTGTATGTCCACAGGAAGGAAAGCATGGAATCAGCTGAAAATGGTCTCCATCAATCAACAACATCATGGGTAAGTCGTAAATGAGACATTATGTCCAAAATTCCGAACTAACCCTTTAACAGTTCGGGCATGAGCCCGAGTTACGTGAACTCCTGTGAGGTTATGTTTAGGGGTTGGGAAAAGGTTGATGCTAGATTGGATAGCCTGGAGGGACCTGGGCGGGACCCTGGGAGGGACGCTCTGCTCTGATTGGTTGTTAATCTAGCACCAACCTTCCAGGAAAGTCTATCGGACTACCCTGCACATAGAAAAATTACACTATAGGGGTACCCAGTGCGTTGAAAAGTGATGACAAGGGGTCCTGACCAAGCGTCCATATGTTGACGAGTTGGAAGTGAGAACATGTTCAAAACCCCTATGCAAAACATGTCATAAAATGAATAAAATTAGTTTTGTCCATTATAAAGCATATACATTTGTTCCTTCTGATGGCTTAAGATAAAAAAACATTGATTTCACAGTGTTACATACACCTAAATATGTTGCCTATTCATTCACTCTTGTACCTTAATAAAACATTTCCTGTACTCTACAGTATGTATACTTTTGTCCTGAGATTGTATTTTTCTGTAGTTTAAAATTTTTTTTTTAATGTTCCTATTCATCATGACTCCAAGGACATTTTTACCTTAATCTACCACATATCAGCGCACAGTAAATTGGAATGAGCATTTGTCATGCCCTAAGAGACAAGTATATACGCCATAGCCATATTATGTACGATAACATGAACATAAAATAGTATTCCACCATCTGCAAAATGCTGCCATCTTCAATGAAAATCGGTAGCCTACATCAAAAATACATTTAACAATTGCACTACAGTCTGTGAAATGCATTCAAAATGCGAAAATAACAATAGGGCTATCAAACATATTGGAAAGACAGTGCTTGAGTGGAAACACGAACGTACATACGTATGTAGCCAGTGAGACCAGCGGCATTTTAGACGCAAAAATACTTACATATCAGAAAAGGGAAACTCCCCTCCCTAATGCGTTTTCTATAGAGCTTGCGTAATACTAGACCGTTAAAACAAAAACTGCCGTTACGCTGGGCTGTAGTAAATTGTTGAAAGCACCCAAAAAGACATGGAATATAACGTTGCTAAGGTTATAATGTACTCTATTGGATAAAAAAGCTGATAATTAAACCAGAATGAACTGTAATGAATGAGACAGGCTTACAGGGCATGGGGGTATTACGCGTTGACGTTTCAGATAGTGTAATAGCTGTATGAAGTGTTGTATATTTCTCAAACCAATTGTACCAGACAATAAATGACCACTGAATTTTGAAAGGAACATCTTGATGTGTAAAACCAATGGTAGGATTGTATATTTATTTCATATTTAGTAGCATATATTGCTAGTAGAATACATGGTAGAATGAGACAGTACTTTCACAGTTTATTTTGCATTTGAGTGAGCAGGGCTCTTCACAGCTTTTCTGGCATACGATCAGGCTATTGTTGGGTTTATCTTGTTGCTATGACGTTATTCTAATTTAATATGATGAATAAATATATTTATGAACGCAAACATAGACGCTATTGTCCACTATGTCACGCATGGGGTAGACTAGGTGGGGGTTGCTTGTTAAATGAATGAAATGAATGAAATATATTTATTTGGTATATTTACAATAGACAAAACACAATAACAAGTTATTATTTTTAAATGCTATGATATATACCAAAATGGACTTGCTACGGGGAAATAGTGACACTTAGAAACTCAGTATTCGGCAGAAATAGTCAAGAACCATCTACCAATAAAGTTAAAAACACAGAGTTTGTGATTTCCACTAATAGTTTGGCTGCAGTAGCAACGAATGTCTCAGTTGAGCAAAAAGGTCCCGCCGGCGTCACCTTCTACGCAAAGGAGTTAACTTAATTATTAATTTGAGTTACCCATTTTTAGTTAGTATATTGTCTTTTGAAAATAGTATATAAAATTTTATGAGACTGATTTATTATACAAAAACTATGCCACCTGTTGTATAAAGGATGGTAGTGGCGTATTGCAGTACATAAGTGACGCCCCGTGTATAGATTTAAATTAATATTTAAAGACCTACAGAAAAGACCTTATGGATCCAGAGAAAGTTTTGGCGGTTATAAACTGGCCCACTCCAGCTTCGATCAAGCAGGTACAGCGCTTCTTGGGCTTTGCTCATTTTTCCTGGTGGTTTATCCGCAATTTTAGCACGGTAGCCGCTCCTATCGCAGCTCTCACAAAGAAAGCATCATCTGCACGGTTCCAATGGAACTCTAGGGCTGAAGCTGCGTTTAAGGAGTTGAAAAAGAGATTTAGCTCTGAACCTATTCTCATAACCCCCAATCCCTCCCTCCCCTTTGTGGTAGAGGTGGATGCTTCAGAGGTGGGAGTAGGAGCTATTCTGTCCCAGCATTCTCCGCTGGACCGCAAAATGTACCCCTGCGCATACTTCTTTCGGGCTTTGACACCTGCCGAGAGAAATTACGATGTAGGGGACCGGGAGCTATTAGCGGTCAAGCTGGCATTAGAGGAGTGGTGTCATTGGCTAGAGGGAGTCGAGCACCCATTTACTGTGCGGACTGACCATAAGAATTTGGAATTCGTCCAACAGTCCAAGACACGTAACTCCTGACAAGCCTGCTGGGCATTATTCTTCGCCCGGTTTAGGTTTCTTTTGACCTACCGTCCCGGGTCGAAGAATGTCAAGCCGGATGCGCTGTCGCGCATCTATGATCGCTCTGATAGGGAACCGCGTCCTGAGCCCTTCATACCGCCCAGCCAGATTGTAGCCCCGGTGATGTGGGAAATTGAAGCAGCCGTGCAGAAAGCCTTGCGCTCGGAACCGGGCCCAGGTGGGGGTCTGGCCCACTGTTTGTTTGTTCCATCCCAGATGAGATCTCGGGTCCTGCAGTGGGGACACGCTTCCCAGTTGGCGGGCCATCCTGGTGTTCACCGGACGAGGGAGTGCGGGAATTTGTCGCTGCCTGCGCAGTTCGTGCCCACAGTAAGGGTTCGCGGCTCCCACCATCAGGCCTCCTACACCCACTCCCTGTGCCCACCTGCCCCTGGAGCCATGTCGCTCTCGATTTCAAAGGGTCCAGCATCTCAGGGCAACACTGTCATCTTGGTAGTGGTAGACAGGTTTTCGAAGGCAGCACACTTTGTCGCCTTACCTAAATTGCCATCAGCACCAGAAACCGCTCAGCTGATGGTAGACCACGTTTTTAGAGTGCACGGTCTTCCCCTAGACGTGGTGTCCGACCGCGGCCCCCAATTCGTCGCAAGGTTCTGGCGCTCTTTCTGTACCGCTAGGGGTGTCGGTCAGTCTGTCTTCCAGCTTCCATCGGAGACTAATGGACAGACGGAGCACACTAACCAGACCTTTCAGAGCACCCTCCGTTGTCTAGCCGCCTCCAACCCCACGTCCTGGAGCCGTCATCTAGCCTGGGCGGAGTACGCCCATAACACGTTGCGTAACGCATCCACTGGCCTCTCCCCTTTTGAAGCTCAGCTGGGATATCAACCGCCCTTATTTCCTGAGCTGGAGAGAGATGTGGAGGTGCCATCCGCAAGCTCCTTCGTTCGCAGATGTCAAGCTGTCTGGAGGCGTGTGCGCACGCCTCGGCCAAACAAAAGGTGGTGGCCGACGGCGCCCAGCTCCCTCTTACCGGGTTGGGCAACGAGTGTGGCTGGCCACACGGGACCTGCCTCTTCAAGTGGAGTCCCGCAAACTCGCGCCGCGATTCGTGGGGCGCTTCAAGATAATCCGATAGATTAACCCGGTTACGGTGCGTCTTCAGCTGCCACATTCCATGCATATCCATCCCACCTCCATGTCTCCCGGTTGAAGCCAGTGCTGGTGAGCGCTCTCTCTCCAGTGGACAAGCCACCCCCCCCCCCTTCGTGGAGGGAGGTCCTGTCTATACCGTCCGGCGCATTTTAGCTGAGAGGCGTGTTGGCAGAGGTGCCCAGTTTTTAGTGGACTGGGAGGGCTACAGCCCTGAGGAGCGCTGCTGGGTCCCCTCCAAAAACATTTTGGACCCAGAACTCATTAAGGACTTCTGCAGAGATAAGGCTGTGGGATCGTCTGGGGTCGTCCCTTAAGAGGGGGGGTCCTGTCATGGTTTCCATGCCTCTTCTAATTTCTGCAGTTGTTTTTCTCATGGCCCTCTTGTCTTGCCTTTCGGTAGTCCGGTCTTCGTTTTGTTACGGAAATTTTTCCCTCGCACCTGGTTTGAGTTTCCTGTGGACTATAAAGGCTCAGGATTTCCGTCTTCCGGTGCTTCAGTGTTGTTTCTCGCATACTGACACTTAGCCGGTAAGGTATAGGTTTAGGCACTCTGCTTTGGAGTTACGAGGGACTTGCCTTTTTGTGCATTTAGATTTCCGTTTAGGATTCTTCTCTCTTTTGCACTTTCTGTCCCTCGCTCCAGTTCGCCTTCTCTGGTCTCTCGGGGACCGTATTTCTTTACCGTTTCTCTCTACCTTTCTTTATTTTGTATTCTTTCTTATTGAGAGTGAGAGGCATTTTTATTTTCTGTTATTCTCACACCTACAGGTTGCTCACCCGACTATTTTCGGGTCGCTATCATTTCTCCTTTTTTCCCCCAATCTTCTCCTTATTGCTATCCTGTATTGAGAGTAGGAGCTGTTTTCGTTTTCCTATTTTTCCCCTCTCTTCACGGAAACCTTTCCATTCCAGTGGTGTTCATTATTGGACACTTAAAGATCCCTTTCTGTTGCAACTGGTCCTCCGAACCCTTCGCTCCCCCCTTACAAAAGTAGCCTATATTTTACTAAATGGTTGTGTGCTGTGTGTGCGTGACCATCAATATGATAGCCTAATCTGCTGCGCTGCGCTGCCTGGTTGCATTGTCAATTTGTCATATGTGAATCTATCGTATTTTCTGCCATTTCGACTTGGCAACTAAGCAATATGAGCTTCCGAGGAGCACTTGAAGGATAGAGAGGTAAAAGATCAGTAGTGAAATGTCACAACTTGGGAACTCGGGTAGCAAAATTATCTCCGACTTTCCCACTTGTAATTACGACTTGGAGGTCTGTTCAACAACTTCCATGTCAGAAACTCTTGAAGGCAGCATGTTACATTACATTACATTACATTTATTTAGCAGACGCTTTTATCCAAAGCGACGTACAGTAAGTGCGTACAGAGACATCATCATCATTACAGAACAGACGAGGCAAAGCACATCCTTTGCATAATGTAGCAGCTATCCCTAGCAATGAACGTTGACTGTAGTTCACAGTAAGCTGTGGGCAAATCAGCAACACCACACTTCCATTCCAAATACTATTATAAACTATACTATTATAAACCATTCCAAATACTATTATAAACTATGCTATTATAAACCATTCCAAATACTATTATAAACTATACTATGATAAAACATTCCGAATACTATTATAAACTATAATAAACAGACAGGAAAACACAGGGAACAGGGAACTGATATTCCTAGGTGAGGATATCAGTCAAGGTGGAGTCTGAAGAGGTGTGTCTTCAGGCCTCGACGGAATGCAGGCAGGGTTGGAGTAGAACGTAGGGGAATGGGAAGTTCATTCCACCACTGAGGTGCTAATGTGGAAAAACTCCGCAGTCGGGACAACAGGGTGTCTGCAGGTATCAAGAAGTTAATTTTAAGACTTTTTAAGACATTTTTAATGCCACCTAGAATGAAATTTAAGACCAAACTTGCAACAAAAATAAACATGAAAAGTGTATACACTCTTCGCAACTGAGTATGTAATATTGTCAAGAATGAAGTTAGCAGAAGTGGTTCTAGTATTCCAGAAGCCACCGGATGCTCTTGAAAGGGAGCAGTACGCCTAACTGGAGAAGACAATGGGCGATATTTTCAGGCTCTTACTCCAGTGCGCTAAGACAGGCGGTGTGGCAAAAATGTGTAATGGAATGGAATGCTCTGTGTCTACTGCATGTGTACTGCATTCAATTCCATGCCACATTTTCACCACACCACCTGTCTTAGTGCACAGCGCACTGGAGTAAGAGCCTGAAAACAGCACCCACTGGGCCTCAGCACCCAATTGGGCCTCATTCAAGTACAAATTTGATCGTAAATGGGAACATAAATGTGTAGATTAGATTTACAATTAATTTACATCGAGGTCAAACTTTTGATGAATGCAGTTCTAAATCAACATTGAGGCAAAACGACACTAATTACTTGAGTTTAAGGACATTTGTCCAAATGTTTATTACGGTGAAATAGGGGTCGGTGTGGCTACAGAGCCTGTGGGGTGGGATCAGGTTTCAGCGGAGGGTTTGTAGCTAGATAGCTACTGCAATGGCGGAGGTGAAGAAGCTCAGTGAAGTGAAATGACAAGCCGACAGGGCTCGTTCAAAAACCAGAATCGGAATTGCTTTTCCTCGATGGCAACAGCTGAAGTTCAGCAAGGGGATGAAGAGCGATGTGGAGTTGGCGTGTTTTCTGTTGGACCTGTAAGTAACGTTACCTCTAGCTATGCAGCTAGCTATGGTGACTGGGCGGGGGTTGGATATATGATTGTAATATGAAGCTGAAAATAGATATTAAACCATTAGACAACAAAGCAAGCATTTTATAAACCCACTCTCTGTCCTAAAGGTCACACTGTTAAAGGAAGTGCTCCCGTTTAATGAATCAATCGCTAGGCCTAGGCTACATTATTGCCCTCAAACATCAAATGGCACGGACAAAATGATGCCCTTCTTTGGACAACGAAGAATAATTCTCCTTCATCCCAGGAAAGTGGTTATTGGTGTGTAAGGACTGTACACGTACACACTGAGGTCAGTTCAATCCTGACTTGACAGGGCAAATACAAGAAGAGATGTTCGAATTTGCGGCAACACGAGTGTGGGCTGTAACTCCAAATAAGCGCTGCAAAGAAAACCCGTTCATGACGCCAAAACAGCTAAAATAAACTGCGCGGTCAATGGAAAATAGCTTTGCACACAGACGAATTTCGCGAGATAATCAGCTATACAATAAAAAAAGAATCGCCACTACCTTCAGCTGCCAATGAGTGATCCCTGTAACAAATAAACATTAAAAGACTAAGAGCAGGATAAAGAACAGGAAAGTACCGAAATTGGTTTAAAACGCATAAATCTGGGATCGTATAATTGTGCAGAACGGAGCAATTGGAGTCTGCTGGCGTGCTCTTGAATATTGTTCGCTTTGCATATGGGATTCTACCGCCCTGAATCCCATTGTGCCAAGCTTGAAACATTTGCGACATATACTGCATCGGGCTTCGGAGACATTACCGGGCACGGGTTTTAACCATGTTATGGGTTTTAACCATGAGTATTCGCTTTTCTCAAGCCATTTATCGTTAAACTTGCATTTATCCATGAATCAGTTAGTTTGCTAGCTTGGCTATTACATAGAACTTAGATTGTTACCTCCCTTGACTGAATCCGAAGCAGAAATTTAGCAGAAAGTAATCTTGTCAGAATCGCTCCTACTGACAGTAGCCTACTACTGTGGAACAGTTTAGATTGCTTGGTAACGTAGAAGCACCCGCGAACTCTTACGGTCACGTGACTTCACCTAAAAAGGATCCTTGCGTATTTTTAAAAAAAAATCCAGTTTCTATCGTATTTGGTTTTCTTTCAGTTTATCATTTGGCAAAACTCAATCACACCGTATAGTGAGATTGGGAACACATCGCCTCAAAAAATATTTAAGACCTTTCAAAAACGAATTTAATACAATTTAATACATTTTAAGGCCTTTTTTTAATAAATATGAATTTAAGACTATTTAAGACTTTTTAATGACCCGCGGACACCCTGGACAAGCGAGAGCCTTTGACACGGAGGGGGGGAAGTGCCAGTCGCCCTGCTGTAGAAGAGCGAAGTGGTCGAGCAGGAACATAGTTCTGGATTAAGTCCTGCAGGTAGGCGGGGCCTGTCCTATTGGCTGCAGTGTAGGCCAGGGTCAGAACTTTGAACCTGATCCTGGCTGCAACTGGCAGCCAGTGGAGAGACCTCAGCAGGGGGGGTTACGTGGGAAAATTTCGGGAGGTTGAACACAAGCCGGGCAGCTGCATTCTGGATGAGTTGAAGAGGCAGAATGGCGCAGGCCGGTAGGCTTGCGAGCAGGGAGTTGCAGTAGTCCAGGCGTGAGGTGACCATGGTCTGGACAAGAAGCTGGGTGGAGTAGGTGGTCAGGTACGGTCGAATCCTCCTGATGTTGTACAGGAGGAACCTGCAGGACCGTGCCGTCGCCCTGATGTGCTCTTTGAAGTCCAGCCGGTCGTCCAGGACCACCCCCATGTTGAAAGCAGCATATTTTATGCTGTCTCTGGCTCTCTGCAATGTCGACATAGGATCTATAAACATTTTAAAATTTTGATTGACTAGCGTTATAAATTATATTCAAAAGCGACATATATTAGGGCCCCTTGCTGAACTAATTTGCCCCCCCTGAGCTGATCATGTAGTTACGCCACTGGTAAACACATTACATCCCATCACTCTGAAGAGGTAAAGGGAAGCTGGTAATATTTGTTTATCTAACAGCAGCACTAACAGCACACAGACTTTGTGCACTGTTCTGTCAGCCCCAGCAGTAAAACTGTGCTTCAGTACTGAAAAAGCACCAATTACTTTTTCTACCATGACAGTGTTCCTTATATCCCAAGGCATGACTGGGAAAATTAATCGGCAGTGAAAAAGTATATAATCTGGAATAAATTGCAACATAACTGAAACAATGTGCAGCAGCGCCCAGAGCTATGGACCCAGTCATTTCTGTCTTAGCAGTTTTAAGCAAAACAAACATCGTTTCCCCCCCCACTAAAAATCACTTTAATAAAATGTGGATAGCATACAATTTATTAAAAGATTTCAGGAACTCCTGACTAGCAAACAAATGTAATAAACATGCATAAATAACACTTAAGTGCATAACCGTATCATCTATATTAAATGCATAATCCCTAGTGCATTAGAGTGGGTTCCATCCAACAGCATTTCATCATATTTGTACATTCTGTGGTTTGTTGATAATTTTACATTCTGTCTCCCTATAAAGCAATTAATGCCCATACGTTTGTTCTTTTCTAACACTAAAACATTAGAACACAATATAATGTCTCACTAGACATTAAGTATTGAAATGTCACTGAGGTAATGCTGCATCAAAAGATAGTATCAATTGTAATAGTTGGGTGTGTGTGCATGGCCAGCTCCCCCCATATAGATACCACCCTAGGTGACAACCTATATTGCTTATGCCTAGGACCAGCTCTGTGTGTGTGTGTTTTCTGCCTGTACTTCTTTTAAAACAGAAAACATCTGTACACGATTCAAAAAACACATTTTAATGCATAACTTGCATTTTGTTAAACAAAGATCCTTTGGAGGTTTGAGGTCTGTTTCAGTCTAAGGACGAAAGGTAAGAGAGCAGTCAGACGGGGCTCACGGCCAATATATATGCAAATGCAGAACGAGGGCAAATATCATCCGCGATCTCCTGACAGGGAAAATGTGTTAGCGATACAGTGTGGGCTTTCACACAGCGGAGTTGTCAGACGGTGGACACCAATGACCTTTGACCTTTCATGGACGGCCTGTGAGCTCACACCCCCGGCTGCGCTCCCTGAGGAAAGCCCGTCAAGATAAGTGTCATCCTGGGCACTCGTGAATAACAGCACAACTTACAAGTGCAACCTGTTGATCAAGAGCCATGTTCGCTTTATCTCTTTATTTAGCTTTTTTGTCTACAGAGCAAGTCTAGAAGATGGCTCTAGTCACCAGTCCTTTATGGAAGCAAAAAATATATATAAAAATTTAGACCAGCTGTTTGCCAGTCTGCTATAAGTAATGACAATAACACACACTCTAATGGGTGAGGAAAATAATGTTAACATAACTCTAGGAATGCGGTGGTTAGGCTATTTTGCCTTTGTGGATAGTATGGAATTCCTGGAGAAACTGTGATTGATGTATAACTGCTGGCAGAATGATCAACCATCAAATTATGTAATGAATTTACATTTGAGAGTCGATGATCCCAGTTAATTTATTTTCATGTATTCATTTATTAAAGAACCACATAAGTGATGTTCATTCAGATGATCTCTGTACAGTATACTGAATGTGCATATAAGATACTGTCAGTGCACTGCATAGGTATGTGCATTACAAAGCCTCACATCATTTCCATATGGAAAATAGAAACCCAGAAACAAAATAATTGCTCTGTTTGTCTGTTTCAGTCTCATTTGTGGTGTGAAAAAGTCTGAACGCTAACCCCTCCTTCAGCCATCATGCCAAAGCCATAAATCAAAAATAATTTCCCCCCTATATGCTACAGAGTAATCCATGTCAAAGAAATGAATTGTTTTTGGGGTCACACGGGGCTGCTGGTGTAACTATACACTCCAGGTCTAGTATTGAGTTTGACCTTTGGGGTCAAACAATGCACACATCAAAAGGTGTGAGGGGTTTTGGCAGCAAGGGGCATTCGCCCTGATGAAATCTGGGAGGATCAGACGACCGGAGATGATCACCCGTGCGCGACACAATTAATTTGCTTTGTGGCACACTGCACTCCGAAGCAACGGGGCACGGGAAGGTGATACGGGGGAAAATATAAGGTCTCATTTAATAAAGGCGTAGCAATAAGCAGGCAGCAAATCTGGAGGAAGACACTGCTCTGATGTTGTATACCAACTTTAAACACTGGTACACAAATCTCGCCTGGATGCGTATGCATGTATGTGTGCATTTCTGTGTGGGGTAGGGGGTATTTTTTGGGTATTTATTATGTGCATGCAAGTGTGTGTGTTTTTAAAGGTTTGTGCATGTATCTATGTGTTTGAGGTGTAGGCTTCAGCTTGTGTGTGTGTGGCTGTGTCTGAATTCAAGTTTATGCACATATACAAGGGTTTTAGTGGCAGGTGCAATAGTGTTATTTCCCCCAGTCCTTCTTTAGTTGTGCTGTTCTTACCCATAAGTGGCTTTGATGACTCAAACAGTGGGGCAAACATGTACGAGCAATCAAATTATTACAAGTTAAAAAAATATTATTCCATTGGTTTAAAAAAAAACAAAAAAACTCCATTCTTGTTAATGGTCCCTTTCACAAAGACCTACAATTACTTAGCCAGTCTGAAGCAAGTAACCTTGGAGTCCACCGTGGTGTGAGCCGCATGCATTGGGAAGGTGTCCAGAACACTGTTATTAATAGAATTAGAGGTGAAGGTTGTTCTCGCTCTGTGATCACAGCAGTGGCTCTGTGAGTGCTGCGTGTGCCAGCACATGTCTGAGACAGCCGTAAGGGCCACCCGTTGGCCTCTCGATGTCTGTAAGAGGGACAGATCGATGGTCTTGTCTCACATGGCCCCAGAAGCAGCCAAAGGAAACTACAGCTGCATTTCAACTATCCTCAAAACATTCACAAAGCATGTGATCCCTTTGTTCTTACAATTTCCCTTTGTTTCATTTCATCCTTTCATTCATATACATTCATTTACCGTAGGTCAACTAGAGCCATTGTTTCAATGGTCATGCAATCATTATAGTCATATGTTGGCATTCTGTCTGGAAAAAATATTGTTTTTAGCTACATATTCACTGTGTTGGACGGAATAATGTAGCGCCCAAAAGATTCCAGTCTTAGACGTCTTCAGATGAGATTGATATAAACGCTCTCCCACAATGCCACAGCCAAGACAATAAGAACTCCCCTGAAATCCCCGAATATGGGTACATGTCTTTTGTTTATTGTATTTCTAATTCCGTCTGCTCCTGTGGTCATTACTTAACATTTTTCTGACACTCTTACCCAGAGCGAGTTACCAAAGTGCATACAAGAAGATTAGGCAAAGAACAGAGGCAAAGCCAAGTTATCTGATAAGATGAGTCATTACATACAGTAGTATACATTAATGAACTGTTAACGTGTCTAATTGTTTGTGGACTTTTTTGGATGTGTGACTTTCTTGTTACTATAATCTTTATTAACCATTCATTAACTCCTTTGCGTAGAAGGTGACGACGCGGACGGGACCTTTTTGCTCAACTGAGACATTCGTTGCTACTGCAGTCAAACTATTAGTGGAAATCACAAACTCTGTGTTTTTACTGTATTGGTCGACGGTTCGTGACGATTTTCCCCCCACCTAGTCTATTCCTACCCATGCGTGACATAGTGGACAATAGCGTCTATGTTTGAGTTCATAAATATATTTATTCATCATATAAAATTAGAATAACGTCATAGCAACGAGATAAACCCAACAATAGCCTGATCGTATGCCAGAAAAGCCATGAAAAGCCCTGCTCACTCAAATGAAATATAAACTAAATATGAAATAAATATACAATCCTACCATCGGTTTTACACATCGAGATGTTCCTTTCAAAATTCAGTGGTCATTTATTGTCTGGTACAATCGGTTTGAGAAATATACAACGCTTTATACCGCTATTACACTATCTGAAACGTCGACGCGTAATACCCCCATGCCCTGTAAGCCTGTCTCATTCATTACAGTTCATTCTGGTTTAATTGTCGGCTTTTTTTATCCAATAGAGTACATTATAACCTTAGCAATGGTATATGCCATGTCTTTTTCGGTGCTTTGAACAATTTACTACAGCCCAGCGTAACGGCAGTTTTCGTTTTAGAATACGCATTAGTGAGGGGAGTTTCCCTTTTCCGATATGTAAGCATTTTTGCGTGTAAAATAACGTTGGTCTCGCTGGCTACATATGTACATTTCCACTCGAGCACTGTCTTTCCAATATGTTTGATAGCCCTATTGTTATTTTCACATTTTGAGTGCATTTCACATACTGTAGTGCAATCATTAAATGTATTTTTGATGTAGGCTACCGATGTTCATTGAAGATAGAACATTTGGCAGCATTTTGCAGATGGTGGAATACTATTTTATGTTCATGTTATCGTACATAATATAGGCTATGGCGTATATACTTGTCTCTTAGGACATGACAAATGCTCATTCCAATTTACTGTGCGCTGATATGTGGTAGATTTAGGTAAAGATTTCCTTGGGAGTCATTATGAATAGGAAAATTTTAAAAAATTAAAATAATACTGAAAAATGCAATCCCAGGACAAAAGTATACATACTGTAGAGTACAGGGACAATTTATGTTTTATTGAGGTACAAGAATGAATGATTAGGCAACATATTTAGGTGTATGTAACACTGTGAAATCAATGTTTTTTTATCTTAAGCCATCAGAAGGAGCAAATGTATATGCTATATATATGAATATTTATTCATTTTATGAAATGTTTTGCATAGAGGTTTTGGACCCATAGATATCTACCCCCCTATACTGATGTAAATTATGCAACAGTGAGTTTTATGAGCCAAAACTGTTGA
Source organism: Synaphobranchus kaupii (assembly GCA_029718625.1). Lineage (NCBI taxonomy): Eukaryota > Metazoa > Chordata > Actinopteri > Anguilliformes > Synaphobranchidae > Synaphobranchus > Synaphobranchus kaupii. The sequence goes on from CM056382.1 coordinate 35,294,515, forward strand.
TTTGTAGTTAAATAAAAAAGATTATGATACGTATATTTAGAGCAGTGCACAATTTAGCCATTTGGATAGATTTGGAGACACTAATGGACAACAGGGTACACTGCTATATTTTGCATCATAGACCTTTAGTAGTTCTGCATATCATCCTTAGATTTAGCAAAACTTGTGGACATGGAATTTATGATCCAGGAAATGTATATATATTACTGATTTCACTTATGTAGCTCTCAGCAAAATTAAACATTTTTTAAAATTTTCTTTGCATTTCTGGCACTTTATTTTGACTTAAATTATGAAAATAAACAAATCTAATTACACATGTCTTGTTTCATTTAAGCCATTTACCAAGTTTATGTGATGCTTACACCTGGAGTTATAAAGCCTTAAACAGAGCACCCCCTAAATAGGTGAAATTTGCCATCTGCGCCAAGGGGTTAATGTATTTGTTAATCTTAGGGCTCTATTTTCAAACCGGCGCAAACCAGCGCAAGGGGACGGTATAGTCAAACGCAAGCTTGTTGACAGCATCAACGTCTTAAAACTGGTGCTATGGCGTTTCTCAGCAATACCGCTAGGATCAACAAATTCTCAACATAACATCCTTTCGCTTGCGCTGCAGTGGGATGGGTGGCGCTGTCTGGGGCGTGTTCTAAAATACTTTTGGCGCAGTGACAATTTGAACCAACGAAAACCCATTGCGTTATGATCAGCTGGAACCACCTCTTAGCGGCAACGCAATAGACTCTGGCAATTTGGCAACTTATTAGTCATGTAGTTCTATGTAGTGTCTATAGGTGATGCCAACATTACACTTCCATTTAATGAACAAATAGCCTATAATTATTATTATTAATTAATTTTAATTTAAACTACTAGAATAAAACAGGACAGCTTACAAGAAACTTGCGATCATGTAGGCCAATAGCCTATAATATATAAATTACACATTGGCACAGTTGAATCATAAGCCTACCACAACACAATACACAGAAAGGATATACTTTCAGCGGGTGTCCTTCCTTAACTATACGGACAATGAATGCAGTAAAAAGTCAAAACTCGCATTTTTTCTCAAGTGTGGGTTCCCCGGGGTGCTTGGTGCTATCGACTGCACGCACATACAAATCCACGCACCACCCGAGCATGCAATAGTTTTCGTCAATCGCAAAGGAACACATTCCATCAATGTCCAGGTGACATGCGACAAAATTAGCTTGCCCCACCTGCACCAGTGGTCGCGGTCCCCATCACAGTCAGAGCAAAGAGAAATCAACTGGCTGAGCGGTTTAATAGGGCTAGATAAATGTTAAGTATCGGATCAGCTTTTAAAATTAACATTTCAATGCATGTTCCCACGTAGAATCATACACACATCCAAGTTGACGGTCCAGTGCGTTTGGGTTGCTCATTATGAAATTGCATGGAGCGATTGTGTTCCAACTGGCTTTTTTTTAAAGCATGAGAACAACAATTTGATTGGCTACCATAGAGACACACCTTGGACATTTAAACCCAGCCTTTTAGCAATACCGCCATAAGGTGCGCCAAGATTGCCGTCATGAAATTACCAAATTTCTCGCCGACACGCCCTCAGAGCGATACCGCCAAGCGCTTACTCTTGCGTTCACCATTGCGTTTGGTTTATTAAAATAGAGCCCTTAGTTAACATTAATAAAACTTAATAAATACATTAACTGTTTATTAACATTTACTACTGTATTAATTAATGTTAATTAGTGTAGCCTTATTGTAAAGTGTATCAGATCAAAAACGTCTACGACGTAAAAGAAAAAGCCAAGTTACTCAAGCATAGCCTACATAGCACTGTGTATAAGTCCTTAATTCCAACTTGCAAAAACTAGGCCTGCCTTTAAAAGTATTGATATCAAAATGTGGCCAAGTTACAACTAACAATATTGCTACTATCATAGCTCACACTAAATAAACTAGCTCTATTCCAAAGCAATGCTATCCAAACTTTCCTAAATTATTTAATGCAACTTGGCCCTGTGTTTCTTCATCCTTGCATGTGAAGAGATTGTGCCTCATGGTACAACATATGATTTCAATGAATGTTTTTAACAGTTGATGAATAATTACACTCCAGAAAGGATATGGTTGTACTTTGTTGGCAAGTTTACTTTAGAAAATGTATAGGTTTTAAAATGTTAACTGCTGCTACAGATTTCTTTACAATTCACAAACAGACATTTATATGAAGAAACATCGTGTACAATAGAGAAAGGGGTGATGAATAAATAAATGCAGATAAAAATGAGTAATATTTTTACCTAGAAAATAGCGTACATATAGCATTTTTACAAACGTATCCAGACATGTTTGTGGGTCAGATGGTGGCAAATAAGTAATAGTACCAATTTTCTTAACATAATAATAGTTATAATATTTGCAAACAGAATTTTGTGAACACAAGGATATCTATGCTCTGTAGGACCACACAGGTTTTGATAGAAATACAAATAAATAAATCAATAAATACATAATAATAATAATACATTTTATTAATTCTGTGCTTTTCATAGACCCAAAGCAGTGGATGCAGACAATTGTTCAAACATACCCTATAGTGTAGTAATTTTTCTGTTTAATTTCTAAGTGCAACACATCTGAATCAGAGTATTTCCACTATAAATGATTTTCATTTTGCAGTTTGATGTGGCACATACAGTTTCATTGACCACATTCTCTTGAGATGGTAAGATGAAGAAACACAGGGCCAAGTTGCATTAAATAATTTAGGAAAGTTTGGATAGCATTGCTTTGGAACAGAGCTAGTTTATTTAGTGTGAACTAACAATATTGTTAGTTGTAACTTGGCCACATTTTGATATCAATACTTTTAAAGGCAGGCCTAGTTTTTGCAAGTTGGAATTAAGGACTTATAGACAGCGCTATGTAGGCTATGCGTGAGTAACTTGGCTTTTTTTTTACGTCGTAGACGTTTTTGATCTGATATCACTTCTTTTTTATAGCTAACTAATGATGAATAATGCATGAAGATAAACATGGAGAGAGACATGCATTCCAAAGAAATGCATGCAGACATTCGCGTAACCATAACGCCCTCTATTGACAAGAATGAGAACAGTTATCCTATTACAGACAGCACACAATTACATTAAAAGAGTTTGTAGATGAGCAGTATTTAACAGGGATGTCAACTTTGTTGGGCAAGAGTGAGAATAGACTTTCGACCCGACCCGACTCACCCCACCTGACCAATCACTGCCTCACGAATGAAACACTCAATTCTAGTTTCAAATTCATAAAATTTATTTACAGTCTGATATAGTTCAGTATTACAAATTATTCAGCTACAGACTATAGCGCTTTTCAAAATACACTTCACATTCTAGACACTTCACATTATACCACTAGTGCTCCTTATTATAGATGCTGGGGAAAATTATATAGGGCCTAATTGAATATAAAATTAACAACTTCAATGATTCATTAATTTGGACAGGGGAAAATAACCGTCACCATATTCACTTAGAAGAAAACATTAAAGAAGAAGAAACAACTCTAAGGCCCAGCTTCATAGTACTTGTCAAACATAGAGAACTGGTATTGTATTGTGGTCATCATAGTGGGATTGGTGTGGGTTTTCGGGGGTCCTTGGCTTTATTTTGACCATTTATTTGGAATCCTCATGTCATAATTAGGCTACAAGGAGCAATTTGGTACAAATTGGATGATTGGTAGTACTATATTTACAGAATATTATATGAATCCTACAACACGAAAGGTCCAGTCTGGGTCCAATCAATTAGCTTAATTTCTCAATTTCTTCAATTAAATTCCTACAAATGTCTACTAACCTTATCTATTTATAACTATAGAAAGCATTTTGTAACAATCTGAAATCTGGGTGTCGAAATCCCGTGTGTTTTACAAGGAATGATCCACCTCTCATTTTAATTTGTCTCCTTTTTAGCTAGCTAGCTAACGTTAGCTAGCTAACTATGGGCTAGTCTTACTAACAGCTAACAAGATTGCATTAGTATGATGTCGCCTGCGTTAACTAATTATTAGGTTAACAAAGCATTCATATTGTTATTGCTGCAATGAATACGCTAACAGTTAATACTGCAAACATATTTGATCACTTATTCGTGATTTACTTTAAAGTGCATTTTCGTTTACTTACAGTCGACATTTGCACTAAAGACAACTCGGTTCGAGTATGTTTTCCAAACTGCGCGATGCATTGTGCACTCCACCCTCTCACCCTTTTATCGCCAATGATAAGTGATTGGCCGGCGATGAAGGTGAGAGGGTGCAGTGTACGTGGAAGTGTGCCAGTTGGTTTGGAAAACGGCTATCGAACGGCGTGCAGTGCACACGCACGATTTTCGGGACACGGGAAGTTGGGAAGTTGAACTATTTTTGCTATGAAAAAAAATGCAGTGAAATTGCATGAGAATTGTTGCTGTTCCGTGAAATGCATGAGATATTTTGCTTTAGCGTGAGACCGTGAGAAAAGGGTCAAATGCGTGAGTCTCACGGTCAATGCGTGAGAGTTGACATCCCTGATTTAATGTGTAACGAAATACAATGAACAGCACCACCTGAGCTATGGATCATGAAGAAGCATGTAAATTAATGAACCTAGTCTATATGGAGACATGCATGCACATTGGGCTAGACGCAAACACATTCTAGCTGAAAGACATACAGCCTAAATAGCTAGTACAGCCTAAATAGTTGGCATCAGTAAAATATGGAAATACAGTTTTAAAATAGGGCTATTAGTATTCTATAGAAAATGAAATACATTTAACCTTAGGCTATTCGACACTGGATTGCCAGATGCGTAACTCCAACCTTCCGTGTGTGGGCTACGAGCTAGCGAGCGAGCGAGTTCATAAGCACAGCAGATCGCAGTTTTTTTCCGGTAGTGTAGAACGTTACCTGCGGGAAATGTTTTGGTACCGGACAGCTAGGTTTAGTTTAGTTTTCTGTAGTACAATGAATGTAGGCTATAAGGCATGTTGATTTCGCTTCGTAGTAGCTTAGCTTGTATCTGCTTCCTGACTAGAAGCAGACTGACATTTCTCTGGCAACAGTAACGTTGGCAAACAAGCTTAATTGGACAACGCATATTTCCCAGGAATCTTAGCCAGAAAGAAAACAATAGGTACTACTAATAAAGTACATACCAGAGATTATTCTTCTTCTTCTTATTATTATTATTATAATTAAAAGTGTTTGCAGTAAGCTACATTATCTGCAGAGTAGCGTAGACTAGAGCCACATTCAGAGGCAATTATTATTTATTTTTTTAAAGTGACTAACCATGAATCAGATATGTTTGGGGAATTGGCGGTTTATAAATCCGATATCTTAAAGGATTGCAGTTTAAAGGAGGCTATCATAAATTCTTAATGTAGGCTATTATCGTAAATTCTTAATTTTCCTAGTAGTTAATTTTATGGTGACGTGTTATGTGTGAAATAGTGGTGTGTCGTTCGCGAACGAGTCGGCTCTTTGAGCCGGCTCTTTTAGGTGAACGTTGGGAGCCGACTCGCATATGTGAAGAGCCGATTTGTTTTGTAAATGAACACAAGACAAAATGCTTGTGGTCTTGGTGGAACTTGTATTCATTTTTTTTCTTCAAGTAATCAAAGAGAATAATTTTTCAGGCCAAAAATAAATTAAACCACTATAAGAAAATAACATTAATAATAATTTAAAAACCAGTTTAATTGTTCTGATGCTGCAGTTTTGCACATTTATTTTTTTATGCATTTATTTATTTTTCTTTATGTCGCAATATTATGTTCTATTTTATGAGCGTCTATTTTGTTTTGAAATGTTCAACTACGCACTGTGTTTATTGTGTAATTTATTTCAAGACATAAAGATGCCCTACTTTCAATGCACGTGTAATATCGTCTTACCGTTTTTACATTTATTTAAATAGTTTTTATAACAAACAAAATGCAAAATAATGTTATTTTGGTAATGAGAAGGTAGGGTAAGATTCCTTTGAACAATTTAAGTGATAGATGTGCACAAACACCAATCATAGGTCAAAATATCGCTAACTTTGGCCGATTTTGAAAAACCGGAAATGCTACTGAATGAAGAGCCGTTTGGGAGCCGAAAGAGCCGGCTCTTATTGGTGAGCTGAGCCAAATGATCTGACTCACTGAAAAGAGCCGGAATGCCCATCACTAGTGTGAAAAGGATAAAGTGAACAGAGCTGAAGTGAAGAAATGAATGAATAAAGAAATGCGGGCCGAGGCAAGGGTACGTTGAGGTTCGGTTTCCACAGTCAGTCAGTCATGACCGCAAGAGCAGAGCATAACACCCTCCCAAAACCAGACATGAGCGAGTGTCCGGTTTGGGGAGGGTGTGATATAGTACAAGTGAAATACAAGTGAAACATTGAACAGTTAATATTGGAAACCTCTTTTGCCTTTGCAATAAAAATACGTTCGTGTTAATGTGAAAATAATAACAGTCTAATAAATAAAAAGTACTTAACAGTTGCACATTGTTTTTGTGGAAAATAAGCATGTACCCTGCTGGGCTCAAACCCACAATCCTCTGTGTGAGAGACTGCAACTCTAACCATTAAGCCACAGTAGCTTCTTGGAAAGTGCGAAGCCATTAGCTATATTAACATTAAAAAACATTAGTATGAAGCATTTTTATTGGGCGATAAGCTTGATGGGCAGGTATACGGACCATACCCTCAAAGAATAATTTTCCCCATTGGATAAGATCGCGACGGAGGCAGGCAGTTTGGCAGGAAAAATAGGAAGAAGAGGAAGGAGAAAAACGGCAAAATAACCCAAGTTTGGGGCTTTATTGTGTGGATGTGTGAAGTTGTATCTGAATGCTGTGAGGTTACATGAGGTCAGAACACACAGAAGTTAATGTTTTTAAGGGCTGAGAGTCTATGGTAATTGTGGTTACTTCTGAGGAAACCCTGAAAAGTGCCAAACTCTCTGTGCTGTATAGGTATGGGGCATGCCCCGCCAAGCCGTAACTTGGCGGATGGCATACCTGCCATCCCAATACACGTAAAGAGAAAAGCTAGCCTATGATGTACATACAGCTAACATGGCTATATATCATCTGGATAGGCTAAAAACGTACTTGTACAGCAATCCAGTCCATCCCTTCCAGGATAAGCTCAGTAAAAATGGCCACAAACGCAATCTTATCCTGTCTGCAGTGTCATGTGGCCAAGTGCGCACACCATGATTGCCCTATGGGCTGTCATTACGCGTGGACACAGCGCCGTTCCCAGTCGCTCGAACATGACATATTTTACTTCGTTTTAAAGGGCAGGAAACCCCGTAGAAGATAATCTACGTGTTTTATGTTAGATCATTCATGAAGCAGTCTAGTAATGTTTTTACCCAACGGTAGTAACGTAGTACAAACGCAAATGTGATGGGTACGCACTGTGAAAATGGAGATTTTGCTAGACAATGGATAAATGGATTACGAAAAAACTTTCAGGATTCTTCAGAAAAGAGTTATAACTGCATAACCAGGTATCACATTTGGTTGATTAAACATGTTTATCAAGATTTTGTAGAAAATAAAATATATTTATACAAAACCGGAAGTACATCGGTTGTATGCATACTGAAGTGAGCACGGGAAAAAAACACCTAATGTTTATTTCTACAACTTTTCAATAATATACCATTGTTCCTGAATCGGATCTTGATTTTTTAGCATGTTGAAACGGTACCAAGAGTTTTTGTGACATGCATTTTATTGCCTGTGACTGCGGCGAGGTGAAGGCTGTAAACAGTGTTGCAGTGTAGTATAATGGTTAAGGAACTGGCCTTGTAACCGAAAGGTTGCAGGTTCGATTCCCAGGTAGGACACTGCCGTTGTACCCTTGAGCAAGGTACTTAACCTGAATCGCTTCAGTATGTATCCAGCTGTATAAATGGATAATATGTTAAAAAAAAAAAGCTAAAAAGTTGTGTAAGTCGCTCTGGATAAGAGCGTCTGCTAAATACCTGTAATGTAAACAGTGGGTTGGGCTATTAGCACCCTGCTGCTTTATGGCCGTGCAGTGTAACCTGAGAGCTGATAAGCATATAAACGAATGTGGTCGCAGGCTGTGACTGTTTTTAACAATTTTGCATCGAAAGTTCCGTGTTTTATTAACGTTTTAATTTAGAATTTAAGAGAAATATGAACACTATAAAAAATTGGGATGCATGCGTCCCACCACTAGGGGGCCAAAGTCCATAGGGTTAATGTCATCTTTATGGTAAAATAATGGTATTCATGTTATTAATCAATATTAGAATGCAATGAACTTCAGCTGAAGCTTGAACTTCGAGAGAGAACTCCATGAGAACAGCCTCATGGAATTGATGCTTGACAATGCCTCATTGCATAATCAAACAAAATTTGTCAAACAAGCAGGCTAATTTTGGTAAGGTGAGATGGAAGCTATTGGTATGTGCACAAAAAGTTCCTAGTTAAGAGTTTCATCTTAAAATCTATTCACAAAGCAGCTGAGACCAACTTTTACTAAGGAATGGGGAGAACTCTTAAGCTAAGAGAAAGGGCGGGTTGACCTCGCTATGGATGACGTTGTGTTTTATGAACACGCTTAGGCTACTGTAGAATAAGGATGAAGTCGACTTTATTTTTTTGGAGTTGGCGAACATCAACAGGAAACCATATGAAGCAGATGGTGTGGGGTCTGCAGAGGGCAGTTATTGTTTGGTGTAATATTCTAATGACAGATGACTGAGATATTCCCAGTATGTCTGCGCTGCATTGCTGCATTTTACCTGTGGCCAAGTAGCCTAGCCTAGCGTAGATTTGGCAAAACTTTGATCTCATTGCATTGTTTTTATTGGTTGGTGAAATGACTGCATCACTGACCTCACGATTGATACCTTTTTAAAAGTTCAATGTTATTAAATGTTTCTAAAATATTGATTCAGCTTGATAACGAGGTGGATTGTTGGCAGAAATTTGCGTTTGATTTACTATAGCTAAATCAAACGCACATTTCTGCCGGCAATCCGCAAAGAAAGAGGACTATTGTCGTCAGAAAACAAGAATGACGAAAATTACTAGTCCCAGAGAAGGCTCAGCGAGCATCGTACCTGACATCCATGCGAATTGCAAAAAGCAAAAAAAACCCACAGCTTTGGAGAGGAATTGATACTTCCTGCAGCGGTGGAAATGTGCAAGGTAATGGTCGGGGATGAAGCTGCAAACAAGCTCAAAGGTATACCACTGTCCAACGATATGGTCAGCAGAAGAATCAAAAAAATTTATGATGATGTGAAATGGCAACTTGTCGATAGGCTGAGATCATGTGAGTAGTTCTCAATTCAGCTTGATGAAAGTACTGATGTTGGTTACAGTTGTTAGTTTATGTGCGCTACACGTGGGAAGGGAAAATTGCAGAGGCCTTTTTATTTTTCAAAGAAGTCAAGGGTAGGGCTACGGGTGAGGAGATATTTAACATGTTGGACAATTGCATGGAAGATGCTAATTTTATCTGGTCAAAGTGTGTGGCTGTTTGCACGGACGGTGCAGCAGCCATTACTGGACGCAAGAGTGGAGTCGTCACCAGAATCAAAGCTATGAACCCAAACATAATTGCAACTCATTGCATGCTACACCGGCAGGCGCTTGCGTCGAAATCCATGTCACCCGAGCTGCACAGTGTGTTGGACAGTGTTATAGCAGCGGTCAACTTTATAAAATCCCGACCACTGAAATCTCATCTCTTCTCAAATCACGTCTCTTCTCAAAACGTTGCACAGAAATGGGTGCCGATCACGACAAGCTGCTGTTTCATTCGGAATTCAGTTGGTTGTCCCATGGCAAAGTCCTAGAACGAGTATTCGAGCTGCGAAATTATGTTTTTAATTTGCTGAACGGACTTAACCTGTCAATTCAATTCTTACTCCACCATTCTTGAGGTGAGCGACATTCAGGCGAAAGACTGAGCTTTGGAGAAATAGACTGTTAAACAGGATCACTGACATGTTTCCACATCTGACTGAATTCTTGGACAGAAATGCCATACTGTGTATCCAATCAGAAGGAGGCTACAATCTCCCTTCATGTTGGCCTAGTACCTACCCTTTCCGTAAAGTGATTTGTAAATGTGTTTCAGGTTTTTTCGTTGTGTTTTCTGAATTGTCATTGTGTTTTCTGATTTGCAGTTGTTCTCTGAATTGTAGTTGTGTTTTCTCATTTGCAGTTGTTCTCTGAATTGTAGTTGTGTTTTCTGATTTGCAGTTGTTTTCTGAATTGTCATTGTGTTTTCTGATTTGCAGTTGTTCTCTGAATTGTCGTTGTGTTTTCTGATTTGCAGTTCTCTGAATTGTTGATGTGTTTTGTAACTTGTTGTGTTTTCCGATTTGTCGTTGTGTTTTGCACCAGTCGGCTGATTTGCGGTTGTTTTCTTATTTGTCGGTGTGTTTTGTAACTTGTTGGTGCGTTTTGCACCCGTCGGTGCGTTTTCCAATTTGTTGTTGTGTTTTGTACCTGTCGGCTTCTGTAGGGAACAGAGTTTTGATGTGATAAAGAAGACGGAGCCTTTTGGAAAGGGATGGCATGGCAACCAGGAGTTGTGGAGTGGTCTGCTAGAAGTAGTACAAGGTTGTGATTACAGGGTGGAGATCTTCTAGCTTAGGAATAGGACCACATATTTGTATATCCAGTGTAGGGAGATGAAGAGAGGCCATCTCATGCTTTGACCGGAGTACGTTGGCTGGTTATTAGTCTACCTGTGCTATCATTAGCCACGTTTACATGCAGAATATTTCATTATTCCGAATATATTCATTCCGGTTGAAGATTCCTAATCGATTTATTCAGTGTGTGTGTTTACATGCACACTGAATAAATTGATCGGATGCCCCAAGCCACTGACAATTTAGCAAGGTGCTTAAACTCAAAGCAAAAATCATTGCTAGATTAGTAATTAGGAATTTAGCTAGGCTACCTGTAAATTAACGTGAGAAACCAACCTTCTGTAACCTTAGCTTTATACAGAGGTGGAAAGTCCAGGGGTCAGAAAGTTAAAGTCCTGACATGTATTTCTTCTACCCATTAACTCAGCCAGCTGATTTCACTAATTAGTTCTACCTCCTCGCTAAGAACTGTTCTAATTTGTAAATCCAGGTGATTTTGAACAAAATACTGGCAAGGACTTTTACTTTCTGAACCTGAATTTTCCACCTCTGCCTTTATACCAACCTACCGACTGGTTGTGTGAATGCAAGTTAACGTTAAAATAGGCTAATTTGTCAATTGTAAGATATAAAAACAAGAAGGAACAATTTTTTCCTGATAGAGTGCATTGTTTTTGCACGAAATAGAACTAGTAACGAGCAATTTCTTGACAACAAAAACACAACATGCCAAAAGTGCCACGGAAGGATATTTCAATCTCAGCTTATTAAGTTGATAAAAATCAATAAATATAAATGTAACTATATATAATCATTGTTGGTAACCATGGTATAAGCTGGCAACCATTTTATAAAAGCAATAAGGTAACTTGTATATAGTCACAGTTAAAAGGTTGACTCCGCTTCGCGTCGGGCCTAACAATACCCTTTAAAGGTTGTATCAGCGATTTTGGGTGGAAACATAAATGATCACATTCATCTGATTTTTCCTCACGATCCGCTAGCTGCCCGCCCCATAAGCAGGCCGTCAAAAACCGCGTCTCTGTAGGCAGCCTATGCTCCGAGATCGTACACAAAAACAATGGTACTACCAACTACTCAAAACCAAAATAAACAGTATTCCAACCAATCACAATGATCTGCACAAACGTGACGTCACTTCTGAAGCGAAATCCCAAACAAACATACTTATGAATAATTATGTTATGTTTTAAAAAATAGTGTTCAAGCATCCAGAATTATAACCACGTTAATAACGTTTGTAAGAAACCAAACCGTTTGTAAATCCGTCAAGATTTCAGCGAGATAAGAGTATTAGCGTTTGTGCAGATCATTGTGATTGGTTGGAATATTGTTTATTTTGGTTTTGAGTGGTTGGTAGTACCATTTGTTTTTGTGTACGATCTCGGGGCATAGGCTGCCTACAGAGACGCGGTTTTTTGACGGCCTGCTTATGGGGTGGGCAGCTAGCGGATCGTGAGGGGAAAAAAAATCATTTATGTTTCCACCCAAAATCGCTGATACAACCTTTAACTGTGACTATATTGACGGTATAGCACTGCGTCTCGTACCTTATTGCTTAATTATATGCCTTCCTCCTTTGTCTTCTCAATTTTGAATGCCCAGTCATACCTCAATCAGTGCTTATTGCTGGATCCTCCAACACCGATTTGAGAAAGCACAGACAAGCATGTGCTCTCCTCTGAAGCATGTCACTTCTTATCACACCACAGTACAAGTTGGGCTTACACAGACATTAGTCAGGAGAAGACACTTCAAGTGTAGGGCATTTTAACATACAGAGAGAGGGGAAATGGAAATTTTCCAGGCTTGTGAACATGAAAACACAATCTGTCTTTTCCACATGTCATATGTGCATTGCATATGTACATAACCAAAGAAACACAGACTTCCTTATACTTCCATTTATCTCCAAGGGGAATTGTGGTTCTAATGTCTCAATTTCTGGCACTCTTTACAGAGTAATGTAGTACAGTCAACATTAATGCAAACTCACAAGAAAATTTCAAGGTTAACGTAAAAATAAATTTTTTCCCCCCTCCATTTTCCTCTCTTTTTTCTGGTAGAATTTTACACTGCTGTGCCTAACTGATTTTGGAATCAGCTAACTTGGATTTCATAGGCCGAAAGCAATCAGAGTGAGCCAAAACAAATACCCACGTAACGTGACATAGCCCTACCTTTACTTGACAGCTGCGTTAAGGATTGGATCATCATTACACCATTTTTATAAAATTGTACAAAAATATGTAAAATTTTTATTAAAAAATATGGAGAATTTTTAACTTTCCTATTATGTTTGGGGTAAAATTGACCCAATTCAGTGTCTCTTCAAATCTCTTAAAAACAAGTTAACCTTATTTTTTCTATGTTTTATGACTTTTCCTAATTTCGTGGGATTAAATAGTAAACCTGCATTAGACATTACCACAGAGCCAAAACCACAAAAATTGTGTCACTGCCCAAATACTTTCTGTACCCACTATATGCTGTTTTCAAAGGTCCTGTGCTAACTTTGTATAGAGATGTTGTGTGGGGTCATTTTGACTCCAGGCTCTGTAGCTCTATAAAACATAAGAAAATATACCTTTTCATTTTTTATCTGATTTTTTGTGGGTGATTTTGGGTACTTTCCCATACAGTTTTTAAACTTCACTGTCATGGTTTTTGACTAGTCCTTCCCTTGCTGTCGTTTTCCTTGGTAGCCACGCGAGGGCGCTGCCCTTTTAGTGGTTGTTTGCTCCGCCCCGTCTTTGTTGCGGAGCTTCTCTCGGCATCACACCTGTGCGTGGTTACCTTGGAGCTATTTAAGCCCACGTTTCCGTCGTTCTGGGCTTCGATATTATTTTGCGTTAGTTGCACTGTTTGGTGTCTGGTGTTATTTTGCCTTTTGATTGCTTAGCCAGTATGATTAGTAGGGGTGTCACGATACCGATTCGAAATCGAAAATCGATCGAAATGAGCGTTCGATTTCGAACTTCGAAATCACAAGCTGGTTCGCGATTCTCCAAGTTTTTTTTTTCTCTCCACCCCCGCGCGCTCTTCTTAGCCTTTCATGTGATGGGTAAAATGTTTTTAAAAAAGTAGCCTACTTGGCTATCTCTAATGTAAGCGTTTCCGACAAAACGAAACTTGACGCCTTCCACTGCATTTTGTTCATCCACGCAGGCGTGCGTCCGAAGAAAAAAAAAACAACGATATTTCAAAGAAGACACAGCTGATAGTTAACGTTAGCTTACCGGTAGCCTGCATTACTTTTTGACACACCATGGCCACTGCCGGAGTCGGAGATGGAGAAACAGAACTGGAAAATCCTCCTGCTTCCCTCAAGTCACCGGTGTGGCAACATTTTGCCTTCCCCGTGAGTTATATAAACAACGAACGCATCATTGACAAAAAAACGACAGTTTGTCGGCTATGCTACACGTGAGTACCATACGCCACCTCAGGCAACAACACGTCAAATATGGCAGGACACATTCGCAGGCATCACAAAGAAATAGATTTGACTGGGAAAAAAACATTGACACAGGCAACTCAAATGACAACCCAAATGACAGTTGTCAGAGCATGAAAAAAATGTATAAATAGTTAATAGCGTGGTACATGTTCAACTGTTTATTATTTCAGATATTAGTTTGTTAAAGCTCTTAACTGTTCAAAGAATGTGAACACGCTCATCTTTTTAAAGAAGAATTTGAAAATGTAAATGACCATTGTCAGGGCATAAAACCAATGTGTAAATTGTTAATAGCGTGGTAAATGTTCAACTGTTTATTCTAGAGTCTAGTTTTGATAAAGCTCTTAACTGTTTAGGTGTGTTTAAATATTCTCATATTTTTGTTATTATTCAAATAAAAGTTACTTATTGAGAAACAAGTATTTTTCTTTACAAGTCAAGACTCGATAGTCTAACAATGGCATAGCCATTAGTTAGACTATAGTGCTGGAAAAAAAAATTGTGCTGAAAAAATATCGAAAATCGAATCGAATTGTGACCTTAAAATCGAAAGTCAAATCGAATCGCGGATTTGGAGAATCGTGACACCCCTAATGATTAGGTCTAGGCACTGTAGGAGACCTTTTGCTCCAGTGTGTTTTATTGGAGTAATGCGGGACTTGCCTTTGTGTGTGTAGCTATTAGGACTCTTTGTCCGTGGCTCTTTTCTGTCTCCGCTTCCTGGTCTTCCCTTTCTTTCTTTGCCTAGACCTGTTGCCTTTTCTGTCTCTTCCTCCAAACAAAAAGGAGTCTTTGTTTGTGGGGTTATTTATATAGTCATTTCTTACTAAGAGACAGGGCGTTTTATCATACTGAGAGGCAAGGCTTTATCTATATTGAGAGGCAGGGCGTGTATTTTCTACTAGGCTTGCTTTAGTCATTTAGCTGGTAAATGTCCGGAACAGCTGTTCTGTTCGTCCTTCGGTACATGTCTTCCTATAGGGAGACTGAGCGATTTTGTTCAGACAGTAGTTCTGTTTCGTCCTTCGGTACCTGTCTCCGTACATGGAGACTGGGCGATTTTGTTCGGAACTGTAGTTCTGTTCGTCCTTCGGGTACGTCTCTCCTCACAGGGAGACTGGGCAATTTTGTTGACATGTGTGCGTGTGACTGCGAGTCTATGAAAGTAGCCTTGGAATGTTAGATCTCTGTTCCTTTCACCTTCTCGTTACCTTCCACTTTATTGAGATGTAGGGCCATTATTTTCCGCATGTCTTGCGTTTGGCACACTGCTGGTAGAGGTTAGGACACGGAGACTGCTTCCCTTTAATTTCTACAGCAAGCAGTACATTCCATTTTAGAGTTAGGGAGTTCATGCGTTCTCCCCATGCTTAGCTCTAATTTACGTTCCTTCGTTTGTTTGTTACCTCCGAGGCAGCCTTTTCTCTCATTCCACGTTAGCATTGTGATTTGAGAACTTCTTTGCGGTCGAGAAGGGTTTTTCAATTTGCCTGCGTCTCCAAGACGATGGTCTTTCAAAATGAAATTGCGGGATAGGTACTCATGCTTATGGTTTTACTTGGACGGGCTACGCATTAACAAAATAAAGTGATGATGCTACTTTTAATGAAAAATCACTATCAAACAAGTTGTAAGCTTGCATTTTTTTGTCTTTGATCTAATTTAACGTGTTTATTATGTTGTCTAGTAATGTCAGTTGCGTGTCTTTCCACAGCTAGCTAGCAGCCAGTGCATAATGATGCCTATACAACCAATGCATGATTTACGTATAGGATAATCCACAGCAAGGCGTGTGGTAACGTTATATGATTAACGTTAATGATTTTATTAATGCACAAAGCAGAGAACCACCCGACGCAAAGCTAGCTAATGTTAGATAGCCATCTACTCCGTTTGCTTCAAACTGCAGCTATACTGTTGTAGTAGCGAAGCTAGCTATGCGATGAGATGGAGCCAAAATTAGCTAGTCTAACAATGTAGCTTAACATAAATTTAGCAACTGTCCACTAAGTTAATTAAAAAATTCACACCAAACTGCTTAGCTACCGCAGTATTTATATAACTAAGATATTATATATAAAACAAGTGTTCTTGATCATACATTTCAACTGTTTAGGTGGCCGTGGCCCACACGAGCCCGCCCATGGCTACGCCAGTGCAGAACAGTGACAGACGCAGGATTGTTTTTCCGCTAGCTGGCTCCGCCTACGTGCCTATGACGTGATACCGACTGGATCAATTGCCCCTCCCCCACTCCCCCCATCCGTGCTCTCACTCTCGAGCCCAATAGGACCTTTTCACATTTCCGAGTTGCCACTCGTTTCACTAACCAGGTAGTTACACTTACGGTGTCATCAAAACAAATGGCGCAGTCAGTCTACAATAAATGTTGTGTCCCCAAATGGTTAGCACATAAATAACTGAAATCATTGGGTAATAGGTCAGGTTTAGCGTTAGGTAAGTCGCTAGTTATACCTACTGGCCATATTTAACATTCGGCAAGTAGCTAATTTCCCCGATAATTTCAGTGCTCATACCACTCAACAATAACGTGAATACATTTTCACCTGTGAATACGCTAGCTAATGGTTTGTGGGAACATTCTCCCCCGCACTCACAGAAAAATGTATTGCCTTTCATAATCTTTCTTAATGCCACTTTCGGAGTAAAAATATGTTAGTTTGAAGCTTTTAAAAGTAAGATGACAAGGTAGCACCGGAGTTTCACATTGTTTGTAAATTAGCCAGCTTGTCACCAAACATCGGCTGCTTTCATGGCTACAAGCTAATGTTATTCACCTCATTTTACTAGAAAAACATCTTGGCTTTCATGATTTGTATGTCCTAATGCCAAAATCAGAGTACAAATACAGTTTTGAAGCTTTTAAACATAAGATGACAAGCTAGCACTGGAGTTTGGCATCGTTTGGAAGCTAAGTTAGCCAGATTGTCACTACCAAACATCAGCTTCTTGGCAACAAGCTAGTTTTTGCATGATTTTACTAGAAAAAAGGTCTTGGCTTTCATGATATCTATCTTCATGCCAAACTGAGTAAAAATATATAGTTTTTAAACTAAGATGACAAACTAGCACCGGAGTTCCGCATCGTTTGGCTAACTAATGTACTGGGTTTCATCAGATTTTACTTGAAAATTTCTTTGCTTTCATATGCACGTCAAATTCCGAGTAGAAATAGTTACGTTTTTAAACGTAAGATGACAAGCGAGCACCGGAGTTTTTGCTACATACTGAGAACGAGCCCATGAACCGACTGGAAGATCAGCTAACCAGATTCATTGTTACCTGCTTATCCCGTCACTTCCTGTTAAACATATCGCAGTGTGAAAAGGGCCCATTCACATCTTTTGAAATTGTGAAGTGGGCAGAGATTCCAAGACCTGACCAAAAAATGAAAGCCGCAAGTTTTGTTCATACCCCCATAAGTTGTCATATAATTTTTTTAAGTGATTTTAGGGCAATAAATGCTATGGTTCAGATTAAATTCTGGCTGCATGCTCAATCGAAATTCAAATATTCAAAATAAAAATAAATCTTTATTGCTTCAACAGCTATTTGCACAAGAAACTTTCTGGCAATTTCTAATTTTGTGGTGTCCTGTGTTGTTGTGGGTGGCCTGCATTTGGTGAAGGTTAGATTTTTTGAGGATAATTCTTCTGGTGTCTTTTGTCTGATGCAGATGCTGTATTCAGATTTTGGGTGTGTCTGTAAGGACAGCTACAAGGGTTGCCAGTTTGCCATCCTTCTAATTAAGTGGGCTAATTATGCACCTGCTTCTAGAAATTGTTGCACATTATGTTCATAGCACTCATGTGGTAACTAACATTTGCTCACAAATAGGTACAAACTTTTTAGTGAATAAATAGTGACTGTTTTTTGTCTTAGTAGCTACCCAAAGAAAATCTGTGGCTAGAGATCTTCTACTGTACGTGAAATTATACAATACTAAGATTGATCTATTAAGTACTGAAAATCACCTAGTTTGAATAATGAGTAGAAAGTCCTTTAAAAAAAATTATGAAACAGGGCCATGTTTGCACCACTTACAAATATAGCTCCTGTTGGTGGCAAAGATTTTGATAAATCAATATAAATAAAATGTTACAAAATGTTCATTCCAGAGAATTGCTGAACCACATATTTCAAAACCTGCATAAGATCGAAGTCCTTTGAACTAAAGATTTCTTATCAGATTCCAAACAATGTCACGATCCATAACGCCTCCACTAAGACTCATATTCAACAGGAGAAATATATCTTTATTGCCACAGGTATTTTGAGGTACAGTATATTGAGTTTACATTCATAACCAAATTGGACCTTTTGAAAAATCACAGTCGGTAATTACTAGCAGTTCATAATGGACCTAACTGTCAAAAAAACTTATTTCACTATTTTTGAACCGAGAGGTTCTTCGGAGCTATTTTTTCCCATATTGTTTACATTGTGTTCATTTTTTTATGTACCCTGTGGCAACATTATTTCTACAAGAGACCTTGTAATTGCTGGAAGCATATATTATAATATTAATGAAGCAAAAGTGATGGTTAACTATTCATGTAATCGTAGCCTCACATGAAAGAAAAAAAGAAAATGTGCATGTGCATATGTTGGGAAGAAAAAATTTGGCAGAGTGGGTATGTCAAACCACTCCATTTATTAGCACATTTTCCACAACTGGTAACACAGGGTGCTTCTCTCCCCCTTTTTAAACAATTAACTGCTTCTTCTTAACTTCTAAATATAAATGTACAGATCTGTAAGCAGATACCTTCTGATAACTAGCCTTACCTATTTCAGAACTTAAAACAGTTTCATATGATTTTATTATGGTTAGGTGCACAAGCATTATTTTTGAAGCAATTAGTAATTCATGAATAATTCATTAATTATTGATAAAAAATTAAAAGGCTTGTTGTTTCTTGAGGTTTTGCTCACCAGTAGTTGATTTCTTCAACACTATTCTCAATATCAATTGTGCAAAGCATTGGATGCAGCTAATTGCAGAAGCATTGTACACCTAAAGATATTGTTGAAACCTAGATAAAACCTCCATAGATGATCTTCAGTTAGGTTTACATGGAAGAATCAAGTTCTGCCAATGCATTCTGACTGTGATTGTTAATGGAGTCTTGCTGGCCACTGGGACGTGCACAATCCAATTTAACTTCTACCCAAAATAACTGAATTAATTCATGTTGTTTCCATCACACTGATAAGAGTAAAATGCATTAACACACATTTTAGTTACAGATTTAAGTTTCTAAATTATGTGGGTTTCACAATATATAGGCAAGATACTTTGTTTTCTGTATTTGAATATATGTTTGGAAAAAGTACTATGTATCCATTAACTAAAATCACAAAACATTATATTATAAGTATTAATATTTTTCAGAAAGGCAGGTTTTTAAAAATGGGGCAGAAGTTTTCGGCATTCAATAGTTTTTTTTTGCTGGTTTTGATTTATAAAAAAGGTGTTGGAAGGGCCTGCTGGAAACTTCAGTTCTACTTACTTGGCGCTGCAGGCTTTAGTGCAGAGCAGATCCCTATCCACTCTCACCTGAGAGAGATTTCTGTTGACCTACCTGCCCGCATTCTCCACCATCAGGATGGCACCTGGGGCACTCCACTTCCTGAAACCTGCTTCTGCAAGGTGAGAGCCTGGGGATTTCCGACATAGGCTGAAGAGTTCAGCCTTTGCTTTATGTCATCCTTTTCAAAGTCAAAACCGCTTTTTGGCAACTCATGAAAACATACACTATGTTAACATAAGAGCTGGGAAACTAGCACATTAAATATTTGCCATATCACCTACCTTGGTCTGGGAAATTGCACTTTTGTGTATACCCTTCAAGTCAGATTATGGATTTATTATTCATTTAAAACTGGAACACTGATATTTTAAAATGTGCAATTATTCTGAGAAAGAAAAACAATGTATAGATTAAGTCAGGCTTCAGTGAGAAGCAGCAACACAAGGATGTGAAATGAAAGGCAAATCAATGTCACAAAGCCAGTGCTATTTAAGACTTTCCTGAATTAACATAATGGTGTCACAGTGGAGTGATTCCACTGACAGTTGCACAGGATTTTTAAAGCCTTCACTCTTGCTATATTTTACAGGTGACAAAACTCCTCACAAGTGCATGTATCCATTTTCTCTCCTGTCATTTTTTCTGCTTCAAAGGTGGACAAAGTTCACACACCTATTAAATATTTTAAGAGAAATGTAATATTCATTTATGTAATGGATGCAAGAGGATTTGAATATCTGAATGAGTAACATGCCTCAGACAGATTGTCTCCTTGTCTGAGTCTCAATGTTCTACTGAAATTTTATTCTGCTATACACTACAGAGATGCATGCATGCATGCGTACATACATAAGGATAGGTTATAAAAAGGTGTATAACTTCATATATAAAACTATATTATTGATGCATCCCAGAGATACATGTTCTTATTGCAGTGGTGTGCCTTGCACACAGGCCTGAATAGACTAGAATCCTACAAATATAACTGAGCATTCCAGGTTTGTAGAAAAGTAAATATAGGATTAGACTGTATAAAGGGGCAGTAAGAAAATATATATATATATATATATATATATATATATATATATATATATATATATATATATATATATATAATTAATTAATCCAGTAAATACATAAAAATAAAACTTAGTGACTAGTTAGAATTGATATTGAATGTGACAATTACTCCCAGCGATTGTTGTATAGTCTATTCCAGAGTAAAGTGGTGCAGTGACCATTTGACCTCTTTCCATACCTGTGCAGGTGTACATGGGGTCAGGAATGGCTAACTAGGCCCTCAGCATTGGGGTCTGATTGGCATGCAAGGTAAGACTGAGGGCTAACCTTTCTACAAACACTGTACCCCACTGAGGAGATTTAATTGTGAAATAATGAAACAAGTTACATAATTTTAACTAAAATTGCATCACTCACATTAGCATGGTTTAATTTGTCTTGTTGTGGAACTAGGCCAGACACCATGGGCCTGATTTACTAAAACCTTTAGCATGTGCAAAACCAATAACATGACAGATGATTGGTCATGCTATTGGGATGGCAGGTATGCCATCTGCCAAGTTACGGCTTGGCGGGGCATGCCCCATACCTATACAGCACAGAGAGTTTGGCACTTTTCCTACAGAAGTAACCACAATGACCACAGACTCTCAGCCCTTAAAAACATTAATGTCTGTATGTTCTGACCTCATGCACCCACACAGCATTCAGATACAACTTCACACATCCACATAATAAAGCCCCAAAATTGGGTTATTTTGCCGTTTTTTCTCCTTCCCCTTCCGCTTCTGCTTCTTCTTTTTCTTCTCTTCTTCCTGCCTCCGTACCCTCAAAGAATAATTCTCCCCATTGGATAACAACATCGCATACCTGCTATCCCAAGCTTATTAACCAATAAAAATGCTTCAAACTAATGTTGACACATCACAGAATCACAGACAAAACTGCTATATGGCTTTGCGTTTACCATGAAGCTACTGTGGCCTACTGGTTGGAGTTGCTGCCTCTCACACAGAGGATTGGGGGTCCGAGCCCAATAGGGCTTTTTCCCAATAGGAAAGTTTATTTTCGGCAAAAACAATGTGCAACTGTTATACTTTTCATTTATTAGACTGTTATTTTCACATTAACAAACGTATTTTTATTGCAAAGGCAAAATAAGTTTACAATATTAACTCTTCAATGTTTCACTTGTACTACAGCGAAATGGTGAAAGTCAGATGACACTACTTCAGGTAATGTTACGCAGTATGGAAACAAATGTTCCATTTGCCGTATACACTGACAAATGGCCTATAGCCTATATCACCTGACTGTATCCAAGAAGCTTTGGTGTAGTGGTAAGCGACAAGCCTTACCATGAGAGAGATCTGGGTTCAATCCCTGCCAGGTACTAAAGTGTAATTTAATTTTGGACTCAACAGTGTGCACATGTTATGGTTTTCTCATCCAAGAATGTTTTTTCCACATTAAAGAACCTTTTTATTGCAAAGGCAAAGACATTTTTACAATATTAACTGTTCACTTGTAGCCTGTTACTTAAACAATTCAGTCACTGGACACCACAGCAGTTATGCAGTAGCTAATGGTATGGGAACAGGTATCCCATGGCCATTTGTCAAGCAAAGAAAAAGGTTTTAACGCAGAATATCATCTGGTTAAGATCGCGTTGTTGCATTAATGTAAAAAAATCTATAAATAACTGTGACAGGCTACATGTTTTCACAAAGGTTTGTTTTAAAGACGGTCATTACAGAAAATCCAGCATAGTTCAGTAGGCTTTCGCTACCACTGCACATACAGTTAAAGTAGGCTACCAGGAAAAACATCCATGCATAGCGTAGGACTACCTATGTACCTATATTTGTCACATTTATTTATTTGTGACAAAAAAAAACCGTTCACTTTATGCTTTTCACACAACACAATGTGACCATAAAAATGATGTACCAGGAAAATTAAGAATTTACAATAATTTATTAATAATTTACGAAGCCCTTATGGGAATGGGTTTATATACTGACAATTCACCAAACATAACTGTTTCATGGTTAGTCACTTTAGTCACAAATTAGGCTACAATAGCCTCCGAACATAGCATAGTCTACTTTTGCAGAAAATGTAGCCTAATGCAAACACTTTTAATAATAATATTAATCATAATTATCTGTGGTAGGCTAGGCTACTTTCTTAGTTATATATTGTCTTCTTTCTGGCTATTGCAAAGATTCCTGGGAAATAGGCCAATGCATTGTCCAATTAAGCTTTTGTTAGTCAATGTTTTTGCCAGAGAAACATCAGTCAGCTGCTAGTCAGGAAGCAACTACAAGCTTTAAACGTTGCAGTAAATAAAAGTAAACTAAAGCTATATGGTCTGGTACCAAAACATTTCCAGCAGGTAACGTTACACTACCGGGAAAAAAATGCGCTGAAACTAACCTGGACTATGTTGTGTTCATTATGAACTCGGCAGCTCGTAGCCCACACATGGAAGCTACACATGGAGTTATGAGCTTGGAGCGTTCCAGTTGTCACTTCGTAAAACATTTATGGTTTTCTCATACAAGAATGTTTTTCCCACATTAAAGAACATCTTTTCATTACAAAGGCAAAGATGTGTTTACAATATTAACTGTTCACTTGTAGCCTAAATTACTTAAACAAGTGAAACAGTGAAAGTCACCGGACACCATGGCAGTTATGCAGTACCGTTATGGGAACAGACATCCCATGGCCATTTGTCAAGCAGAGAAAAAAGTTTTAACGCAAAATTTCTGGTTAAGATCGCGTTGCTGCATTAATGTAAAAAAAAAAAATTCCATAAATAACTGTGCCAGGCTACATGTTTTCACAAACGTTTGTTTTAAAGACGGTCATTAGGCTACACAAAAGCCGACATAGTTCGGTAGGCTACTGATACCACTTAACGTAAAGTTAGAGTAGGCTACCGGAAAAAACATCCATCTATAGCCTACGTTAGCCTACGCATACCTATGTTGTGATTTCTTGATTAATTTGTGACAAAAAAATGTGCACTTCAGCTCTGTTCACTTTTTGCTTTTCACACATAACACAATGTGACCATAAAAATTATGTAGCTACTAGGAAAATGAAGAATTTACGATAATATATTAAGAATTTATGATAGCCTTCCTATAACCTGCAAGCCTTTAAGAGATCGAGTTTATAAACCGTTTATAAAACTGTATTTCCATATTTTACTTATGCAACCTATTTAGGCTGTATGTCTTCGTTTCAGCTAGAATGTGTTTGCAAGCCTATTGTGCATGCATTAATTTACTCACTTCTTCATGATCCATAGCTCAGGTGGTGCCGTTCATTGTATTTTATTAGACATTAAAGGAGTTATATGTAACATCTGTATGCACTTACTGTATGTCGCTTTGGATAAAAGCGTCTGCTAAATGAATGTAATGTAATGTAATGTAACATTGACACCGAGCGTTTAAAATGGGTACTGCAATCCAAATTCACAATATTGGAGAGAGTCGAAACACTGAACGAACACGAGCGCAAGACGAGCCGAGCACAACATTATATTTTGAGACGAGCTTATTCTATTTTATTTTATTTTTTAAATTTGTTTCTGATTTTTTCCCCATTTTCTCCCAATTTAGTAGCCAATTGAACCCCTATTCTAATTCAATTCTCCCCATGTAGCAACCACTAGCGAATCACCGCTACACAACCCCGTCAGCCGGCGGTAGGACGGGAGGGCGTCACGTCCTCTTCAGGGCGCAATTCTCTCCGAGCCCCTCCCCCCCACCCGGAAGCAGCCGCCAATTGCTGCTCCCACAGGGCACCGGCCATGCTCGGATCTGGCAGGACCGGGGCGCGAACCCCGATCCTCGGAGCACAACCGCACCGACTGAAAGTCGGCGCTTTTACCGCTGTACTACCGCGATGCTGAGCTTATTCTATTTTGACAATGACAAGCGACGACGAGTCCTACACTGTAAGTTGGTCAGCTAATGTATACGTTTGCAATTCGTTTGTTATTTATTGTTTGCAAATTATAAACCAGCTCATGTGGATTTTTTATAACTCTGTCAATGTTAGCTAGATGCATGGCTGGCTATGTTTCACACAGATATAAGCTAACATTAGTGGTATGTTTAGCGAGTAACTATATACATATATATATATATTTAAATCTTTAGCTAGCTAGCTAAATGGAAACGATGTTGAACTTAGCTTAGGCATTCGTAAATCGGCTGTCGGAGTGCCGGAGTACATCTGGTTGTTCGTAATGGGCAGTGGACCCGGAGTCGACTCGGAGAATAGTGAATCACACAGGCCAAAACAAATACAGACGTTCCGACCCGGAATGGAAATTTCAAAGGAGAACATACTGGCTGTAGCATTGTTGTCGGAGAAGCCAGTATTTCGACTTAGCATGTTTCCTTAATCTCTGATGACATATCATGGTCATTTTATGATTTAGTACAGTAAATTTGTTACATATAGCTCCTTTAAATACATAGCTCATATACAAACTTTTTTTACTGTAATTGTGGGCTATCAGTAATAGGAAAAAATTTTCGTCAGTAGAGGGCTTTATGGTTACGTGAATATCTTCAGTAGGAGTCTGCATGTATTCCGTATGCATGTCTCTCTCGATGTCATTATCTTCATGCATTATCATCATTAGTTAGCTACCAAAAAGATGTGAAATCTCAACAAAAACATTTTCAATGTAAAAAATGCCAAGTTACTCATGCATAGCCTACAAAATCACTGTCTATAAGTCCTTAATTCCAACTTGCAAAAACTAGGCCTGCCTTTAAATGTATTGATATTAAAATGTGGCCAAGTTACAACTAACAATATTGCCTATCGTAGCTCACACTAAATAAACTAGCTCTATTCCAAAGCAATGCTATCCAAACTTTCCTAAATTATTTAATGCAATTTGGCCCTGTGTTTTTTCGTCTTACCATCTCAAGAGTATGTGGTCAATGAAACTATGTGCCACATCAGACTGAAAGGAGAGTAATTTATAGTGGAAATACTCATTCAGATGTGTTGCACGTAGAAATTAAAAAGAAAAATTACTGCACTATGGGGCATGTTTGAAGAATTGTGTGCATCCACTGCTTTGGGTCTATGAAAAGCGTGTTCACAAAATTCTGTTTGCAAATATCATAACTATTATTATGTTAAGAAAATTAGTACTATTACGTCATACCTGTCAACATTGGGCTTTTGAAGAAAATTTAGTGAATTTTAAAGTTAAATGCATCAATCTGGTGTACTTTGAGAGCACAATTAGAGGCTAGATCTATGAAGAATTTTGTGGTATAAGTTGTGTACATATGAATGGCGATGACACAGTCAATTTGACAAATGCTTTAACCTTTACCAGCATATCTTCAACATCTTTGTTATTATTATGAAATACGATTGTGGAGAGGGAGGATGCACATCAGATAATTTAGCGAGGTGCTGACTAACAGTAAAATAATATTAGAAAGAAAAAAAGAAAGCCGCACACTCACTCACTATATGCTCCAATTCCATTTATTGCCAAAACGTTGCCTACTAATAAATGGAATTGGAGCATATAGAGTGAGTGTGCGACTTTCTTTTTTTCTTTCTAATATTATTAAGAAAGTAAAAAACATATTTTGGGTTCATTCTGAAACTGTGGCGGGCCGCCACAGTTTAGTAATTAATTGGAAACATTGGAGACCATTGGTGACCATTATCCTTGCATTACGACAGGGGTGCCCACACTCGGTTCTGGAGATCTACTCACCAGGTGACTTTACTGCTTGCCCTGCAATCTGAGAGAAAAGAGCATTGGGTTAACTAGTTCAATTAAGGAGATGATTACAACAAATACTTGGTTGAAAGTAAAACGTTCAGAATACATTTATTTCAGAATAGTCACATACAGTATATGCATAATACACATAAAATAAGTAGCCTAATGTATTTAACTCGATCCACTTTGCCCCTAGTGATGAGACGTATCCATCCCAATTGCAGTATTCATGTCTGTCTGAAATGATAAACTGCAGCTTTAAGAAAACCCTGTAAATTATGACGCAGAATTGTTTAAAAGGGTAGACGCTTGCGAAAACCTCAGCTTCTCCAGTTACACTGCAGGATGTTAAAATAGCCAAAAGCACTTACGACCCTTGTCTCGCCACAACAA
The DNA here is from genome assembly GCA_029718625.1 of Synaphobranchus kaupii. NCBI lineage: Eukaryota > Metazoa > Chordata > Actinopteri > Anguilliformes > Synaphobranchidae > Synaphobranchus > Synaphobranchus kaupii. Next base: position 35,321,425 of record CM056382.1, read on the forward strand.
AAAAACTGTAAAATGCACCATTTATACACGATAAGAAAATCATGTTCAGATACAGAAACAATAATAATTTTTTAAAACGTTGTAGGCTACAAATAAGCATTCACCGTTTTCCCTTGCTTACCGTAGGCTACTATTACCTGATGTACTTTCGGTTTAGAAGACACCGCATTTTTTTTCCCGCCAAAATCTCTTGTACAAATATGTTTAGTAAACCAAGTATTTTCCAGTATATTCAGCTACAGCTGTTTTCTGATTAACCCTGAAGACTTTTTCTTGTTACATTTCACCAAAGTCCCATACAGGCAAAAAATCACGGTTCGCACGCACTCTCTAACTGACTTCTCGAGACGTTCTCAGACTTGAACGAAGACAAGTATGCTACTTACTATACTATGCTGCATGCTGCCACCTGCTGCACTGGAGTGGGTATAGCAGGGCTTTACTGGCAACACGGCTCTACTGAAGCATCCTGAGCAGGGCGATTCTAATTATTCAACATTTAATTGTAGTCTTATATATATAAAAGCAAAATACGGGAGATTCAAGGGAAAAAATACCAAACGGGAAGACAGCAGGAGATGGGGTTAAAATACGAGAGAAACCCGGGAAATACGGGAGGGTTGACAGGTATGTTACTTTTTTGCCATTATCTGACCCAGAAACATGTCTGGATACGTTTGTAAAAATGCTATATGTACGTTATTTTGTAGGTCAAAATATAAAATGCATATATTTATTCATCCCCCTTTCTCTATGGTACATGATGTTTCTTGATATAAATGTCTGTTTGTGAATTGTAAAGAAATATGTAGCAGCAGTGAACATTTTAAAACCTGTACATTTTCTAAAGTAAACTTGCCAACAAAGTATAACCATATCCTTTCTGGAGTGTAATTATTCATCAACTGTTTAAAACATTAATTGAAATCATATGTTGTTCCATGAGGCACAATCTCTTCAAGGCAGGCCTAGTTTTTGCAAGTTGGAATTAAGGACTTATAAACAGTGTTTTGTAGGCTATGCATGAGTAACTTGACATTTTTTACGTTGAAAACGTTTTTTTTTTTAGATTTCTTTTGCACCAATCACTGGTTGTGTCATTAGTTTTGCATGTGGTAAAAGGTTTTGCACATGCTTAGGTCCCATGTGTCTTGCCCAGCCTCTGTAACTAAGCTTGTTTTGCACTTACTTATGATTCATTAAATATATCAGACTATGTCCATGTACTTCTTTGCAACATATTGGAAAAGCAGTAACATCCAAGTTATCCTGCTGCCATTGATAGCTGTTCCTCATTCTGTTGTTTCATGTTCTCATTAGGGAGAAGGAACACGTTTTTTTAAAATTAAATCACACCCCACTCTTTTCCTCCTAACCAACTCTCTCTATCAATTAAATTAAATTAAATTAAATTGGCTTTATTGGCATGGCAGAAAAACACTTGCATTGCCAAGGCATATGCTAACATATGCTCTCTCTATCTCTCATTCTGCTCTTTCCTGCTCCCCCACTCTCTCCTTCTTTCTCTGTTCCTCAAACCGCACTCCTTATGTATTCTCTCTTTCTATCCTCATCTGTTCCTCAAACCCCACTCCTTATGTATTCTCTCTTTCTATCCTCATCTGTTCCTCAAACCCCATTCCTTATGTATTATCCCTGTCTATCCTCATCTGTTCCTCAAACCCCACTCCTTATGAATTCTCTCTTTCTATCCTCATCTGTTCCTCAAACCCCACTCCTTATGTATTCTCTCTTTCTATCCTCATCTGTTCCTCAAACTCCACTCCTTATGTATTCTCTCTTTCTATCCTCATCTGTTCCTCAAACTCCACTCCTTATGTATTCTCTCTTTCTATCCTCATCTGTTCCTCAAACTCCACTCCTTATGTATTCTCTCTTTCTATCCTCATCTGTTCCTCAAACCCCACTCCTTATGTATTCTCTCTTTCTATCCTCATCTGTTCCTCAAACCCCACTCCTTATGTATTCTCTCTTTCTATCCTCATCTGTTCCTCAAACCCCACTCCTTATGTATTCTCTCTTTCTATCCTCATCTGTTCCTCAAACCCCACTCCTTATGTATTATCCCTTTCTATCCTCATCTATTCCTCAAACCCCACTCCTTATGTATTCTCTCTTTCTATCCTCATCTGTTCCTCAAACCCCACTCCTTATGTATTCTCCCTTTCTATCCTCGTCTGTTCCTCAAACCCCATTCCTTATGTATTCTCCCTTTCTATCCTCATCTGTTCCTCAAACCCCACTCCTTATGTATTCTCTCTTTCTATCCTCATCTATTCCTCAAACCCCACTCCTTATGTATTCTCCCTTTCTATCCTCATCTATTCCTCAAACCCCACTCCTTATGTATTCTCTCTTTCTATCCTCATCTATTCCTCAAACCCCACTCCTTATGTATTCTCACTTTCTATCCTCATCTATTCCTCAAACCCCACTCCTTATGTATTCTCTCTTTCTATCCTCATCTATTCCTCAAACCCCACTCCTTATGTATTCTCCCTTTCTATCCTCATCTGTTCCTCAAACCCCATTCCTTATGTATTCTCCCTTTCTATCCTCATCTGTTCCTCAAACCCCACTCCTTATGTATTCTCTCTTTCTATCCTCATCTGTTCCTCAAACCCCACTCCTTATGTATTCTCTCTTTCTATCCTCATCTGTTCCTAAAACTCCACTCCTTATGTATTCTCCCTTTCTATCCTCATCTATTCCTCAAACCCCACTCCTTATGTATTCTCTCTTTCTATCCTCGTCTGTTCCTCAAACCCCATTCCTTATGTATTCTCTCTTTCTATCCTCGTCTGTCCCTCAAACCCCACTCCTTATGTATTCTCTCTTTCTATCCTCATCTATTCCTCAAACTCCACTCCTTATGTATTCTCTCTTTCTATCCTCATCTATTCCTCAAACCCCATTCCTTATGTATTCTCCCTTTCTATCCTCGTCTGTTCCTCAAACTCCACTCCTTATGTATTCTCTCTTTATATCCTCATCTATTCCTCAAACTCCACTCCTTATGTATTCTCTCTTTCTATCCTCATCTATTCCTCAAACCCCACTCCTTATGTATTCTCTCTTTCTATCCTCATCTATTCCTCAAACCCCACTCCTTATGTATTCTCTCTTTCTATCATCATCTATTCCTCAAACCCCACTCCTTATGTATTCTCCCTTTCTATCCTCATCTATTCCTCAAATCCCACTCCTTATGTATTCTCCCTTTCTATCCTCATCTGTTCCTCAAAACCCCACTCCTTATGTATTCTCCCTTTCTATCCTCATCTATTCCTCAAACCCGACTCCTTCTGTATTCTCCCTTTCTATCCTCATCTGTTCCTCAAACCCCACTCCTTATGTATTCTCTCTTTCTATCCTCATCTGTTCCTCAAACCCCACTCCTTATGTATTCTCTTTCTATCCTCATCTATTCCTCAAACCCCACTCCTTATGTATTCTCTCTTTCTATCCTCATCTATTCCTCAAACGCCACTCCTTATGTATTCTCTCTTTCTATCCTCATCTATTCCTCAAACCCCACTCCTTATGTATTCTCTCTTTCTATCCTCATCTATTCCTCAAACCCCACTCCTTATGTATTCTCTCTTTCTATCCTCATCTGTTCCTCAAACCCCACTCCTTATGTATTCTCCCTTTCTATCCTCATCTGTTCCTCAAACCCCACTCCTTATGTATTCTCTCTTTTTATCCTCATCTATTCCTCAAACTCCACTCCTTTTGTATTCTCTCTTTCTATCCTCATCTATTCCTCAAACCCCACTCCTTATGTATTCTCCCTTTCTATCCTCATCTGTTCCTCAAACCCCACTCCTTATGTATTCTCTCTTTCTATCCTCATCTGTTCCTCAAACCCCACTCCTTATGTATTCTCTCTTTCTATCCTCATCTGTTCCTCAAACCCCACTCCTTATGTATTCTCTCTTTCTATCCTCATCTGTTCCTCAAACCCCACTCCTTATGTATTCTCTCTTTCTATCCTCATCTGTTCCTCAAACTCCACTCCTTATGTATTCTCTCTTTCTATCCTCATCTATTCCTCAAACCCCATTCCTTATGTATTCTCTCTTTCTATCCTCATCTGTTCCTCAAACCCCACTCCTTATGTATTCTCTCTTTCTATCCTCATCTATTCCTCAAACCCCACTCCTTATGTATTCTCTCTTTCTATCCTCATCTATTCCTCAAACCCCACTCCTTATGTATTCTCTCTTTCTATCCTCATCTATTCCTCAAACCCCACTCCTTATGTATTCTCCCTTTCTATCCTCATCTATTCCTCAAACCCCACTCCTTATGTATTCTCCCTTTCTATCCTCATCTATTCCTCAAATCCCATTCCTTATGTATTCTCCCTTTCTATCCTCATCTGTTCCTCAAAACCCCACTCCTTCTGTATTCTCCCTTTCTATCCTCATCTATTCCTCAAACCCGACTCCTTCTGTATTCTCCCTTTCTATCCTCATCTGTTCCTCAAACCCCACTCCTTATGTATTCTCTCTTTCTATCCTCATCTGTTCCTCAAACCCCACTCCTTATGTATTCTCTCTTTCTATCCTCATCTATTCCTCAAATCCCACTCCTTATGTATTCTCTCTTTCTATCCTCATCTATTCCTCAAACGCCACTCCTTATGTATTCTCTCTTTCTATCCTCATCTATTCCTCAAACCCCACTCCTTATGTATTCTCTCTTTCTATCCTCATCTATTCCTCAAACCCAACTCCTTATGTATTCTCTCTTTCTATCCTCATCTGTTCCTCAAACCCCACTCCTTATGTATTCTCCCTTTCTATCCTCATCTGTTCCTCAAACCCCACTCCTTATGTATTCTCTCTTTCTATCCTCATCTATTCCTCAAACCCCACTCCTTATGTATTCTCTCTTTCTATCCTCATCTATTCCTCAAACTCCACTCCTTTTGTATTCTCTCTTTCTATCCTCATCTATTCCTCAAACCCCACTCCTTATGTATTCTCCCTTTCTATCCTCATCTGTTCCTCAAACCCCACTCCTTATGTATTCTCTCTTTCTATCCTCATCTGTTCCTCAAACCCCACTCCTTATGTATTCTCTCTTTCTATCCTCATCTGTTCCTCAAACCCCACTCCTTATGTATTCTCTCTTTCTATCCTCATCTGTTCCTCAAACCCCACTCCTTATGTATTCTCTCTTTCTATCCTCATCTGTTCCTCAAACCCCACTCCTTATGTATTCTCTCTTTCTATCCTCATCTGTTCCTCAAACTCCACTCCTTATGTATTCTCTCTTTCTATCCTCATCTATTCCTCAAACCCCATTCCTTATGTATTCTCTCTTTCTATCCTCATCTGTTCCTCAAACCCCACTCCTTATGTATTCTCTCTTTCTATCCTCATCTATTCCTCAAACCCCACTCCTTATGTATTCTCTCTTTCTATCCTCATCTATTCCTCAAACCCCACTCCTTATGTATTCTCTCTTTCTATCCTCATCTATTCCTCAAACCCCACTCCTTATGTATTCTCTCTTTCTATCCTCATCTATTCCTCAAACCCCATTCCTTATGTATTCTCCCTTTCTATCCTCATCTATTCCTCAAACTCCACTCCTTATGTATTCTCCCTTTCTATCCTCATCTATTCCTCAAACCCCACTCCTTATGTATTCTCCCTTTCTATCCTCATCTATTCATCAAACCCCACTCCTTATGTATTCTCTCTTTCTATCCTCATCTGTTCCTCAAACTCCACTCCTTATGTATTCTCTCTTTTTATCCTCATCTATTCCTCAAACCCCACTCCTTATGTATTCTCCCTTTCTATCCTCATCTATTCCTCAAACCCCACTCCTTATGTATTCTCCCTTTCTATCCTCATCTATTCCTCAAACCCCACTCCTTAGGTATTCTCTCTTTCTAACCTCATCTATTCCTCAAACCCCATTCCTTATGTATTCTCTCTTTCTATCCTCATCTATTCCTCAAACCCCATTCCTTATGTATTCTCTCTTTCTATCCTGATCTATTCCTCAAACCCCATTCCTTATGTATTCTCTCTTTCTATCCTCATCTGTTCCTCAAACCCCACTCCTTATGTATTCTCTCTTTCTATCCTCATCTATTCCTCAAACCCCACTCCTTATGTATTCTCTCTTTCTATCCTCATCTATTCCTCAAACCCCACTCCTTATGTATTCTCTCTTTCTATCCTCATCTGTTCCTCAAACCCCACTCCTTATGTATCCTCCCTTTCTATCCTCATCTGTTCCTCAAACCCCACTCCTTATGTATTCTCTCTTTCTATCCTCATCTATTCCTCAAACCCCACTCCTTATGTATTCTCCCTTTCTATCCTCATCTATTCCTCAAACCCCATTCCTTATGTATTCTCTCTTTCTATCCTCATCTATTCCTCAAACCCCATTCCTTATGTATTCTCTCTTTCTATCCTCATCTGTTCCTCAAACTCCACTCCTTATGTATTCTCTCTTTCTATCCTCATCTATTCCTCAAACCCCATTCCTTATGTATTCTCTCTTTCTATCCTCATCTATTCCTCAAACCCCATTCCTTATGTATTCTCTCTTTCTATCCTCATCTATTCCTCAAACCCCATTCCTTATGTATTCTCTCTTTCTATCCTGATCTATTCCTCAAACCCCATTCCTTATGTATTCTCTCTTTCTATCCTCATCTGTTCCTCAAACCCCACTCCTTATGTATTCTCTCTTTCTATCATCTATTCCTCAAACCCCACTCCTTATGTATTCTCTCTTTCTATCCTCATCTATTCCTCAAACCCCACTCCTTATGTATTCTCCCTTTCTATCCTCATCTATTCCTCAAACCCCATTCCTTATGTATTCTCTCTTTCTATCCTCATCTATTCCTCAAACCCCATTCCTTATGTATTCTCTCTTTCTATCCTCATCTATTCCTCAAACCCCACTCCTTATGTATTCTCCCTTTCTATCCTCATCTATTCCTCAAACCCCATTCCTTATGCATTCTCTCTTTCTATCCTCATCTGTTCCTCAAACTCCACTCCTTATGTATTCTCTCTTTCTATCCTCATCTATTCCTCAAACACCATTCCTTATGTATTCTCTCTTTCTATCCTCATCTATTCCTCAAACCCCACTCCTTATGTATTCTCCCTTTCTATCCTCATCTATTCCTCAAACCCCATTCCTTATGTATTCTCTCTTTCTATCCTCATCTATTCCTCAAACTCCACTCCTTATGTATTCTCCGTTTCTATCCTCGTCTGTTCCTCAAACCCCATTCCTTATGTATTCTCTCTTTCTATCCTCATCTATTCCCCAAACCCCACTCCTTATGTATTCTCTCTTTCTATTCTCGTCTGTTCCTCAAACCCCATTCCTTATGTATTCTCCCTTTCTATCCTCATCTGTTCCTCAAACCCCACTACTTATGTATTCTCCCTTTCTATCCTCATCTGTTCCTCAAACCCCATTCCTTATGTATTCTCTCTGTCTATCCTCATCTGTTCCTCAAACCCCATTCCTTATGTATTCTCTCTTTCTATCCTCATCTGTTCCTCAACCCCACTCCTTATGTATTCTCTCTTTCTATCCTTGTCTATTCCTCAAACCCCACTCCTTATGTATTCTCTCTTTCTATCCTCATCTATTCCTCAAACCCCATTCCTTATGTATTCTCTCCTCTTGCCTAAAAAGGGTAATTTGCAGGATATTAAGAACTGGGGCCCTGTGTCTCTCCTCTGCTCAGATTACAATATTCTGTCTAAAGCCTTAGCCAGCAGATTGAGGGAAGCTATGGAGCAGGTCATCCATCGAGACCAGACGTACTGTGTGCCTGGCAGGTCTATGGTGGACAATATCTGCTTGGTCCGAGATGTTTTGGAGGTTTCCAGTTCATCAAATGTCAAGACTGGTCTGATCTCTTTGGATCAAGAAAAGGCCTTTGATCGCGTTGAACACTCCTTCCTCTGGAAAGTTATGGAGAAATGTGGGTTCGGCGCTGGTTTCATTAACATGATCAGAGTGTTATATAGTGACACCGAGAGTGTGTTGAAGTTTGATGGTGGTCTGTGTGCTCCTTTTAGAGCGTGTAGAGGTGTCCGGCAAGGCTGTGCACTCTCTGGCATGCTCTATGCACTCTCCCTGGAACCCCTGCTGCAGACGTTACGCACAAGCATTGAAGGCCTGTCTCTATCTGGTGTTAGTGAGAACATTGTTTTGTCTGCTTATGCGGACGACGTTATTTGTTTTCATCAAAAATCAGAGCGATATAGATGTTTTAGTCAATGTCATTCATAGTATTAATACAATGTCGGCAGCGAGAGTGAACTGGAACAAAAGTGAAGCCCTTGCTGTCGGGGATTGGTGTGATGGTCTCCCGCTTCTTCCCTAGAATTTAGCCTGGAAAAAGGATGGCTTGAAGTACCTTGGAATATTTTTGGGTAGTAAAACTATGGTCCAGAAGAACTGGGAGACTGTCACTGAAAAAGTAGATGGAAGATTGGCAAAATGGAAATGGCTGCTCCCTCTGATGTCTTTTAGAGGTAGAGTGCTTGTGCTTAATAATCTTGTAGCCTCTCTACTTTGGCATCGTCTGACATGTGTAGACCCCCCATCAGGGTTATTGGCCCAGATTCAAGTGAAAATGGTAAATTTTTTCTGGGACCGGTTACACTGGGTACCGCAGGGTGTGTTGTATCTGTCTAGAGAGGAGGGAGGACAGGGCCTTATCCACCTGGCCAGCAGGACAGCCACCTTTAGGTTACAGTTCATTCAGAGGTTTTTGAGTGGTCCTGCTGATTTAGTGTGGAGAAAGACGGCTAGTTGTATCCTGAGACGTGCAAATAATTTGGGGCTGGATGCTACTCTGTTTTTAATTGACTCTAAATTTCTAAAGTTAAATGGGTTACCTCCGTTCTATCAGGGTGTTTTTAAGTCTTGGGCACTCTTTACCTGCACAAGGTGCAATGGTTCTAACTCTCTGCACTGGTTGTTAAAGGAGCCGTTGGTCCATGGAGCGAGGTTTGATGTCTCTGGTGATGTCACGCCCGGACTGATGGCAGCACTGTGTAAAACAAAGACTTTGTGCCTGAAACAGCTGGTTGATGCGGCGGGGCCGGCGCTGACTGATGTCGGGGCGGTGGGTTCACTGCTGGGCATCCGCTCCGTCCGTGTGACTCAAAGGATCCTGGAACTCTGGAAGCAGAGGCTCACAGGGAGCGAGAGGAACCTCATCATGCAGTACAGACGAGGAACTACTGTACCTGACCACACTGACCCGTTCCCCAGAGTTTTCTTGAACCCGGTGTTCGGGGAGTTGAACGGGCCTTTATTGACTGCTAGTAACGTTGAAAAATTGAGCCTACATGAAGCAGACAAAAGGACTCTATATATGAACTGTGTAAAGGTAATCAACAGGAATGGACAGAGCAACAGGCCACTCAATGTGTGGATGGACAGACTGAGTGCAGAAGTTCCAGATTCTGGTTCTGACTTTGATGATCGGCCGAAGCCTCAGTGGAGGGTTTTGTATAAACCTCCCTTGAGGAAAAGGGCGGCTGATCTCCAGTGGAGAATTCTGCATGGAGCGATTGCCACGAATGCGTTCCTTTCTGTTATTGATCCTGCTGTATCTGACAAATGTCCATTTTGTGATGAACGTGAAACTGTGTATCATCTCTTTATTGGATGTAGGAGGCTCATAGATTTTTTCAGCCTTTTAGATCGTGTCTTTAACCTGTTTGGCGTGATGTTTTCTGAGGCCTGTTTTATTTTTGGAGCAGGTTATAGAAGGCAAAACAGAACTAAGTGGCAGTTGCTAAATTTTCTTTCAGGGGAAGCCAAACTGGCAATATATGTCAGCAGGAAAAACAAAATAGGAGACAGAATAGGTCAAGATGCTACATCAGTGTGGCTGTGCAATGTCAGGTCTAGATTGAGGCTGGAGTTTGCTTTTTACAGTATGATGGCAGATTTGGAGTCATATAGATCAAAGTGGTGCTATGGGGACATTATTTGCTCTATTGTTGATGATGAACTGTATTTCTCACCTGTGTTTATAGTTTGATTCTATGTACAAGCAAATAGCTGAGAGTGTTTTAGGTTGTTGTTGTTTTTTTGCATAGTGCGAAATGTTAATTATTTATTGAAATAAATGTATTTTTAAAAATCATTAAAAAAAATATCCTCATCTGTTCCTCAAACCCCACTACTTATGTATTATCCCTGTCTATCCTCGTCTGTTCCTCAAACCCCATTCCTTATGTATTCTCTCTTTCTATCCTCATCTGTTCCTCAAACCCCATTCCTTATGTATTCTCCCTTTCTATCCTCGTCTGCCTCTCTCTATTTTTTAAGATTTGCCTGATTTAAGTAGCTCTAAATGCCCAGCAGAAAACAGAAATGCAAGCCTGGCACAGAACACACTGCTGCCCTCCCCCCTTTGCCTTTTTTAATTCTTTAATTATTTCTCATTTCTTTATCCCATCCACTTGTCCCCAGTTTTTGTCTTTTAGGGAGAGATAAAAACTCAATCTGGTGATGTGTGACACAAACACACACAATGGTCCAACCCTTAACCCTTAATTCCATTTAACAGTGGAAATGTAAAAGGAAAGGCAAATACAGGAGAAAAGGGGATGCAATCCTGCCCATTACAGTGCTTTCATGCTTCCTCAGGCTGGAGCCAGTCGGGTAATGCAAGAAGTATGCAAGGCACATATACAATTAAGGATTTGTTATTCAAATTAAGCCCTGAGCAAGGCTGTGATTTGTCTCTCCTTTTTAGGGGGAATGCTCATGATACTCATACAGTTCTGCATGTATTTCTCCTTAGCAGGTTATTCAAAGATCAAAATCTAACTAATCTCAGAATATTCATTAATATTCTTAGGACTCCTTAGAACAAATGTGTCCTATTGTGAAGGAGTGGGATCGGAGGACCAGATGCGACCGTGAGCAGGGATCAATAAGTTACCCACGTAACGTGGGAAAACCACTAGGAGGGAAGGAAATAAACACAAAAAGGGAATAACCCCCGGCATATAAGCAAACACAAACCAACCCAGAGAAGAGGGCGAAAAATCTTAGCAGACTCGAGTCGACAAGCAAGAAACAGGCAAGAAAAGGGATCCGCGAACGGAACTGGGAAAAAGAACACAAAAGGGAAAATACTCCCGGCGTGTAAGCCAACACAAAACGACCCAGAAAAAGTGGGCGAAAAGTCTAGCAGACTAGAATAGAGAAATAGGTAGGAAAGAACAACCTCAAGCTCAATAAATAACAATGAGCCAAACGAAGAGGCCAAACAAAATAAAAATAAGAAAAGTAAACAGAAATGACTGCCTCAAAGAGGACAGAAAAGCAACAGAGGAAGGAACCCAGAAAAGAGTGAAATAAAAGGAAAGATGGATCTAATCCTAAACTATCAAAACTAGAAGGTTCCTGCGTTTCTATGAAACACAAAAGAAATGCAGTCCGGCTAAATGTTTACCTGGCTTAAGGTGTCAAAGAATGACACAAATGCACAGAGCACCGGAGGTGCGGTGCTTAAGTAGTGTGGTGCGCACCTGCAAATGGTTGACAAGTAATTAGTCCTGGAGAGGAGGAAAACACAACAGGAGTGCCCTCTCACAGCCCCAAGAGGCAACACCTGAAAAAAGACAGAGCAGGAAGAAAACCATGACACCTATACTATACATCTGTGTGTCTGTAGCAACAGTAACAATTTGCCATTTGCTATACATAGACTATACATTTTCTATAAACATAGTTTAGTTGTTCAGACCATAATAATAATAATAATTAGGAATTCGATATAAAAATCTCGATACCGATTCCGATTTCAGATTGTTTAGGCCAAACGTCAGCCGATGCCGATTGTCTGGTGGTTCTGCTTCCATAAGTTTTACTGTTTAAAATCTTGCCATTGCAGTACATGTCCATTGGAAATCAACTCACATTCATGTGACCCTGGACCGCATTTCCAAAAGACAGTCATGTGATCCCGGGCAGGAGTTGACCAATCAGGACTGAGTCCCTGGTTCTATAAAACTTCTAGCAAACTTCCTGTTCTTCCTTCTTACCATTTTTTTTTTTACCAGTCGGAACACTCGTCTCCTGTTCATCTTCCCGGCTGGGGAAGGGATGAGACTAGGCCGACCCAGGCAAGGGAACACGCGAAGAGAACTGCTCCCTCCCTCGGGTTATGCAGCCACAAAGACCGCTTTCTCACCCAGATCTCAGTTAGCGTGTTCGCGAAAGCCACTAAAACGGCTACACTGAGCTACCGTCATACGACGTATCCTTAAAGTGACAGCCAGAGAAAAGTGTGTAGCCTACATTACCAGGAACCGCAACCGTAAAAGATTTTGGGAGACAACTTGCCGGAGGACAAAGGACGAGAAAATCTTCTTCAAAAATCAGCAACACTCACCAAAGGACGGAGAAAAAGGACAATCCAATCCAGAGACGCTGCCAAAAGACAGAACTTTCTGGACACATCAAAGCCACGGAACCAGCCTGTGTACTCCAGTACAGTAAGACTGACACAAACATCCAGGCAATAGTTTAGGAAAACTTTTGTTTAATGTTTATTGTCAATGTTACATGTTAGTTGTTACATGTTTGATTGTATCCATTGTGTGTATTTAGAGTAACGTTAACTTATAACTCAACACATGGCTTGCAGGCTATCGAAAGCCAATTAGCCTCGCATAAGCTAAAGTTACAGAGCCTACTCTAATTTACAGCTAACACTAATTTACAATCCGCCTCCCTTTTTAATCGAAATCTGTGCATGTTCATACTAATACCTAACCCATTAGATATAGGATCCCGTGCCTGTAAACGGATAGGGGCCTGCAATTTAGCTAGCCGTAGCTAAATTTCTATAGCCTCAATACACGCGATGTTTCAGGCCACGTTAGCTTCATGCTAAAGCTAGATTTGTATTTCCCCCTCGAGATGCATCTCGTGATCTGAACACCATGGGCCCTATCTTCCCCCCTGGCGCAAAGCGGCGCTAACCCAAACGCAAGTGTCTTTGCTATCTTACACCCGGCGGTAGGTTCATTATAACGCCTAACGCTCACGCGGGATATGACATTTTGATTGGTTTATTGCATGCCCCCATGGGCCCTATCTTGGCGATCTTGGCACTTAGTCTAAGCGCATGGCGCTAAATCCATTTAGGGCGTGTCCAAGTCCACTTTTGCTATTTTAACGGCGTGTTTTTTGGGCGCTAAGCACGGCGCAAGGTGCAACTGGGCTGAACCTAGTCTCTTCATTAATTATAGGTGTGTCTTGGGCGTGACATGCAATAAACCAATCAAAATGTCATATCCCATTCCCTTTAAAAGCCTGCTTTTCCACCTTGGCGGATTGCTTATGATGGCGAAACAGACATGCTCGTGCGTGTTTAGTGCGATCAAGGAATAGGCTATATGGATCAGTAGCAGTAGCAGTAGTAGTATTATGAGTTCCCGGTAATTCCTGACAGTGCTGTTTACAAAATATATGCTGTTAAATTTCGTTAAAAGCACCTGCAACAGCTGAGAATAAGCGACCAATTGCTTCCTTCTCACCTTAGAAAACGCCAAATTAGCTTGCTTGTTTAACGAATTTCGTTTGATTATGCAATGAACTCATGTTCAAGCTTCATCCGAAGTTCATTAGGCTACCTGCATTCTAATTTTGATTAATAACATAACTAACGTTATTTTGCCTTAATGATGACACTAAATACAACAAATCTGTCAGGTTGGCAACCTATAGGTTCAGCATATTTTCCCTTGTTTTATAATGTCCTGCTTATGGAAATGTGACCAACCTGTTTTACTGGTAGCGTAATACTTTAAAACGATTCACTTTCCCAGGAAGACCGTGAAAAGTGCGATGTACAGCAGGGGAAACAGACCTGCTCCCGTAAAGCGAACATGCAGATAATGGAATTAAAATTCATTGTAAATTAATTGTGTAACGTGCTGCAAATTTCGTTTCTAATTAGACGCTTAGTTCTCTTTAAAATCTTTTGTTCAGTTATGGAATAACAGGTGAAATCAGCGGGGTTTTAATAAGCTGAGGGTATGGAAACCTTGTCACTGTAATTTAAAAAATATGAAGGACGAAGAATAGCTAAGGTTAGGCTACAATTCAGTTAACATGGTGACATTTATCTCCGTTTTTTAACCATAGTCTATCGAAAAAACATGCACAGTGAGTCCGCTGTAGCCTAGGCTATTTGAAAAACAATAAAAGCAATATTCACTGGACAAGGTTTTGAACTTTTTTCAGTCACAAACCATTCTATTTAGCCTACTTACATTGAATGACAATTCACGCATTAGGTGCAAATGACAATTTGCGCATTAGGCTTGATATAGGTGTTATCAGCTCCTTTTTAATGGATAGCCATTGTCCCGTACCATCGCACATCGCCTGGATGTTGATGGAGTGGGCTGAGAGCAATGTAATGTGGCATCGTTTCCCTTCGCTGAAGGAAAGGTATGTGGACCTATGGAACCTTTTATTATTATGCATTTTTGATATAGCCTACACAATAATAATATTTCACATTGTGACTGATTAATTATACTTTTGACCTAGTGTGAAGCCATATGTAAATTTATATATTCTGCACATTGATTGATGCCTCTATGTGATGACTGTTAAGATGTTTTAACTGTCTGTCTTCACTGCCAAATTATTAATGTACCTAACGACACTACACCATTCAAAAAACTATTTTAATTACTTTAAAGTAATGCAACAAAGTTAAACATTTATGTTTTATGACATTTCTTCACATTCATCCAACTTAAAATGCATTCCTCCATCTGAAAGTGCATTCCTGAAATATCAGTGTTTCCCTGAGAATTCTTTTCAGGCCTGGTGTTATGCACCGAAAATTAATATTTGCGTGCAAATTTCTGTTCGCTCAGTATATTCAATCCTTAAAACAAAATGATCAAAGGAGAAGATGACTTCCCTTACAAAAATGAAGTTTATTCAAGTGTGCTATTAGTATACCTCTTTTAAACTAAAAATAAGTGAGTATGCTTTCAGTTTACTTTTTATGTACTTATCAGATATATACTAAACAAAATTATACTTAAGTATACTTGGCTTAAACTGACAAGTATACAGAAGAGTTTAAGTATAATTACAAGTATACTACTAGTACATTGATATTAGTATACTTACTACATAAAGTATACTTGGGAAATATACTTGAACTTTACTTAAGTTTACTTAATAAAATTAACTTTAAGTATACTTTTTTTGGTAAGGGTTAACATGCTGCATTTATTGCAAAAAATAAGGTGTGCAATCTATGCTACATTATAATTATGGCTCCTCAACAGAATTTAGGGCTGGTCTCAACTATTTGAATATTTGAACATTCGATCGTTTGGTAGGCATTCAAAATTTAATTCAGGATTTTAATTGTTTGTTTTGGGGTTTTTCAGTTTTTTTTTTTTTGTTGCAAAAGTAATCAATAAAGGTGAACTTCACAATACATTTTCTCAGAAATTCCTGTACTATATAATTTGAACTTTTAAAATGTGGAAGTATAATTTAACACAATTTAATACAATTTAACAGTACAAATACAACATGAACAAGAAGCGTTCTGAGGTGATGTCACGTGCATTTCATGAGTGGCATCGTCTCCTTATTGCTGCACAATGCTCCCTATTCTCGGAGTGTTTACGATTGTTATGAGAACTGATCGGAACCACTCGCAGACACCAAATGTAATAGGAATAGGCTTTATTCAAGGGCGACAGAAAAAGGTCAATGTCCAGCACAACAGAGCAATACAGGCAGGGCAGATACGTGGTCAGTTCCAGGCAAGGGTCAGTGTCCAGCAAACGCACAAGCGAAGTCCAGGAACAGGCAGGGGTCAGAACCGGGGAATCCGTCAGAGCTGGGGAAGAGGAGGGCAAAGGACAGGAGCAGGACTAGGATGGGGAAGAGCAGGTGGGCAGGAGGACTGGAGCAGGGCTGGACAGGAACAGGCAAGACAGGCAGGAGAACAGGAACTAGACGGGTAACACAGGACTGGAAACAGGAACGAGGAGTAGGCAAGGAGCAGGCAGGACTAAACGCTGGAAAGAATTATACACACGCACAGAACAGGGCACAAGACGATCTGGCACAGAACAAAGAAACGGGAGACTATATGCCAGATTAATGACAAGACAACGAGGAACAGGTGAGACGAAACACATGAGGAAACACAATTCAGGTGCTGGGAAGCGGAGACACAAAATTGGGTGGACTACTACCTATACAGAAAATACATATAAACAAAAAAAAACAGAAATAGACTAACGTGGAGGCACGGGACGTGACAACGATATTGTGTTCAGAGCGCTTTATGAGGCACCGTCTTGGATTTTGATTTTTTTTTATAAACTGTTACACTGTTACTGCTGTACTGTTATTTCCTTGTTCAATAAAACATACTTGTGGAAATAACTGCTGTGTTGTTATTTGAGCTTTTCAATAAAGGGGGTTGCAGATGATGAGTGCAGCCCAGACAAGTCAAGGGTACCTGTGACATGGGTAGGGATATGTATCTGCCTGAAGCAATGCTTTCTTAAAAATAAAGAGCAAACAACAACATTAAAGAACATATTTTTATTGCAAAGGCACGTCCAAGGCATGATTTTGCTGGCATGTTGGCCCCGCAGGCCTGTACAATTATAGGGGAAACACTGAATATGGAAAACAAAGTGCAATTATTTTGTATTTGACAGGCAAATTAAAACCAACTCTTGGATTACAAATAAACAATTGACTTTTTTATTTTTGATTGATAATCGGAGCCGACCTGATTGGCAAATCCGATTTTTTAAAAGTTTTATCGGCCGACAGTGATCGTTGATACATTGGTGCATCCCTAATAATAATAATAATTAAAAGGAAGTGATCCTCTGCATTTTACTCATTTTCATTTGGGGTATGACTGTATGAATGTTTGCATTTGTTGACGTTCTAAAGATTTATTATGAAGCAACTTACAAACTACAATTCACTAATCAGTTTTAACAGGACAGCATACCAGGTGCATGCATAGATAGCATCATAATCAAAGCATTTGATTCTGCAACATGCCTGTCTTTTCAAATAGACCGCATCATTATGACAGTTGTAGACAGATGTAAAATTTGAAAATGTTAAAAATGGTTGAAAGTTGTCAGTATTTGCAAGAATTTGTTTTGAGAGGGAAAAAAAAATCTCTTGTGGCAACAAGAGCTCAGAGTTTATACTATGTTTTAAATATGAATTCAGCACATGACAGAAGATGTGCTTTTTGGGTGACCTTGATGTCAGTGCCCTTTGAAACCTGGGATTTGTGCACATTCAGAAGAAAAGGAGGCTGCTCCTCTCTGAAGTATAGTTTGAGGTGTGGTTTGTAGCCCTCAGGTCAACGTGCTTCATCTCCCGCGTCCTGAGGCTCTCGGGGGGGGGGGGGGGGGACATAAGTATGTCCATATTGTACTTGTTGGTGTTTTATTTCCTTGACCCAAATACACTGTATATACACTGCCTGGCCAAAAAAAAAGTCGCCATTGCACCCGTCATGCATAGTGCCCACTGTACAAGCCTCTGGAGCCAGTGTTATGATCTGGGTTTGCTTCAATTGGACAGGTCTAGGCTCAGCAACGTTATGTAGCAATAAAATGAAGTCAGCTGAGTACCTGAATGTACTGAATGACCAGGTTATCCCATCAATGGGAATATTCCAGGAAACAATGCCAATATTCATCGGGCTCAAATTGTGAAAGAGTGGTTCAGGAAGCATAAGGAATCATTTTCACACATGAATTGGCCACCAGAGTCCTGACCTTAACCCCATTGAAAGTCTTTGGGATGTGCTGGAGAAGACTTTACAGAGTGGTCTGACTCTCCCTTCGTCAATACAAGATCTCCGCCAAAAATGTATGCAACTCTGGACGGAAATAAATGTTGTGACGTTGCATAAGTTTGTCGAAACAATGACGACGAATGCGCACCATTATCAAAGCTAAAGCTAAAACTCCAAAGACCAACCATCTCTAAATTTACTTCCCTATGTTTCTTACACAGCTGATAAAAAAACTTTACATCCCAGGCTTGTGCATATGTGTGATGTATCCTGAATTCCAAAACTAGACTCAAACTCCTATATGTTTGCGAAGGACTAGCCCCTTTTGGCCAAGTGACTAGTTACCCAAGCATATCACATTAACACAATTTCTCAAATCACAGGGTAATGTAACCAAGTAATCCAGACAGCTCTGTTATATAACAAATCCAGCACCTTGGCTCTTACTTCAGAACATTTTAAGGTCTACTCATCTTGCAATGTTTGTCTCATGCTTGGAGTCAAGAAAACATTATCACTGTGGAAATGGAGCTTCTTGTTGTCTTATATCATCTGTATCCTTATCTCACTATTTGCACTTACAAACCCCAATTCCAAAAAAGTTGGGACAGTATGTAAAATGCACATAAATGCAGATATTTAATGTTTTACCTTATCAACTTTATAGATTTTTGTAAATATATGCTAATTCTGAATTTGATGCCTGCAACACATTCCAAAAAAGTTGGGACAGGGGCAAAAAAAAGACAGGGAAGTTCAAAAAACACCTGTTTGGAACATTTCACAGGTAAACAGGTGATGCTATCATGACTGGGTATAAAAGGATATCAAAAGGATATCTTATTTTCAGGTACTCTTACAAAGCGATACTATAACCTCTCTGCATTTGAATGTATCTCTATGGGAATTGGGGGGTGGGACTAGATTAAGCTGTAAATTACACGGGAATAGTATGGAACCCATGATTGGCTAAATGGCTGTAAGTTATCAAGGGTCTGAGGTATCATTTTCCTATTGAAATAAATCAGGAGAAACATCCCTTCAAGTGATACATCCATATTGCATATCTGGCAGCAGAGTGATGGTTTGAGGCTTGTTTGATTCCACAGACCCTTGATGACAAATGTGCACCTTGCATTTTGCAGCTGCAGAAAAATAACACAGGACAAGCTCACTGGCATAATACACAGCATCACAATGTATCACGGCACCTGTACAATAAATATAGTTTCAAGTGTCCTCTAAGTGAACGCTTAGTTCACTTGTATAAGTGATGAAATGTGTGTACAACGGTCATTTGCAGCAGGTACTGTTTTAAATATGGGATGTAA
Organism: Synaphobranchus kaupii; assembly: GCA_029718625.1. Lineage (NCBI taxonomy): Eukaryota > Metazoa > Chordata > Actinopteri > Anguilliformes > Synaphobranchidae > Synaphobranchus > Synaphobranchus kaupii. The sequence goes on from CM056382.1 coordinate 35,340,652, forward strand.
AGGCAATCACAATGTGTGCATGCACATGTTCAGCACTTGACAGGGTGTAAGGCATTGTTAAATATTGCTAAAGGATAACAGCATAATTAACGACCTGGAAAACACTTCAACGGCCAAGCACACTCGGCCACTTTTAAATGAATTGCTGTCAGCGAGTTAAGTAGACAAACCACTGATTTAATTTACTGGGGTAATAATTAACAAAGTCCCCCTGTAAAGGAAAACAATGGCTGGTATAAAAATAAGAAAAATATCTCTCACAGCGACAACAGTTTGATACTATTTAGTTTAGTTCTCTTGGTTTTACGCAGTTAACACTCTTCAGAGGAAGTCATAGCCAAACAGACATTTAACTTCTTTCCTGTCAAACAAAGTTGTCACAAACTCAAAAAAGGTTAGTCTGATGTGACGCTCTGAAATGCTGACAGAGTTTTGTCTCAGCAGGTGAGCCGACACTCACATTTGAATTGAAAACCGTCACTTTTGTCACCACAAACTGGCGAGGAGTCCTCCAAGGAAAAAAGTGACACTATGCTTACATGCGAGAGGGGATGGGAAAAGAAAGTAATGTGACAAAAAAGTAAACAAAAGGCCCAAGGAATTGGGACACGCCGCTTTTGTTCCTGCAGCTCTTTGGGATGGATGTTTGTATTGATCTCGTAGCCTTCCTCCTTTATTTCCTTTCAAGATGTGATAGTGCGAGCGGCCGCGCACGAAACAAAGCATCTGTCTGAGGACAGGCAGATTGTCTCACTACCCAAGCTGGGCTCTGAAGAGATCCCTTCATTCTAACTTGCAAGTTTGAGGTTGTCATTGGCTGAGACTTCACAGAGATCTACAGTGGATGATGAATTAGACAGAATACCAGAGGAAGCCACACTTCAAACGATGATGCACCAGTTGGCATGCGGCTCCAATGCATTATGTAAAAACACTGCCGATTATGTTCCATAGAAGCAAAACATAGAGGGGGGAGGGGATGCAATAACACCCAATCAAAAACAATACTTTAACAAAATCCTAAGAAGAGAAAAATAGCTGCTTCCTGCAGACACTATAGACCCAGTTCTTCTCTCTCATTTCTCTTTCCTTCAGTTCTGGGGAAATCGGCAGACATATTAAGAGTTCACCTTGTGTTGGGCAGTCAAGGTCTTGTGCTAATGTGGGGGGTCAGAACAGCTTTGGAGAGGGTGTACCAATTTCAAAAGATTGCATGGGATGGTGGCCTACAGATGAAAACCTCATAAAATATAATTGTGTCCAAGGTCATACTTTTTCTTTTCAACCTAAAGCTTCCTATGTTTGGTAAATCAGTTATTATTGCCAGCACAGATCCTGCAGTCTGTAATATAATTCAATGCTGGGTATGCACTGTATTCTGGACACTGTACATTAGTGATAATAATCCAGATCAGAATCCAGTAAACATGTCATATGCTGCTTTAAGTTTGTTCACAGCCCACTAATTCAGAATCTAGTCTTGCTTACTTTACTTTCATGAATCACAGGTAGCCTTGTCTTCAGATCAAACCAGGTGAGTTGTACTCTTGGCCTTAGTCTGTGGTAAGACCCAGAGACCATAATCAATCTTGACTCATAAATTTATGTAACTTACCACTTCCAAAAGTAAATGCCTTTGGAGAACGCATTATGAAACCATAGTAAGACAAGCAAAAATATGCAAATGATACAACAGTCTTTATATATTTGTAAGGGTGAAATTAATTTGTGTGGCACCACATGTGCAATCTCATAGGGACCCACCATTGGCCCGGGGGCCATACTTTGCTTAACCCTGTTTTAATGAATGTCATGCTGAGCTTGGATGGCTCATAGCATTTGAGATTACCCCCAACACTGTTCAGGCTACATGTACAAGTATACCCCCTGGACAATTAAATGTACACAAGGGATGTACTTTATTTGGTGGCTTGACTTCTTCTAAGAAATCAATGCCAAAGGGCTGAGTAGAGCATGCTATTAATCTAAATTTGTTTTGGTAGTCGACAACGAGGTTTCATTGAGTTAGTTACACCACTCTGAATATTTCAGAGCAGTGCACTTAGACTACGATTCATAATTTGCAATTTAGCTGTCTTTGTAATCTTTTAAATTGTCTTTTTTTTCTAAACAATTGGACCATTTTTTCTGTTTCTCCTCAGTTTGGAATCGCCAATTTCACCTTTCAAGTTAGCACTGTGCCACCCACAGCAAGTGCACTCTCCAGAAGTACCTGCCTGTGGTCCAGTGACTATTTTAAACCCTAAAAGCCACACAGTACTGCATCAAAGAGCTAGGAAACCATTATGGAAATGCAATAATCTGAACATATATTAAAATAAAATAAACTTTAATATCAATTTAATATCAATTTCACAATATTGGGAGAAATATAAAAATTATTGTCTCTTTCAGATACTACAATCTATTAAAAAATACACAGCTGTGAAACATATTTATCACATTTTCAAATGAGTATTTTTACAATATATTGCAGTATATTTAATTCATATAAGGGACATGTGGAGGAATCCCAACTCTAGGAACATTGGCCAAATTATACCACCCACAACACTGCAATTCCGATTGTAGTTGGATAATAACACACACAAGGCTCAAACCTGCAACTATAGAACCCAGCTTGCACTTTGTGTTTTGACCAAATTAACTACTATGGAACTACTATGGGTCTTTTTATCCTTGCCCCCCACCCGTGCCAACCCCACCCCTTAATGACTGTAATGTTGGTCACAAAAATACTCATAAAATGTACAAATAAATACATTTTAAAACTATTATCCCCTGAATAGGAGGCCATTCTTACAGTTGAGTTACCCCCAGCTCTATGTTTTTATTGTCCCGGTTCTTTCATAGTTTTATTCTGTCAAAGTTTATTTCAACTTCATTCTTTCGCTCAGGTTGGACTGATTCTAGATGAAGGGGAGGAGTTCCTGTTCTTGGAAAGCCAAGCTCACAAGGAACAAGAAAGGCCTCATGAAAACCTCACAAAGACCTAAACAGCAGACTCTGATCCAGAGAAGGAATGACTATATGCTTTATATCCAAACATATGGAGTGACAAATTTCTCACACCTCCTCCATCCCATTCCTCTGACACCAGGGGCTACATGTATAAAACTCATGAGTAAAAAGAATGCATAAAAGAATGCTCAGGGTGAAAGTCGGAAATCTGCTTTAAAAAAGCTTAGCATTTTCTACCTCTGCCTTTCTGTCACGGTGTCGCCCTATCACACAGACTCCAAACATTGCGTACATATGGTGTCCATCGTGTGCAAAGGTACGCAGAGTCTCACAGCACGTGTTACATCTGAATTTCTGCGTGGAAACTCGCTTACGCGGCTTTCTGAGGGCATTTTTTCTGCTCAGCACTGTTTATACATGTGGCCCCAGAAAAGGAACCCCTTCCAAATTAATGTATTTAAGACTTTTCTGGGAGGGAAAAGGCTGCTCTCCATCTTTGTCTTGGAATGGTCCCATTTCTGTGTACTTGATATCAGGGAACAGCTGGCGAGCTCAGCTCTAAAGGCTAAAACTGATGAGCAGAAGAAAGTGTGGATTTCTCTGGGAACATTTACAGTACATGCACAAAAAATACACCAGGGTATTAATTATACACAGGAATCACCTCATGATTACCATTCTTTTTCTGTTGACAGGAAATGAAATGAATGCAGTGGAAGCTACAAATTCACTACAAAAAGGGCTTATGGGCATCAATTTTAGTTCTTTGTTTCAGTATTTACCAGGGTTGTGCACCATTCAAAACTGAATTGAACAATTCTTGAATTTGAAATTTTTAATTGAGGTAGCAAACAGGATGCAGAATTGCAATTCAAATTTGAATTAAAGGAAGTAGAATTAAAATTCTATGAAATTCAAAGAAATTCATATACTACGTACACTGCCTGGCCCAAAAAAAAGTCGGCGTTGCACCCGTCATGCATAGTGCTCACTGGACAAGCCTCTGGAGGCAGTGTTATGATCTGGGGTTGCTTCAATTGGTCAGGTCTAGGCTCAGCATCATTATGCAGCAAAAAAAGATTGTGGATCTAGTTTCCATCTCAAAGAGCACCAAATTGATACATTTAGCTGTTCAAATTGACAAAATGTTTTTCCAGGGGGGTGGGGGGGGGGGGGGGGTGTTTATTTTCAGACCCCTGTATCCCCAAGGATCACTGTTGGAGAATTACAGAGGAAAGTAGCATCTTGGGGTCATCAAGTCTCCATAACTACCATTAGACGTCACCTCCATGCCAACAAATTATTTGGAGTTTGATAAACACTACTGGACTTTGAATGGAACCATGTTCTATGGTCAGATGAAACGAAAATTGAGCTTTTCGGCAACCAGCACTCAAGGTGGGTTTGGCGCAAAAAGAAGGATGGCTATACCGAAAATAACCTGATCCCCACTGTTAAGTATGGTGGAGGTTCCGTGATGTTGTGGGCCTGTTTTTCCTCCAAAGGCCCATGAAATACCAGGAAATTTTAAATCTGAATCTGGCTGCCTCTGCCAGGAAACTAAAACTGGGTCATCGTTGGATCTTCCAGCAGGACAATGATCCAAAACATATGTCCAAATCAACACAAAAATGGTTAACTGAACACAAAATCAAGCGTCTGCCATGACCATCTCAGTCCCCTGACCTAAACCCCATTGAAAACCTGTGGGCTGAGCTGAAGAGGAGAGTGCACAAGAGAGGACCTAGGACTCTGGATGATCTGGAGAGATTCTGTAAAGAGGAATGGTCTCAGATTCCTTGCTCTGTATTTTCCAACCTTATTAGATGTTACGGGAGAAGACTCAGTGCTGTTTAATTGGTTGTACAAAGTATTAAATGCAGGCGTGCCAATAATTAAAAATAATTATTTCTTGATGAAGGATTTTTTTTTTCTCAGAATAAATTTACTTCAATTAAAGGTTGGATTTTTATAATTTCTTCAGTGTGAGATTAAGCTAATTCACCAAGCGATTAATTTTTTATAACCCTTTTTGCTTTTTGTGCCAATAATTGTGGAGGGCACTGTATATACAGAGTGGTTTAGTCCAATTAACATTTATTCTTAACATTAACTGACAAATAAAGTCAAGGCAATTTGTATTTTCCCCTTCTTTTAGGCAAGTTAATGTTAGCAATTGCTGAACTAGCACTTGCATGTTTTGTTAATTAAAGATTGGGACAAATGTTTTGTGATTCAAGTCTGTGCAATCCATGATCGAAAAGCATCGCCACCATCTGACACAGATTTATAGACAGTACATGGAAATGATGTCAAAGTGTCCCCATAAGCATGGTATAATATAAATTAATAGTAGCTTTGGCCAAATCGTGTTGCAACAGCTGGATCAGTGCCTACAAACTACAGAACAAGCCATATTTGAGCACTTGACTCCTTTCAACACTCACAAACACACACACAAACAGATACACGCTTATCTGTGTCAGTTATATCACTTCAAATCGAACAACTGCACTTTTTCATGCTTCAGGATGCCCACGGAACTCAATTGCCTGCTCCCGGACTGGTGGAGACATGTCTCTCCAGAGAACACAGCTGGTGAGACAAATCGGCTCTGAGAGATGTGCAATCGCTGTTGCCGGCGTGGAGCTTCTGCGGCGCGAGGCGCGTGCTGCGCCTGTCTTCCCCACCACCACCTCCCCCCTCGCCAGTGCGGTCGGCCCAAGATTTCCCTCCACCATTTCACCGCAGCTTACCTGGGGAAGCATGCATAATTCAGACAATCTGAAGTTTGTTGACATTCTGAGTTAAGAGATTTTTATGGTTGTCAGGGGAGGCTGGGCTCGGTTTTGCTATTCCAATCACAAGCTGTTATGCAGCATGCGATGCAGCATGCAAATGCATTGACTAACAAAGGCGGGTGGAAACATAACATTCACTGTATATCTGATCAGTTCAGATAATGAGCTGGGAATTTTAGGTGGCTTATGTTGTGGAAAGGAGTTGCGTGATTTCATTTCCAGGAAAAACAAGCGATTTTACTATATTATATTTTACTAGAATTATTTCTAAGTGATCACCAAAGGAATTACATCCACTAGGCCTTTCCAGCTCTGGTGCAAGACATTATGCACCTAGGGAAGAAAGAGCAATATCTCTGGACAATTAAGAAGTTAATTACTTTTATATTCATTACTGTATGCAAATCAGAAAATATAAAGGAAAAAGTCAATATTTCAAAGACGATAAGTGTCTCTTCCTTCGAAAAAACACAGGGCGCCATATCTGTTAATTAGCAATTGAACAGGACGGGCTAATTAGTTACATGCAAATTATACTTTATAGGAGTCAATTTAGCCCTACTGCATCTGCAAACGAGGCTAGATTACTGAAATTCCACTGCAAATTGGGAATAAACCTTTCTGTTCTCTCCGCTCAGATCAATTGGAATGACAGTCAATTAAGCTAATCGTCTAATATGTAAATGTTAGCAGAGGTTGTGACCCACATTCAGGGGCGGCGATATGCAGCAGGTTTGGATGTGGAAATGGCTGTGATATACTGTTATTACTGGGCCTTCACTTCACTGTTATTTAAAAGCTCAGAATGGTCATTCATTTGGCCTTATTATTTCCTTTGCTGGTGTGATGGAGAACTGCTCTTACAATGTGCCTATAAGACAGCCTTTCATCTAGGCAGTCAAACATGTGAAGCTTCAGTCTACCCTCCATCCTCACACAGGTGAGTGATGGGGGTTCTTGTTTAACACACTTGTTTAACAAGTCAGTGTAAAAACTAAAGATCACACTGAAACTGCATCTATGAAACAGACTCACTATCTCAGAGTCAAGGATTCAGTCGTTTGTCCTTAACACTGATTCACAATTAAATACCGTGTTAGTTCTGTTAGGACTGTTGGCAAGTTCAGCAATCACCAAACTTAAATTGTCAGAATGAGTGGCACGAACGTATAAGTGCGCATAGCCAGTTCTGTCAGGAAACCATGGTCGGCTAGCAACCACACGTCTCATACTCAACCAATCACATGCACACACCTCTAATGGAGCACCCTTTTTAAACCAGGAATCAGTTCTTTCTGTGCTGCTCACTGACGCGCTGCTCTTTGTTTGCTTGCGGCTTGTGTGTTAAAATAAATTTGCTGTCACCCTCCACCACCCCAGCTTCCACCTGTTGTTTGGATCTGCTTTGGTACGGGGGCTTTCTGGTCATCTCCTGTTTCGTGGTGGGAGATGCCCGTGCTCCAGAGTAGTACCTAAAGCAGATCCATTCAGCGCCAAACCAAAATAATTATGCAGCACATTCATTCATTAAAACATGTTACTTGAATACATGAGTTGTCCTGACAGAACTGTGATATTGTGATGGAAAACCAAATGCTTGCATTATTTTCAAAGTCAACTACAATTGTTTACTGAATCCAATCAAGCCACTGAATTTATAAAACCATTCCTCAGAGAAAATATTGATCTGAGGTCAAATTTCTCAGATTTAATCACTTCCATGTTCTAGAATCTGCATTTCTCAGAAACGTACAGGTAGTGGGGAAAAAAATCACCAGAGGATGATTCTGGGAGGTTTAGGAAAGTAAGTAGTCTGGGTAATGTGTGCAGATATGTTTCTGATCCAGAATAGATTATCTATTCCAAACTGGTATGCTATTATTTTGATTGTTTTGTTGTTTTGCTAGGTGCACACTAGTAAAAAAATACATAAATAAAATAAATAAATAAACTTGCTATGTGAGATATAAAAGTAACTTTTGTTTCCAAAGTTTCATTGTTTTACAGGTTGTCATGCTTGTTACAGTCTGTTTCCTGATTGCAGCATGGTTTCCAGGGAGATGTTTAAAGTAAAGTACAGAACTCCAGGAATCATGGGACATGTAGACGTTGGCAGTTGGATGCTTGCAAATAAAAGGAGGAGTTGTAGGAGCTGTAATATAAAAATGCCATTGCATTATGTTATGTTTTTTTTTTTTTTTTCAGATATAGTATAGTAGAACAATATCGTTTACCATTTTCTAAACTCAGGTAACCCGTATAGGTATGAAAGGCTTTTTGTCATGTTTTATGAAATAGTATGTCTTTGATGTGTGATGTCTTACCTTGGTGGAGGAAAATGGTTTGATCTTCTAGATAACAAAATGGCCTCTGCCATAAGGTAGGTAGTTCTGTCTATAGACCTCTGTGTGTAGGTATTGCTGGTCAGAGCAAGAAATAAAATGGTTGCTATATTATTTTGTTTATTTCTGTTTTTTTTTAAATTAGATGATTAACGCCTTGAATATAATTGCTCTTTCAGCTTTGGATCGATAAAACCCTTTCTGTTTTTCAGAGATTGCCTTCTTAGTCGTCTCTACTTGGATAAAGCCTCACAATTTGTGCTTTCTTTTTAATTATCTGTAATTTCTCATAGAGATATTGACAACATTGGCTTCCATGTAGGCTTAAGAGAAGAAACAAGTGGATGTGAGTCCAAATACAGGAAGTACTCAAGGAAAAAGAGATAAAATGTGTCGGGAATATTGGATCCTTTAAATAACTGTGCACATAGTGGCTCAAAACGGTTCCACTGGTGCAGGGAAACATGGAAGTTCTTTTTTTTTAAATTACAGTTTAAAAGTCAGTTAACTGAATTTATGTTTTACTGAACAATAGACACATTTTTACTGCAAATATAGTAAGGACACCCTTCATTTACATTAAAGGCTGGATACGATATGTTCAGGCTCCGGGCATTTGTTACTTATTAGAGCACAAATTAAAGAAAAGAAATGGAATTTCAAATTTGCATGCATATTCAAATTAGATCAACACCCACAAAACACAAAGGGGGAAGGGTAGCTGGGGGTCATTCATTATGTGTGTATTCTGCACTGTTTTACATACACATGCCCAGTGGCTGTAAGGTGTAGGCTGATAGAGAAACCATGCAGCTTGCAAACAGAATCGTATATATTGCAGGCATGAAGATGTCCTTACTCAAATATTAATTCAAACTTTGTAATGGGCACATACTCCAAAGTGATGCTAAAGTGGTTGTTGTTTTACAAAGAAAAGAACAATAGTGTGTATAATTACCATATTGTACACAGACAAATGTAATTAAAGGCAAACCACGGCTTGGATAAATACTTAATTCTGATTGGTTGACAGCTGTGAATTATATTTAGATATAGGCACGGTAAAGTATCTATAGGTATAGTAATCAGGTACTTTACCTCCTTATAGTTCAAAATCACTACGAAAAACTTCCAAATTGTATTAAAATTATATCATGAATAACTAAATGAATGGAATTGAAATTTAATTAATTGTTTGGGTATGAAACCCCATTCTCTGAAGATACAATTCTGTCTGTCAAAAACAAAAGAAAAGTACTGGTAAATGACATTCCCGTACATGTCGACTGCCTTTTTCTTTTTCTTTTTCAGATTCATTTTCCTATTGAACTCTATGGAAAAGTCAGGAGAAGACATCCTTAAAGTGATCCATCCACATCTACTGCATATCTGGCAGCAGAGTGATTGATACCTCAGACCCTTGATGACTTACAGCCATTTCGCCAACCATGTATTCCCTACTGTTCCAGCATAATTTACAGCTAAATCTAGTCCCACCCCCCAATTCCCATAGAGATCCATTGAAATGCAGAAAGGTTATAGTATCGCTTGTAGGAGTACCGGAAAATAACAGATCAGGGGCCCTATCTTACACCCGGCTAACCCAAACGCAAGTGTCTTTGATATCTTACACCTGGCGCATGGTTCATTATAACGCCTTGCGTTCACGTCGTTTAAATACCATTTATTCTTGCGCCCATTACAAGTGAACTGGGCGTGTTGGTCTTAAAATGGCCAGGATTATTTTTGGCGTATTGCTCTCTTGAGCCAGCAGAAAGCGCTAAAACCACCACAAACCTGGTCTAAAGTCATGTCGTAGTTGTTTTAACAGCGCATATAAGTGCATCTACATAGGCGTGTGCACAACAGGGGCGCACACAAGCATGACTAAAAATATCAAGATTACAATGTGAAATATTATTATTGTGTAGGCTATATAAAAAAATGCATAAAAATGGCTTTCCATTTGCTGATAACACCTATATCAAGCCTAATGTGCAAATTGTCATTTACACCTAATGCGCTTCAGATGTCATTACAATACAGCTCTCTAGGCCTACAGCCTGTAAGTAAATAGAATGGTTTTGACTGAAAAAAGTTCAAAACCTTGTCCAGTGAATATTGCATTTATTGTTTTTAAAATAGCCTAAGCTACAGCGGATTCGCTGTGCATAAGGGTTTTTCCATAGCCTACAGTTAAACAACGGAGATAAATGTCACCATGTTAACTGAATTTGAACCATAGTATTCTTTGTCCTTCATATTTTTTTAATTACAGTGACCAGGTTTCCATACTCTCAGCTTATTAAAACCCAGCTGATTTCACCTTCCATAACTGAACAAAACGATTTTAAAGAGAACTAAGCGTCTAATTAGAAACGAAAACAAATTTGCAGCACATTACACAATTAATTCACAATTAATTTTAATACCATTCTCTGCACCTTCGCTGCATGTTCTCTGTTTCCCCTGCTCTAAATTGCACGTTTTACGGTCTTCTTGGGAAAGTGGATTGTTTTAAAGCATTACGCTACGAGTAAAACAGGTTGGTCACATTTCCATAAACAGGACATTATAAAACAAGGGGAAATATGCGTGAACATATGGGTTGCCAACCTGACAGCTATATTGTATTTAGTGTCATCATTAAGGCAAAATAACGGTATTTATGTTATTAATCAATATTACTATGCAGGTAGCCTAATGAACTTCGGATGAAGCTCAAACTTCGAGAACTCCATGAGAACAGCCTCATGGAATTGAGGTTTGACACTTTCATTGCATAATCGAAATTCGTTGAACAAACAGGCTAATTTTCCGTTTTCTAAGGTGAGACTGAAGCCATTGATAGCTTATTCTCAGCTGTTGCAGGTCCTTTTAACAAAATTTAACCGCATATATTTTGTAAAATAACAGCACTGTCAGGAATTACCGGGAACTCATAATGGTTATTCAGAATAATATTGATCATAGACTACTATTGATCCATATAGCCTATTCCTTGATCGCACTAAACACGCACGAGCATGTCTGTTTTGCCATCATATAAGCAATCCGCCAAGGTGGAAAAGCAGGCTTTTAAAGGGAATCGGATATGCCATTTTGATTGGTTTATTGCATATCACGCCCAAGACACACCTATAATTAATGAAGAGACTAGGTTCAGCCCATTTGAACGTTGTGCCATGCTTAGTGCCCAAAAAACATGCCGTTAAAATAGCAAAAGTGGACTTGGACACGCCCTAAATGGACTTTACGCCATGCGTTTAGACCAAGCGCCAAGATCGCCAAGATAGAGCCCCAAGACTCTTTTGATATTGTTGGGTCACAGACATCAGGAAGTCATGGCATGCAAAGGATATGTGACCAAATATTAAAAACTATTACTTTATTCTACATTATGTTAAACTGTCCAATATTTTTGATGCCCGAAAATGGGGGGTACTATGTACAAAAGGTTCTATAATTTCTAAACGGTTCATCCGATATGGATGAAAATACCCTCAAATTAAAGCTGACAGTATGCACTCATTATCATTGTGTCATTTCAAATGCAAAGTGTTAGAGTACAGAACCAAAATAACATAAAATGTGTCACTGTCCAATGTGCTCACTGTATATAAAGATATAGTATTTGGACAGTGACACAATTTTTGTTATTTATATATACATGCAAATATATACAGACGGGTGACAAATTAAAGTAAAATCTATCATAAAACATTTCTATTCTGATGGGAGTGGTCTCAATTCCTCCTTCCACAGGGCACGAGGGGTGAGTATGAAAATGATGTGAATCATCTGCTATGGCCTTCGCAGTCACTAGATCTCAACCCAATTGAACACCTATGGGAGATTTTGGACCGACCACCACCATCATCAAAACACCAAATGAGGGAATATCAAATGGTGTTCCATCCATCCAGTAGAGTTCCAGAGACTAGAATCTAGAATCTGTGCTAGACTAGAGGTAGAATCTATGCCAAGGCGCATTGAAGCTGTTCTGGCAGCTCGTGGTGGCCCAACACCTTACTTTATGTTGGTTTTTCCTTTAATGTGTCCCCCGTCTGTATGTATGTATCTATACTGTATATATATATATATATATATATATATACACACTACATGGCCAAATGTATATGGACACCTGCTCATCCAACATCTCATTCTAAAATCATGGGAATTAATATGGAATTGGTCCCCATTTGCTGCTATAACAGCCTCCACTCTCCTGGGAAGGCTTTCCACTAGATGCTTGAACATTGCTGCATGGTTTCCATTCAGTCAGAATAGCATTAGTGAGGTCGGGCACTGATGTGGGGCTATTAAGCCTGGCTCGCAGTCGGCTTTACAATTGATTCCAATGGTGTTTGATGGCGTTGAGGTCCTGTGCAGGCCAGGTTTTTCCATACCAATCTCAACAAACCATTTCTGTATGGACCTCTATTTGTGCATGGGGGCATTGTCATTCTGAAACAGGAAAGGGCCTTCCCCAAACTATTGCCACAAAGTTGGAAACCCAGATTAGTCTAGAATGTCATTGTATGCTGTAGTGTTAAGATTTGCCTTCACTGGAACTAAGCCTGAACCCTGAAAAACAGCCCCAGACCACCGGGTGTCCACATACTTTTGGCCATATAGTGTACAGATCCTTTCCAAAAAATTTGAATATCATGGAAAAGTTGTTTTTTTTTCCATAATTCCATTCAAAAAGTGAAACTTTCATAGATTATAGATTCATTACACACAAAGTAAAATAAAGTAAAATAAAAAGCCTTTATTTGTTTCATTTTTCATAATTTTGGCTTACAGCTCCAGAAAACCCCCAAAACAGTATTTCAAGAAATTAGAATAGTGTGTCGAAAATCAGCATTTACTTCAGTTATTTCAGAGAATTAATGTTTTAGACTGAGTGTCACACTATCATCTAATTTACTCAAAACACCTGCAAAGTTTATCTCAGTTTGGTTCAGTATGGGGAAGACTGCAGACTTGACAATTGGCCAGAAGACCACCATTGACACCCTCCAGAAGATGGGTAAGCCACAAAAGGTCATTGCTAAGGAGGCTGGCTGTTCACAGAGTGCAGTGTCCAAGCATATCAATAGAAAGTTTAGTGGAAGGGGAAAATGTGGCAGGAGAAGGTGCACAAGCAAAAGAGATGACCGTAGGCTTCAGCGGATTGTCAAGCAAAGACGATTCCAAGATTTGGCGGAGATGCAGAGGGAGTGGACTGAGACTGGAGTCAGTGCTTCAAAAACCACCATGTATAGACGTATCCGGGACATGGGCTACAACTGTCGGATTCCTCGAGTCAAGCCACTCCACTCATTCTCTGAAATAACTGAAGTAAATGCTGATTTTCGACACACTATTCTAATTTCTTGAAATACTGTTTTGGGGGTTTTCTGGAGCTGTAAGCCAAAATTATGAAAAATTAAACAAATAAAGGCTAGAAATATTTCACTTTGTGTGTAATTAATCAATAATCTATGAAAGTTTCACTTTTTGAATGGAATTATGGAAAAAAAAAAACTTTTCCATGATATTCTAATTTTTTGGAAAGGATCTGTATATATACAGTGCCCTCCACAGTTATTGGCACCCCTGGTATGAGTATAAAGGGTTATAAACAATTCACCTTTTGGTGAATTAGCTTAATCTCACACTGAAAAAATTAGAAAAATCCATAATAAAATAATTATTTTTAACCAAACCATGTGTGCCACAATTATTGGCACCCCTAGAAATTCTTATGAACAAAAGGTAACTGAAGCATTATTTCCATTTATATTGAGTGTTTAGGAACTTTCAAGCAGTAACCCATGACTTCCTGTTTCACTGGGGTATAAATATGAGGTGACACAGGCCATATTCCCTTATTCATACATCAACATGGGAAAGATAAGAGAACACACAAATCAAATGAGGGAAAAGTGTGTTGAGCTTCATAAATCAGGGAATGGCTATAAAAAAAATAGCTACTCACTTGACAATGCCCATATCTTCCGTTAGGGCAATACTTAAAAAGCTCAAAGCAACTGGAGCTGTTCATTTTGCCCCCATGCACAGTGAGGAGGATGGTAAGAGACGCAAAAAAATCCCCAAGGATCACTGTTGGAGAATTACAGAAAGTGAAAGTAGCATCTTGGGGTCATCAAGTCTCCAAAACTACCATTAGATGTCACCTCCATGCCAACAAATTATTTGGAAGGCATGCCAGAAAAAAGTCTTTCCTGTCATTTCACCACAAACGTAAGCGCCTGGAGTTTGCTAAATGCTACTGGAACTTTGACTGGAACCGTGTTGTATGGTCAGATGAAACGAAAATTTAGCTTTTCGGCAACTAACACTCTAGGTGGGTTTGGCGTAAAAAGAAGGATGGCTATACCGAAAATAACCTGATCCCCACTGTTAAGTATGGTAGAGGTTCTGTGATGTTGTGGGGCTGTTTTTCCTCCAAAGGCCCTGGGAACCTTGTTAGGGTACATGGCATCATGAACTCCATGAAATACCAGGAAATTTTAAATCTGAATCTGGCTGCCTCTGCCAGGAAACTAAAACTGGGTCGTTGTTGGATCTTTCAGCAGGACAACGATCCAAAACATACGTCCAAATCAACACAAAAATGGTTAACTGAACACAAAATCAAGATTCTGCCATGGCTATCTCAGTCCCCTGACCTAAACCCCATTGAAAACATGTGGGCTGAGCTGAAGAGGAGAGTGCACAAGAGAGGACCTAAGACTCTGGATGATCTGGAGAGATTCTGTAAAGAGGAATGGTCGCAGATTCCTTGCTCTGTATTCTCCAACTTTATTAGATGTTACGGGAGAAGACTCAGTGCTGTTTTATTGGCAAAGGGTGTAATGGGAGCGTGACGTGTGAGGTGGGAGGAGCCAAACGCAGCAAGGGGATTCATTAAGCCCTTAGGCCACTAAGGCGGGAAACCCCGCAGATAAGGGAAGGAGACAAGACAAGGAACACAAACACACCACAGCTACAGACCGGCTCACTGTTACACACGAGAGCCAGAAATAAAACGCCCTGTCTCGATAACGAGACGCATAAGAACAGGCGAGTAGCACAATGGCACCAACAAAACACACAGCACATAAACACAGAAAACTAATACCTATAGGTATAGGAGGAGGCGAAGGAACAGCGATAACGTTCCGTGGCTACTTCCATAAGCTAGCACTAACAGTCATTTGCAGAACCTAAAGGGGGTAAACGCCCGATCTCCCAGGGGGGAGAAACACTTTACAGGCGAGCCGACGGAGAACCGCAGTCCCATAGCCTTACCAGCAAAAAAGACCAAGCTTAAAACAGAGCCACGCCCTAACCTCTAGTGACAGGAGAAAGGTAATGAGGCGAAGGAACAGATAATTAATGTTCCAAGGCTAAAAGGCTAGCAGTCACACGCAAACATGTCCACAACATAGCCCGGTCTCCCGAAGAGACGAATTGCGCCGAAGGGCGAACAGAACTAAAGTTCCGAACCGAATCGCCCACATCTCCATACACGGAGAAAAAAAGCACAAAAGATGAAAGGACAGCAGCACCGAAAACCATCAGCTAACTGACTAACCCAAGCACAAGCCCTGCCTCTCAGTAAGGGGAAATGTAACGAGGCGAACAGGAAAAGAGATTTAACGTTCCATGCCTAGTTTAATAAGTGCGCAGTCCAATGCAGCAAACGTACCTGGGCAAACACCCGATCTCCCAGGAGGGAGAAACATTTACAGGCGAGCCGACGGAGCACCGTCGTCCCATAACTTACTAACCAAAGACTCACGCAAACTAATTTAAACACGCGCCCTAGCCTCTTAGTAAGATGAAATGTAACGAGGCGAACAGGAACAGAGATTTAACGTTCTATGGCTAGTTTAATAAGTGCGCAGTCCAATGCAGCAAACGTACCTGGGCAAACACCCGATCTCCCAGGAGGGAGAAACATTTACAGGCGAGCCGACGGAGCACCGTCGTCCCATAACTTACTAACCAAAGACTCACGCAAACTAAATTAAACACGCACCCTAGCCTCTTAGTAATGTCAACTGTAACGAGGCGAACAGGAAACGAGATTTAACGTTCCATGGCTACTTAAATAAGTTTGCAGTCTAATGCAGCAAACAAACCTGGGTAAACACCCGATCTCCCAGGAGAGAGAAACATTTTACAGGTGAGCCGACGGAACACCGTCGTCCCAATACTAACCAAAAGACTACCGCGAACTTAAATAAACACACGCCCTAGCCTCTCAGTAATGGAATAAGTAACAAAAACCCTGACTCACAACAAAGGGGAATGTAGTCTATGAGGAGACAAAACAGGGAATAACCGTACCAAGGCTACTCACTGGCTCACCGTAATACGGAAACGAGTAGAAGCAAACGCCAGGACACTGTAGAAACCATTAACCGGCGAAAGGGAACAAAGAACAGCTACTCTACACCTCTACAAGCTAAGCAACCTAGCAGAAGCGAAACGCCCGATCTCCCATGAGACGACATGTACCGAGGGGCGAACAGAACTACAGTTCTAAACAGAGTCGCCCAGATCTCCATACACGGAGAAAACGCACACAGGCGAAATAGAGCAGAGATTTACGGTCCCAAACTTCTACGAGACAACCAACCACCAAGCCAGCAAGAAATAAGCCCTGCCTCAACAAAGAGACGTTAACAATAGGCGAGAAGCCAAAATGGTACGAGAACTCCCAGCCAACAATACACCACAGTATATAACAATAAACAAACAATGTCGAAGCCCCGAACGAAGGAAACGGTAGGCTTAAATAACTCTCAGGTAACTACGAACAGGTGTAAATGCTAAACAGAAACTCCCCCAACTCAGCAGGGCGGAGCAAGCATCAACCAAAAGGGCAGCGCCCTCGCGTGGCCACCGAGGAAAACGACCGCATGGGGAAACGGGGTCAAAACCATGACAAAGGGAGGTTGTACAAAGTATTAAATGCAGGGGTGCCAATAATTGTGCCACGTGGTTTTGTTAAAAATAATTATTTCTTGATGAGGGATTTTTTTTTTCTCAGAATAAATTTACTTCAATTAAAGGTTGGATTTTTCTAATTTCTTCAGTGTGAGATTAAGCTAATTCACCAAACGGTGAATTTTCTATAACCCTTTTTACTCATCTTTACCAGGGGTGCCAATAATTGTGGAGGGCACTGTATATACTATACAGTGAGCACCATAATTCATTGGACAGTGACACATTTTTTGTTATTTTGATTCTGTACTCTAGCACTTTGAGTTTGAAAGGATACAATGACAATGAGGTTTAATATGAGGGTATTTTCATCTATATCGGATGAACCGTTTAAAGATTATAGAACCTTTTGTCCATAGTCCCCCCATTTTCGTGCATCAAAAAATATTGGACAGTTTAACATAATGGATACTAAAGTAATCATTTTTAATATTTGGTCACATATCCTTTGCATGCCATTACTTCCTTCTGTCTGTGACCCAACAACATCAAAAGACTCTTGATATCTTATTTTCTGGTACTCTTACAAGCGATACTATAACTTCTCTCAATTTGAATGGATCTCTATGGGAATTGGGGGGTGGGCCTAGATTAGACAGTATGGAATACATGGTTGGCGAAATGGCTGTAAGTCATCAAGGGTCAACCATTCATGATAGCATGACCTGTATACCTGTGGGAATGTTCCAAACTGTGATGGGGTGAGGTAAGGTTCTGAGAACCAAATGCGACAGATAGGGAATCTATAAGCGTGCCTCGAGAGATACGCCACAAAGCAGCTAAACTGCAACAGGAAAAGGAGAACTAAGAAACGGGAGAAAAAACTTCCCGACCTAAATCAAAACAAATCTACCTCAAAAGGAGGCATAACAAACAAAAAGTACCTCACGCTCTAAGACAAAGAGCGTAGAAGAGAGGTAGAGAAAATAAAAGAATAACCCGAGCTACACGGGTGTAGACTTAAAGGAGCTATATGTAACAATTTTACTGTACTAAATCATAACATGACCATGATATGTCATCAGAGATTAAGGAAACATGCTAAATCGAAATACTGGCTTCTCCGACAACAATGCTACAGCCAGTATGTTCTCCTTTGAAATTTCCATTCCGGGTCGGAACGTCTGTATTTGTTTTGGCCTGTGTGATTCACTATTCTCCGAGTTGACTCCGCCCACTGCCCATTACGAACAACCAGATGTACTCCGGCACTCGGACAGCCGATTTACGAATGGCTAAGCTAAGGTCAACATCGTTTTCATTTAGCTAGCTAGCTAAATATTTAAATATATATATGTATATAGTTACTAGCTAAACATACCACTAACGTTAGCTTATATCTGCGTGACCGTAAACATAGCCAGCCATGCATCTAGCTTGACAGAGTTATAAAAAATCCACATGAGCTGGTTTATAATTTGCAAACAATAAATAAATTGCAAACGTATACATTAGCTGATCAACTTACAGTGTAGGACTCGTCGTCGCTTGTCATTGTCAAAATAGAATAAATCTCTAAATATAATGTTGCGCTCGTGTTCGTTCAGTGTCCTCAACCTGGCAACTCGCGTGAGCTTCGAGTCTGGGGAGGAGGGGGGTGGGCGGAGACAACTCTCCAATATTGTGAATTTGGACTGCAGTACCCATTTTAAACGCTTGGTGTCAATGTTACATATAGCTCCTTTAAAGAGAAAAACAGTCTGTTACCTAAGCTCTGTAGCCAAAGAGCTAAAAACAAAAAAGGTAACAGAACGAGAGAATAAAGGACAAAGGAAAGGGATAGGAGCTTTAAAGAAAATAACCAATCCTATCCTAACTTCTTTAACCGGACTTGCTGTGTTTCTTATTTGTACAACCAGAAAGGCAGTGACCGTGTTCCTATACCGACTTCGATGTCAATTAGCAATGACAATAACGAAGTGCAGGAAAGCGGAAATCCTACGCTACCAAACACAGGTGTGGAAAAGGTGTGGAAAATAATGACTGGGCAAGATCCAAACACCGGAACGGAGATGGAAAAAATCAGATGGAGCGTCAGACGACGCCAAATCGAACAACAACTGCAGAAACAACAAAGGCTGCCAATAACCAGGACACAAACAGTTGTTTTTTGAACTTCCCAGTCTTTTTCTTGCACCTGTCCCAACTTTTTTGGAACGTGTTGTAGGCATCAAATTCGGAATTAGCGTATATTTACAAAAATCAATAAAGTTAATAAGGTAAAACATTAAATATCTTTTCTTTGTACTGTTTTCAATTAAATATATGTAAAAGAGAATTTACAAATCACTGCTTTCTGCTTTTATGTGCATTTTACACACCGTCCCAACTTTTTTGGAATTGGGGTTTGTATAATGCATATTAAATAGTTATAAAAATATTGCAATTTATTTATTATTTAAGATATGTTATTGTTATGTTATAATCAACATTATCAAGTTTGAACTTCAGTTACAGGCCGGGTAAAAAGCAAAACAAATTTTAAACCATGGCCTCTGTCACCTACAAATTCCAGCTGGAATGACCTAATGCAGCAATCAGGAGCATTTGTGACCAAGGGCCTATAATTTCCTGCACTTAAAATGAAATAAATATTGGCTAAACCATCTGACTATTGCTTCTGATCAACACAGTTACTGCCCGAGGCTTCGGCAAGCATATGCGGCTCAAATGACAATTGCCTCAGCGAGAACAGTTTGTTGCTGAATATTTTCAGATCTATAAAACTATTAGAGCACATTCCCTGCAGTTAATGATGTGAAGAAATGTCCTAAGGCCATAAAAGTTTGCAATGAGAACCTTGCTCTCATTTCAGTGCACCATGCCTTTAATACACTGGATGGGAGAAGGAAATAAACAAAATAAGCATATGCACATTTAAGTAATTCATTAAAAATAGAAAAAGGCACTTCTAATATTAATAATAAAACCTTTGTGTCCTGTTTGCACAGCGATCCCAAATATAACAGAATATTTATTCCACTTTAATTTACTTCTGTTGTCTACTTCTCTTCAAGAAAAAGCCATGGTCCTGCAGATTTTATACGTCGCTGGACAGTAATTTGCTGGCAATCAAATTACAATTAAAAGTTGTCAGAAATATCTCTGCTGCTCCAGGTGCAGAAGCGGGCCCTTTTTCCTGAAACCCTTGTAATGCTAAGCTCATTGTCAGCATGCTTGTAAGGTGCATCATTCATTTTCAAGGGGTTTCCCAAAAGCTGTGGAATTTACATTGCACACGATTGCAACTAACAAGTGCCCCAGCCCACTCGTAGGGAAGTTTTGTGCGTTGTTAAAGTACAGAGATCTAGTGGAAGCACCATTCAGCTGCTTCCTGCACTAATGACTGCTCAAAACATCAAATTATAGAGTCAGGTCATGATTAACCATTTATGTGTGGGGTTGCCGGGTAGCTTATCCTGTTAAGGCACTGTTTTAGTGTGGGGCAGGGCCGGGCTCCGGTATAGAATCTGGTGCATGCCAGTACCAACTGTGTCCCCGCAGAGCGAGACGCTACTGGCTCTACCTTTAAATGAATCAAATAATAGAACTGCATGAAGTCCACTGGCTGCCAGGAGCATCAATTAATTCAAACATGATATCACATCATGTACATTTTGATGTATATTATGCGATAGTCATAATTTTATAGATGTATAATGTATAGTAAATAATTTGTCCATAGGTTCTACATACTATAGCAAACTCTTCTGTATGCTAGACCTACATTTAAATATGATTTGACCGTTGAATTAATGGTTGTAGCATTGATTATTTTAAAATAGACTTTTCAGCATACAACACTTTTTGCAGTGTGCTTAGTCCTCACTTTCAAAGACTAACTCTGTGTGGTTAGCAATGATGCATCATAAAAACGGTTGTGCAGCCTTCTGTTCTATTGTGATTAGAAAATGTGGCTCTGGATGATCTGATTTGAACCTTTATTGAGTTTTTATCACCGCAATCATACACATAATCTACAGCAGACATGTTGAGACACACACACATGCATACATCGCCTCTCTCAAGTTGCACTTATTTCTGTGATTAATAAACTCCATTCTATTAAACTATGCCTTTGTTTTCATGGGGATAGTTTAAACAGGGGATTGACAGTGACGATATTGCCAGCTGCAATATAAACTGCCTCCAACCTTTGAATGACTTCCTGTTTATTCGTTTCACATGGCTGTCTGGTAATGACTGAGCGAGCTGAAACTGCTGTGGGATGGCACAGGCTTTTCGCTCTGCACGTGAGATTTTGGAACCCCCCAGACACAGTTCTGCCTTCCCCCCTGCAGGTCCTGTGGGGTCTGACCCCCTTGACAGGTGACCCAAGAGCATCCAGAGACACTCGTCAGGGGCGGAACCACTCTAGAGCCACCTGCAGCAGCGCACAGGAAAACCGTTTACTCTTCTCTGTGAAAACACGTTCCTCTCCACAACCCACTTCCCTCTCTGCTCTGAGAACACAATAACAACACACTGCAACACAGAATAGGGCTTACAACACATCATTCACACACACTCACACACACAGACACATGCATTCTCTCTCTCACACACACTCACACACACAGAGAGAAAGAGAGAGAGAGAGAGAGAGAACAGGCTTCCAAGCTACACAAAAACGCCACTGCCATAACACACAGACATACACAACATAGTTGATGCTGTAATACCACAATACTACAGCACTATCAAACACACATGTGCACAAACAGGCTCAAGAGGGCTCCAATGCACACAACAACATTAGTGCAATGTCTTGCTCTCTCACTATTTTTCACACACACACACACACACACACACACACACACACACACACACACACACACACACACACACACACACACACACATGCACACACACACACAAACAGGACTCCAAGGAGCACAACAAAACCACTGCAATCTCTCTCTCTCTCACTCACACACACACACACACACACACACACACACACACACACACATGCACACATAAAAATAGGCCTTCAAGGTGCACAACAACACCACTGCAATATCTCTCTATCTCTCTCACACACACACATAAAAATAGGCCTTCAAGGTGCACAACAACACCACTGCAATATCTTCTCTCTCTCTCTCTCTCTGTCTCTCTGTCTCTCTGTCTCTGTATGTGGCATGCACAAAGGTTTGTAATATGGCGATTTTAACTGATACAAAAGAAAACTAGAGGACCACTCCACCACTGGCGGTGGAGGGTCTTGTGCAAACTTCTGATGCCAAAGAGGTCAGGAGACCTCCAATGGTTGATTGATCCAGCAGTGGGGGTGGGGTGTCATTTTTGTTTGTTACCTGAAACAACACGTGTTAATTCACTGTGTGAGGTTGTTGTTTTTTTTGGAGGAGGAGGTGCGTTGGATGGTGGGGGTGGTTTTTACACCTGGCATTTTTATTTTGGGACCAATGTATTTGGTTAAACACAAGCAAGGTATTTTCTGTGGGCATTTAGTGGGCATGCTGAGAGGAGTTGTCTCTATCCGCCTGAGGTTTGTGTATGCTTACTACAAACTGAATAACAATGTGGGGGGGGGGTTTGATTAATCAGTTTTGATGATTTTTGGTTTGTTAGTGTGCGTATTGGTGTATTTTGGTTAGTTTTTATTTTTATTTTATGTTAGTGTAATGTATTGACTAGTATGTTTTAATAAAGGAGCATCAAAAGTCAACGTCTCTCTCTGTCACACACACAAAACAGGCCTTCAGGGTGCACAACATCACCACTGCATTATCTCTCATACACAGTCTCCCTCATTCTCTCTCTCACACACACAAAAGGAGCCTCGAAGGTGCACAACGCCTTGTCTTAAACCACCACAACCCTCCATTTTAACATAAGGGTTTGGACAGTGCTACAGCCAACACACTTCAATAATGAGCCACAAAGACTGACTCACTCCTTCCAAAAGGGTCAGTGCAGTTCTTCTGGACTGCTGGACCGTATTTGCTTTGACAGCTCCCAGAGTAACACACGCTGACAGCAGATGTGCTAAAAAAAATAAGAACAGGATTCTCTCACTGTCCATTAGAGGCAGTGTAGTTCAGGAGATGGGCCCATTTCAGAAGACTTTTATTTAGTTGTTATTAAGCTGGGAAGATTAATTGGATCATACGTTATGCTCATGCACAACCAAACCTACGTCCTTTTTCAGTTAAGAAATAATTTATACACACCAATAGAGGCAGGTACTGTTTGTTGTTCTATTTAATCCACTATAAGCCATTACAAACAAATAATTGAGATGATATAGGCTTTGTTTTGAAGCAGCAGGCGTTTTGGGTGTCACTGAGAGGATAGTGCACGAAATGAAACACTCCAGTATAAAAAGTACACATAAAATAGCATGGCTATAAACAGGTTGTGTATTAGCACAGAACTGTGTTTATGTGAAGAGGACTCCTTGGGTTTTATGGTCAGGGGAGTTCAGGTTTTCACCGTTTCTTTCTGACTGGTTCTGACAGAAGTCAGGCGGAGGGTAAAGTGATGCTTGTCAGCTTGTCTTTTTGTCAGTACATGGTTTGTCAATGTGCTAAGTTCTGAAGGGGGCCTTTTCCCAATGAATTATTGAAGCCCTTGTACTTCACTCTCCTACATGCAACTTGTTGGTGCCTGTGATCATGTTTAAGGATGCTTTGAACAGTGATCTTGTTCTACTATAAAGGGGAAAACAAGTGATTCATTATGGAATGTTATTAAAGCTTATGCACATTGCAGTGTCAATGTGTATCTGTGTGTGTGTGTTATTCTGTGTGTATGTATGGATATATACAGGGGGTGGACAAAATATCGGAAACGGAAAAAACAGTTTTTCATAAAACATAAAACAGCTGCTGTATGTTTGGTCCCATTTCTCTTACCTATATTTTCTATACACTTTTATGACTGGCATGCCATGTGTAGTGCATGTCCATGGGAAATCAACTCACATTCATGTGCACCGCATTTCCAAAAGACTGGCATGCGACAGTCATGTGATCCTGGGCAGGACTTGACCAATCAGGACTGAGTTCCCGGTTCTATAAAACTTCGAGCAAACTTCCTGTTCTTTCTTCTTACCACTTCTTAGCTTACGCTCTTACTCACTTGACGTTATCTCCCAGTTATAGGTGCATTCCATCTTCCCAGTTGGAGAGGTGGAAGTATTGGCCGAGAGAATCGTTCCGTCTCTTCGGTCGTATCTGTTAGCATGTCCGAGCGAAAACAGACTGAATCCAGAACTAGGTTAATTAAGGTCTAAGTTAATGGACAGCTATCGTTATACGGTGTAGCTGTAAAGTGACAGCCTGCATTGTTGCACGCAGACCGCGAGGAACCGAAGAAAACCACTTGCAGAAGGATCAGCAAATGTTCCAGCAGCAGTCACCAAAGAACCAAGCAAACTGCTTTGAAAAAGGACAATCCAATCCAGAGCCAAAAGACAGAACTTTCTGGACACATCAAAGCCATGGAACCAGCCTGTGTAGCTACTCCAGTACAGTAAGACTGACATAAACATCCAGGCAATAGTTTAGGAAAACTTTTGTTTAATGTCTATTGTCAATGTAAATACATGTTTGATTGTACATTGTGTGTATTTAGAGCAACGTTCATTTATAACAACACAGCAGGTTATCGGCAGCCAATTAGCCTCGCATAAGCTAGAGTTACAGAGCCTACTCTGACTCTAACACTAGTTAATAATCCGCCTCCCTTTTAAATCGAGATCTGTGCATGCAATTTGTACTAAAAGATAACCCATTAGATATAGGATCCCGTGCCTGTAAACGGATAGGGGCCTGGAATTTAGCTAGACGTAGCTAAATTTATATAGCCTCAATACACGTTTTAACTATCTGTCTTCGCTGCCAGATTATTAATGTACTTAACGACACTACACATGTATACATTTTAGTTTCTGTCTTGTTTTTTTAATTAGTTTGATAATTAATCATAATTAGCCATTAATCATATTATTATCAAGTTATACATAATTTGTCAATTAATTGCAGCTTTTGTGCCAGTAATAAGTGAGAACACTTTAGAGCTAATGTAGGATAAAAACTGAAAGAATTTTGGTCCATGACAAGTTGACAACCGGAGATGTGCACCTCTGCATAGCTGTGGGGAGTGAACACCTCTGCTCAAAGTTAAGTGAACAGCTGAATAAAATAGAAGATCATTGAAACTGGTCTAGAAAACAATACTTGCATGTAACATCACAAGTATGGCCCAATTATTAATTATTCCTTTTCAGTTAAGTTTTTCACTAATCACATTCCACTGTATTACATAGAGAAGGTCAACTCCAGTTGTTTGTTGGGGACCAAAATGTTTCCTGATTTCTTCTTATACATTTGTTGAAGTGTACTCTCTTATTAGTGATATAACAGCGACATGTAATTTATGATTTATTAGGATTTCATAAAATAAGCATTTTCATAAAAATATGACTAACGGGTAATTATGGTTGATTGGCATAATTATAAAGAAAAACAAGTCATCATATAAAATGTACATGTGGCACAAGATTCACAAAACAGCATAGATAATCAGGTTAGGAACAGAGGTTGAGGTTTTGCGGAGCAAACGTGGCAGGTGTTTTATTTTTTCTGGAAAACTGGTGTTTCCAATATTTTGTCAACCCCCTGTATATGTATACATAATGTATATATACAGTGGGTACCAAAAGACTGACGCCACTACCAATTGATTGTTTTCATTGTTTATCAAGGGCTAATACAAATATGATACTCCATTTGTACTTCTTATTCAAGAATACATTATTTTTTAATGATACAAATCAATGGTATAGGTATTTAAGAGCACTAGCTGTAGTGACATTAAAGGGTTAGTTCGGAATTTTGGCCATAATGTCTCATTTACGACTTACCCATGATGTTGTTGATTGATGGAGACCATTTTCAGCTGATTTCATGCTGTCCTTCTTGTGGACATACACACGTTGCTAATGCTAGCGCAACTCTATGGTAACCGATAGTAGTAGTAGTAGTAGTCGTTTATTTGTTCCCGTGGGAAAAATGGATTGCAGCATTATCACAAGACATTTAAAGGATAAAACATAGTACACTGACAACAGCGCAGACACAGATAAAAACAGACATCGGCAGACATGACAAGGGGCATGGACCTAAACCCTCCTTCGCAAGATCATAGCCTGATAGTGAAAGAGGAGGGGGGGGAGACTGGAGAGTGCCAGACCAGCTGGAGCAGTGCGACCTGGCCATCACTGATTGAGGATTTTAATGGCTTGTGGGACGAAGGACACAAGCCATTAAAATCCTCAATCAGTGATGGTAGCATCCACTACCAAACGCACTTAAACACTCCACAGTGCACCCAAAGCAAATAAAATACGATGACAGTCTATTGGGGTTAATTTGAGTGTTTATACCATAATTTTTGAAGTCAAACTATCGTTGAATCCTTTACTTTCTGTGGAAGTACGGCGGAGGAGTGAACGTGGCCATTGCAACTTGTAACGTAAAGTATCGCTCCGCCGCTGTACTTCTCTGTATATTCTACTTCCACAGAGAATATAGGTCAGCACAAAGTAAAGGACCCATTGAGGTCCTTTCTATCAGGTTTATATCACGGTGAGCTTCAGCGGATATCTACAAAACTAGTGAGTTCTCAGCAAAACTACCTGGAAGGATAGATAGCACTCCAGGGGCCGGTTGCCCCAGCTGTGCATAAGTAAGAACTAAGCCTAGTTGTAACTTAAATCTCTACTAAGTTACAACTTGCGCAGTACTAAAATAAAACCTGTTGCACCATAAAATATAGTTTGAACGTAACCTTACGTGTAAACTAAATATTTACGC
This sequence comes from Synaphobranchus kaupii, assembly GCA_029718625.1. Lineage (NCBI taxonomy): Eukaryota > Metazoa > Chordata > Actinopteri > Anguilliformes > Synaphobranchidae > Synaphobranchus > Synaphobranchus kaupii. Next base: position 35,367,634 of record CM056382.1, read on the forward strand.
AAGCCGTAACAGCGTAATTAATAATGTTTCAATAGCAGACAGATTTGAATAACGTTGACAAATTGCTTTAAAACTATGAACCTCGTCATCACCAACAATTTTGCGATATACACTGCATTCTCCGGACTTGTATGACGACGTTGATATCTACGCTGGTCTCGTTTTAAGAGAGAGGACATAATTGTAGGCTAATGAGACTAACAAACATGTTAGCGACTGATCTCCAACACGAAACTGTTAGGAACGGAGCGTTTTAACGACACTGTTAACTAACAGCTTGATCATGTCACAGTGGCTACTACTAGGCTGGATTCGCTAATAGAAGTTGGCAGACAGTCTCAAACAACTACTCCTGTAACAGTAGCTAACTAACGTTAGCTGTCCGAACAAAAAAGAGCAGCATGAAGTAGCCTGCTAATAATGGTGGGTCAATGATGCATAACAAATTTGTGTCACCAAGGTAATGTTCTAACAATATCCTAGTGCAATGCTATTTCTTGTTTACATTTTTTAATGCCACTCATTGGATCAATAAACGTCGACGTAATTTTGTGCAACTATACATTACTTTACGAAGAGCTTACGGTCTACTAGGTTTTTTGTTTAGGACACATGGTGCAACCAAATTTAGTAGCTCACTAGTTGTAAACTAACTAAGTTATAGCTACTAAGCCTGTAGTGTGAGTTTTACGTTCCAATTTAAGGTAGAACTTACGAATAGCTGGTGCAACCCAACCCAGGTATGTAGAAACTTTACTTTTGGGTGAACTGCCCCTTTAACAGGTAGAATGGCAGATTCATAGCTACAATTAAGAGATGGTTTTAGTTGTTAATAGAGTACTCAAGTGACTACGTCATGCTGGTTTCGGAAGTAAATTCCCCATTCATTTAGAGCATAGACTTTAACTAAAGCTTACTTTTAAACCATTTCTACTGATTATATCTTACCGTCAATTTCCAGGATTGTTCAATATAACGCCCGTTCGCAAACTATGTAGTTTTTCTGGACCAGCTTCGAGTATATTTTACGTTTCAGTATTTTCTTGTGATTATATCAGCGCTGGAACTGTTTAAAAACTCGATGTCCCATAATTCCCTCTGAATGTGCAGCCTTGTCTCCAGACATTGTCATATAACGTTAGCCAGCAGTAGCACACAGCTCCGTTTTTAAACACATTTTTTGTAACGTTAGCTAGCTAGCTTGAAGGACTAAAAGCTAGAATCGCTTCATGTGGTTAACCGTAGTGCAGTTTCTGACCTTTTCGGGCGGGCTTCTCTACTTAGCAAGCTAACGTTAGCTCATCTTCAGCTGCAGTACTCCCATCTGCCCAAGAATTTCCAGACAGACGAGATGATGATATCTTATTGGTCAAGAACCACCCGTGCATTGCAGTATTGGATATGCAGTCCGTTAAAGTGGACTACAAGTCGAACTACAATGATTAATGCATTACTTATTACTTAAAATTGGAACATGCGATATATGGTCTATATCCTTGTACCACACAGGCTAATCCAGGAACGTTTCGGCTCATTCTATAAATCAGATTTCAAGAAATAGTTGATAGTCTCCGAAGCCCATTCTATTCTTCCATAGGGAATTTACTTCCGAAACCAGACTCCACCCACGACTGACGTACTCACTTGAGTACTCTATAAGCCCAGATGTTTGCATATTGAGCTTTAGGAGCAAACATTTGTTAAAATTTGAATGGAATAAAGGGTGTGACAAGTTGACAACAAATAGAGAAATGCTTCTGAACCAGTTATTCACAATTTTCTTTCTTATTTTTCCATAGAGTCCAATAGGAAAATGAGTCTGGAGAAACAACCCTTAAAGTGATCCATCCATATCTACTACATATCTGGCAGCAAAGAGATGGTTTGAAGCTCGTTTGACACCTCAGACCCTTGATGATTTACAGCCACTTAGCCAACTATGTGTTCCATACTATTTCTGTGTAATTTACATATTAATTTAGTCCCAGCCCCCAATTCCCATAGAGATCCATTCAAATGCAGAGAGGTTATAATATCGCTTGTAAGAGTGCCTGAAAATTTGATATCAAGAGTCTTCCAACCTTCAAAATCATTTACACTTGTTTTGTGCACCAGACATCAATTTTAATCAATATATTTGATAGAAAAGGTAGGGGTGTACTTACTTTTTCCTCATGAGGAATTTGTTCATTTCAATTGCTTAAGTGATTCCAAACTCTACTTTTTAGCATCATTTGTTGAATTAGTTTACCTTAATCAATCAATATGGTTGAAATTAAAATAAAATAAACTTGTGTCCAGATGAGTCAAAAAACTGACTACCGTTTGAGGGTGTACTTACTTTTTCACATGACTGTATAGGGTGTTTGTTGGCTGGTGCTTGTACATGCATTCACCTGTGTGTACGCGTATGATCTTCTGTGTTTGTGTTAACTATGTATCGTTTACATGTGTGTATGTGTATATGTTTATATGTGCAAATGTGACTGTATGTGCATATGTGTGAGTGATTCATGGAAAATTAACCAAGCAGGTGAATGTTTGTGCGTTTAACACGTCACAGTGGTTTTCACCATCCGATGCTGAAAACTAAATAGTCATTGATAAATTTAGCCCAGTTGCCATAGAGACAGCTTTCACACTTTTGGTTTGATGAATGATTTGTGTAGTACTGCATCATTTCCTATGTCAGGTTCACTCTTACTCCTCCCAAGTCCTATAAATTTGTAATGACTCTAAAAAATCATTTTTACACTGACAATTGTGATGAAGGTAAGCCAATCGCTCATTCAATTACCTTGACACATTGTCAACACAATTGAAGTATTGAATAAAATCAATTCAACAACAAAATTGATTAAATCACATATTATGTGAATTGACAGCCAGTCAGGGTAAATTCACAGACTCTAAATCAAATGGTAAAATAGAATATAGGAAGAACCAGAACTGAAACCGTGAGCTACTAAGTATATTTAAAATTCAAGGCATCCCTGTCTATTGTAACTATTTATTAAGGAAGAGTTGACAGAACCCGAGTAGCTTCTCTTTATTACTGTGTAATTATAGCAATTATCAGACTTAGTGCAGGTGACCATGTGTGCAAGACCACTCAGCATTTTATTATCGTGTGCACAGACACCCTGAAAACCTACAGGAAGGGGGCGCTCTAAACACACATCCATCTTTGTCATTTGTTTTTCTGTTGAGGTGCAGCATGGAAGCCTATCATAGCTCCACCATTTCAGTACATTTCCCTTGCAGTATTTTCAAAAGCCTAAAATGAGTGGTGTAAGTGAGACATTTAAAAAGAAAAGTTCCAAGAGTATGCTATTAGCCCTGATTTTAACACACACACACACACACACACACACACACATTGACCATCTGCCCCCTCCTTCCTTTCCTAAAAGTCTCTGTAAAGCATATGCACACCTGCCATTTAATTGTGGCTTTGGTTTGCACGCTGAAAAGCCGGCAGTCGACTCCGAATGGGGAGGACGCTGAGCTGGCGTCTGAGAGAGCTGTGACACGCTCGCAGGGCCCTCCCGACTTCAAAGTGCATCGTTAATGAAAGTGACTGAACAGCATCACGTACAGATAGCAGTCTAGACGGGCGAAATTTGAAATTTGTTCATTTGAATTTCAAATGTGCTGAGAGGGTAAAGGCAGGTTTCTGCCTTTCATTTCAGCAGAGAGCAGAGCACGGCGCAGCTGTGATTGTGACTGGGTGAGGAAAGCCGGCCCGAGCCCCATCTTCTTTGTGGGTTATCGTTTAAGCTCACTCTCGTTTAGAACACAATAATAAACAATAATGGAATATATACAGGCTGAGCTGCAGCAACGTTGAGGAGGCATTACATTTATTTTCTTCCAAATTGCAGTGCAGCTAGTTCTTAGTAGAACATGGTCTGAGGCCTTGAATCACTGCCACTGTACAGAAAACTGTGCAAATGAGAAATAATATCTTGGAGCTCTATCAAGAATACGGGTGACACAAGACGAGGTGTGGAGATTCTATCGCTTTCTACAGAGCCAATGGCCATTCTGACTAATGAGAGGAGAGAAAAATGAATGAAAGTGGGGAAACAAATCAATAAAAAAATTATTGATAGAATCAATAGCATGATTGATAAGGTAATTATAGAAACCATAATCCATGGGTTTTAAAGCACCCACATAGGACTCCATACTATTCATTTGTATTGGTGCATATATGTGCACTGAAATGTCATCATGAGGTATAACTATTATTATTATTATTGCCTTTAATTCCATTCTATTCAATAATATATTCTATACTGCCCCTGTTGTCATTGTCACCAAGGCCATGGATCTTCCCAAAAACCTCATGCACAGTGGAACCTCTACAATATTGCTGCCAAGCCATTTAATGCTATTTAACACATTACTGTAAGTACACTGTCTTTTAAATATATGTCACATACAATGTTAAGGCAAAACACATTTTGAGATTTTAAAGTATCACATCTATATAGAGAATAGGAAAGTTTCCCAATTATTAAGTGTAAAACCATTTACAGTTTTACTTTCTCATTATTCATGGTGGATGATGTATGCTTTTCACAATGCTCACAGATAGAGGAGTACATGTTGGAAAAAATAATCCTGGAGATTGATGATTGATGTGGTCATTGTATAGCACATGCTCTTTTATTATTAGCTGGTTACATAGATAATGCACAACAGAAGGTTGTACATTCAGTCTTAGACCAGTGCTTACTGGTGGGCATGTTGGCAGGGGGGCGGGGTGAGAGAGTGGGCCATTCCCAAAAGCCAACAAATGTACACATCATCAGACCTTGGGAGACAAGAGTTGAGAGTCTCATAATCAGTATTGCCCATAACAGGAGGTAAAAAATAGGAGCCAGAAAAAAGGCTGCAGGCCATTGGCATGAATTATAATGATTTGCTTAGTAGACGCCCTCATCCAAATATTGTTCATTATTATTTTCATGTGATCCATTTAGGCAGCAGGATATTGCTTAAAAATTTCAAGTGAAGCTTCTTTGCCAAGAACAGAATTTCAGTGCCTTTTTGGGGGTTTGAACTTTCACCCTGTGAGATACCAGCATGCTGTTCTAACCACGCCACCACTGATTAGCATGGGTGGCACTGAAAACATGACATATGACTTTTTCCATTGTCAATTAATATTAGTGTATAGAACTTTTTGATTTTATACCCAGTTGCTTCATTAGTTGTGCTGTGAAAACATTTAAAGCATGCATTGCTTTCAAAGAAGCGTCCATTTGGTGTGCTGAACAGGACTAGCAGCCTTTGTGAGAGCCAATCTGTATCATGTCAAAATCCATGATAGATTGCATATTATCACTGCCATGAAATTTAAGATATTAAAATGAGGTTTGCATCCATTACGCCCATCAATTAAGCAATATTTTATTCTTTGCATGTTCCTGGGGGATGGAATTTGGTTGAAGATGGTGGGGGTTACTGGTTTGTTTTTGGTTGATTCACACCCCCTCATCAGGCCTAATTTCCTGTACGGTGAGGACATGTTTACAAACAGACAGGTAAATGTGTGCTCTTGTAGAGGTAGCACCACGGACGTGAGCATAACCCATGTGGCCGTATCCAGAAGATTAATCGACAAGAGTGGCCATTCAAATGGTCCGAAAACACCTCACCAGGAAATCCAAGAGTGCAGAAACGGGTAGAGCGGGTCACAGACATTGGGCACATTGTGGCGTGGCTCCAAGAATAAACGCACACCCTCAGACGGTGCAAAACGCAGCGCAATCTCCACCCCTCTGTGTCAGAGGGATCAGGGGATGACGGCGCTACTAAAAAGAGCCTAGAGCGCGGGATTCTGGGGCTTTAGAGCCCAGCCTCTCACAGCCTGCCCACCCCCCCTCAAACCAAGTCCAGCGCTGACTTCCAGACACCATTAATCCGGGCTGCTACAGCACTGGAGATAAAAGGCTCAGGGCTGGATGGAAATCCAACGAGCTTCCCGTCCTTAACAAGTCATGAGCTGCTCTCCTTTGTCGGAACCTGATTAAAAGTAATCTGGAAGGGTAATAACCTGGACTTGAAAAACCATTTCGCTACCTGCTCATTAGCATAACACACACTCACAATGCCCTCATTGTTTCATCCCGGGGCTTCTCTGCTTCACGCACAAGCTCTCCTGCATGCCGTGGGGTGGGGGGAGGCACAACGGTCGGGTCATCTCGGTCTGAATTACAAACAAAAGTAAGCGTCGCGCTAAATCACGTCTCTTCTTAAGCCATTTGATATTGGCTCTCATAATTATGTGGCGTCGTCTAATTAATATTGGAACAGTGAAGGCCTACCAGGACTCGGGAGGGGTGGAAATGTAAATGGGGTAAAAGTTGATGTCCTTGGGAGAGGAAAATCAACATAGGTCAAGGGAAAAATGCAGCACCTTCCCATCACTGGGCCCCACGCAGCCGTCTGACGCCCGACAATGCTAATTAGACGGCACTCTCAGTCCGTCATTACGTGGAAATTTGAAATCTGGGGTCACAACCCTTCTGTGACTCATCTGAAATGTTCATGTGGCAGTTCAAATCACAAGATGCATACATTGTTTTAAAGCATTTTCTCCAGTTGGTATAATTCATTGCAGAAAGTATATTTATCAGCTACGTCAGCATCTGAACACCCAGATAAGCCGTTTTATTAACTGTACCCACACATGACAAGCCATTTATTCTGGTGGCTGCATTAAACAACAATATTATTAAGGGACGGATGCCCCTTGAAATCATTTTGAAAAAAAACTTTGTGCAATATTATTAATATTTCAGAACGGTGGGACTATTTAAGGACATGTTAGTAAAAAAAATAAAAGGCTGTTTTACTGTTGTACTGGAACTTGCTGTTATGCTTTTGGTTTAAACGCCAGTTGAATTGGATTGATTTTGATAGGAACAAGGGTGTTAAGAAGGGGAAGTTGTGGTTGATGTAATTTACCCAGCTGCCGTTGAACAAAGAATCATGAAAAAACAAGATGTTCAGTTACTTAGGCTTGTCAACACATCTTTATTCTCCCAGTACAATTAAGGTATAAAAAAACACACACAAACATGAATATACATGCTAATAGGCACACAAGCAAACGCAGACACCCATGCAAGCCCAAGAGCACATATCCACAGATACACATACACATGCATGCACCTTCACACAGCAGCACACTTACGAACACACACGAAAGAGGAATGATCAGGACTCTGTACTAACTCAGACATATTGTATTTCCCCAAACTCAAATCAATTCCAGAAACTGAATTTTGTAAAAAAACATCAAAACCTACAATAGTTGCTGGTCCATTTCATTTTCAACAGGAAGATTGCAGCATGAATAAAATAATATATTGTCCCCATAACCTAGCCTGTTGTGCTAAAATTGTGTGGGTGCGGGTGTGAGAGTGAGAGAGAGAGGGAGAGATAGAGATTGTGCCCTAAGTTGGCTATCCCGTTCTTCGCTAGCAGATGTTATCCACCTAGACCTTGTTAGTGATGCAAGGATGATACAGTTGTTTTGGATTGTTTTAAAATGTATTCATTATGGGTGAAGATAAACACATACAGTAGTGTATATACAGCTGAACAATCATTTTCAATTCCTTGGTCGCACAATTTTCTTCCACGCTTAACAGTAAGTTGCTCTTATAAACCACACCTACAACGTTAAATCTAAGTCAACGTTAAGAGTCACTGTACCAAACTGCGTCTGATAAACTACTTCTCAACGGATAGCTCTTAAATCTGTCCACGGCTGAAAAGCCATGTGTAAACGCGAAGACTTCTGAAAGGTCATATTAGTTTAAATGACATTCGGCACACGGCGACATCCTACCTTCTCACACTACAGCAGCTTAACGTTTCAGGCCCCGAGGGGCTGTATTACTTTACAGTCAAATGTTAGAAAACTCTCACAGTCAAAGCTTGTGTCAGCAAAGTTTGGTGCAGCACTATAAAACATCGAGAAAAAAACAAAAAATTGCTTCCAAGCACAGCCACTGGGGCGGGAAACCTTGGCGAAACAGAGTTTAGAGTGTCTGTAAGCTGGAGGAAACTCTTTATACATCCATTTTGCTTGTGGGTGTGACCTGTGACAAAGTGAACACTGATCAAATGTTTCTGGAGTACTTCTTGAGTTCAGCCTTTGGTTTTAGAGTAAAATTCTATAGGAGTGGGTGTGTTGCAGAACTCAGCACATAGCAGAACAAAGAGACGTGAGACGTGAGGGCTGTAGCGTGCGCTGTAACAGACAGGCAATATTTAGCTACCGTTTTAAATCCGGCACTGTAACATAATGTCCATGCTTATGAAGAGAACCTGAAGTAGTGCACTTACAGCAGTTAATCACATGTAATAGTGCGATATGTTCATCACATCATTTCAATTATCATCACTGACACAGTCATTAATAGGGTCTCTCTTCCTCAAGTCAAATCAACTTGTGGTCTCCATTCATCCACACTTTTCAAATTTGATAAAGGAGTCAGGCAATTACAGGTGAAGGACGGATCCTTCAGCCAGAGCTTTAAATCAGATTAATGATTGTATCGTGGAGCCTGAACAGCAGACATCAACAATAAATGTGATGTCTTGGTCGTTAGCTAAGTTTACATACACACACAAACATATTACCCTGCACTGGATAAGTTAACTAGGTTTCAGAAGTTCAGTTAGACTAGAATAATTTTTCCTTACAACAGCTCAACTTATTGCAGAGAACCATGCAACTCACGCAAGGCATTTGCTACTTTTAAGCATTCTATTTGAAAGCTAGCGTATTTGTATGTGTGTACTGTATGTTTAAATAAATACATGATTGTTGAAACCTGAACAGCAAAGATTAATGGAATATTGTCCTGCTTTCTCACTCCGTGATAACTTATCTGGTATTCTCCGCCTCACAGCACCCTGGCTCAGTGTCTATCAGAGACCTGCCAGATGAGGAGCGGCTTGGTAACGTGAAGCCTGGCCTGAGCTAGCCCCACAGCCTAACTCCGCTCTGCACCACAGTCTTCTCCAGATGGCATTCTGTGATCATTTATTAATGACGGAATTCAGAGGAGCCCCTGCCAACTGCTGCGATGGTGCTCTGTGGCCACCCATCACACCAGGGTCTACACATCAGCTGGACATAGCCAGACTGACTTCCTCCTACCCCTAACTGAGTTCAATACCCCATGATCCAGAGACCAGAAGAGGAGCTGTCCACTGTCGATGGAAGGATGTCCACTACTACACTGCAATGACCTGCCTTTTTTGGTTGAAAAGACCCTCTCAGTGTCACCTTAGGAACGGTAAAATAAGGTAGTTTGAAAAATGAAAGTGACCAATGACCACTTGTAACAAGTTAAGAAAATAAAAGGTTAGCCCTGTCACTGGTCTGCACTTAATTATGTCTCTGGGCAGAAAAATATGTCAGCTGTCGGCAGACACTCAATTTTAAGTGCAACTGAGGTTTAAATACAAGCTCCCCACTCAACTCTGGGTTCAGCAAAATTCTGCATGATGTAAACTGCTTCTTGAATTAAACGAATGGCGAAGTCTGGCCTTTCAAGTCTCTGGAATTTAATCATACCTCCAGCAAAATCTCTAGTGTGTCAGAAAACCTTCCAGCACACAAAAGCAGGCTTTTTTTTCTCTCAGAGCAAGGTACAGTGCTGAAATTGTGACAATATTGTTTCCATTTCGTCCAAGTGAGAAAAACTTATTGACTATCTGCATTCTGGTTAAATACATTCAAAGGGAATCCTGCAATGTTTTCTGAAACATTTGTCTACATTTAAACTTGAGGTTTCTTGATAAAGTCACAAAGTAACTGAAAATTAACTTGTAAGCATTCAGCTGAAAGAAGATAAGGATATAGACCAAATAAATTACATTTCTGGTACATCCGACCACAACTCAACAGCAGTCTTTAAAATACACTTGCTGCTTAAGGACTCAGAAGGACAGATCATTTGAAGACAGACTGAGCACATAGAGAGTTAACAGTCTTTAGAATAAAATTGTAGGAAAATGAAGAAAAGAGGTTTTGGTGCAAAACTGGATAATAAAAAATATATATATGCCCTTCCTGCAAGTATTATAAATAGCACAGGCATCTCCCTTTGAAGTCACACATGGACAACTGATGTGATATTTATCATAATCCCTTCTCTTCCAGAGGAACATTTGATGGATGCATTGTTATGTTATAACAGAAAAACAGGGAACAAAAAATAAATAAAAACAAAATCAAAAATGGGACAGAGAGCAAAACTTATATTTCAAAAGTTCTTACTTTAATTGAGTATGAAAACTCTTGTTGAGTACTTGGAGTAGCTACAAACTACTTGCCAACTGAATAGAAAATGGTGCCATGAGCACCGCATTTTGTCCAATTTCATTGGGCTGGATAGGCTTAAAGAAATAACAAAAACACTTGTCTATACACACTATTATACCCTTATGGAAATGTAATATACTGCAGTATATTGGAAATATATCACAATTATTGTCACAATATATTTAAAATATACTGCAGTATATTACATTTCCATAACTTCTGCAAGCATACAACATTTACAATGTTGTGCTCGTGATCATTGTAATATGCCCCAATATGTTAATCATGGATTCTCCACACATGTATCCTACCATACACTACATTCAACCTGTTGTCACAGCGTGTAGAAAAACCAGAAGAATCAAGATTTAAGAACAAGTCACTTCATCCCAGTTCCCCTTAAATGTACCTACCCCCTGAGAGAGGTGCCTCAGAAAAAGAATCTCAAACTGGCCCTTCTTAATATGAGAGCACTTAAAAGTAAAACTTTTTTTATAATAGATTTTATTACAGAACACAAGCTAGACTTTATTTCTAACTGAAACCTGGCTTGGTTCTGATGGGTCAGCTTCACTCATCAAAACATCTCCCTCTATGTAGGCCTATAGCTTTTTTTTCAGGCTGTCAGACATGGGGGGGAAAAGGAGGAGGAATAGCTGTTTTTGCAGATTATTTGTGTTGTAAAGATATTTCTTTTGGGAATTTTTCAACCTTGAAGTATTTGGCGATTTTACTGACAGGTTACTCCTAGTAACATTTTATCAACCTCCCAAGCAGAGTGTCTCTTTTTTAACAGAATTCTCAGAGCTACTTTCTATCATCATTACTAGCTAGAACAAGGTCCTTTTAAGTGGCGATTTTAATATACACGTCAACAATGGTACAGATTCTAAGGCCCAGGAGTTTATGAATGTTTTACACTCCTTTGATTGTTGATTTTATTCAACATGTAACCGGTCCGACTCAAAATCGTGGTCACACTCTAGATTTAGTAATATCATGGGGATTCAACATTGCTGAACCTGTGATCCTCAACATTACAATCTCTGATCGCCTATGGAACCCAGCCCCGATGGCAGACTGGATCAGTCAAGCTTCTCCAAAATGCGAGGACTTTGTGTCCAAGAAAAAATTATCGATGGCTGTGTTCCATTATGCATACTTGCATTCTGCGTACTTGCATAGTACGTACTTCCAAGTATACTAGCTAGAACGTACTTCATAGCGAGAGAGCATCAATTTCATTAAATTTGGAACACACTTGATGATGTAGTCAGTGTCAGAATAACTTTGACCTTACAGGAAAAACAATAGAATCACCTCTATGAAATTACTCTGCTGTACAGTTAGCATCATTAAGCATTTGAAATTAACTGCAAATGTTATGGCACAGTGCATCACATTATTGACAATAAATAAATATTGTTTAGCTAAATTAAGTATTTTCATTGTTTAAAACTTCACTTTTCATTTTATGCACCCAGACTTTGGCATAAGCTGCCTCAAGATATGAGAGAGGCACCATCAGTACACAATTTTAAGAGCAAGTTAAAAACGCATTTTTAGAAGAAGGCATTTGGCTGATCACATTTATTTTTATTTTCTGTTGAATCTTTATTTATTTATAAAAATGATTGTTATTTCCTTTTATTTTAACCTATTATCTCATGTTTTTATTATGTTTTTATCATTGTTATTACAATTACTTTGGTATTTTATTACATTTCTATTTTATCTTGTTTTTCTTGTCTTGTTTATTATATATTTCTTTAAAATTTAAATCACATTGGGCTGCAGGCCATTGCATGAAAATGTGCTATACAAATAAACATTATTACTATTATTATTACAGGTGCTCTCCAATGTTCTTTGAGATCACCTAAAAGTACTGTTACAACAGTCTTCCTGTGTTTCTGGAATTTGCTCCCTGCATTAAATCAATCTATCTTTATTTTTTTATTGGTCCATTGACACAAATGTTGTCACAAAGTGTTTCATATTCAGCCTGGTGACCACAGTAGATTCCAGGCCTTTCAGTCTGAGAACGACATGACTGGAGTAGGGTATAGATTTGGATTATATTGGAGAGGTGTGTAACGAGAGGCCAAGGCAAGTGTTGAGTCTTTATTTACAGTGCAAAACAGTTACTGCTCCCTGCGTGAGTTGAGAAAGGTAATTCCAAAATTTGGTTGCCCGGAAACTAAAAGCATGCTGGCCTGAACAAAGGATGTTATTTTTTTGAAAATCAAGCTTTTTGGTTCACTGAAAATGATAACATGCAAAATGATAGTGACTATAGCGTCCAAGAAAATAATGCAACGCGCAGTTTACTAAAAAAGCCCCATCTGCAAGTTCTATTTTCAAAAATATAAAAACTAAAAAGGGAGGGATGACAAACAAGCTATGCAAACTTGCTATGTAGAGAGTGTATTTTTATATGACAGCGCCAAAGCTATGCTTAGTTACAGCAACAATAAGCCCCCACAGGAAACAAACAGAACAATAGATTCTGCATGCTGCCAAATTCATATGACAAAGCCTGTGATGAAGCTAGCTAGATAAGCTAACCCATTTTCATTGATGTTCTGAAATGTAAATGTTACCTTGAAAATACACCTCAATTGTCTTATGTAGATAAGGAATAGAAATTATATTTTGACATTATGCACAGTTGAGTGTTTTATTGGATATAGCAAAGCTAACAGCCCATTAACCTACATTAGGATTGGCTATACGTCAGCTGTGGCGCACTGTTACATTATTGAAAACGTCGTTTACTTTGCATGTGGAGTAAATTTAATGATAAAAAGATATCATTAACAGATAAGAGTTGCCCCCATTAACTGATAAGCCTATTTGAGTCAAACACGCAACCCTAGTCTGAACCTACATAATGCTTTGTTAGTAACAATGTTGTCAGAATGGAATTCAATCAGGAGCAGGTGAAAGAAAGCATGGATAAATAAATATTATATGGTTTTATTTCATGGGCCTTGCTGCTGCCTATTCACCCAGCTATAGGGTGGACAATATGTTGTTTAAACTACAATAAAGCAGTGTATTAAAATAAAAAAATAAAAAATGTGTTCCCATATGACCTGTGGAAAGAATGAGTTTAGCAGTCATTGCTATTTCCACAGCCATCCCACCCTTAACTAAGTTGAAATATAATTTACTAGAAAAAAAAAAAGTAAAAATGAATGTAACATGTAAAAACAAAAATGTGAAAAGAGAACTTCCAAATCATTTCTTATAATTTTTTTCATTCATTTTGCTGATTGCTGATCTCAGCCAACTGTATTTGTGAAGAAAAGACACACTTTACAGTAAATATGAGTGAAAGTTAAAGAAAAAAGCTTGATTGAATCTATGCCTAAGAACAAATCAAAATATGAAATCAAATTGCAATCAATGCTAACATGTCAACATTTTTATTATACAACAATGGGAAATACCTCCACATATACAGTATTTGTAAGCCAGTACATGTTACCGCACAGAAACAATATGAAAGCATAAAGCAATTTAATAGGCTTAGTGACAAATGAACCTAAGAAAACACATCATTACAGTCATCTTACTGTACAAGTCTGGCTACTTCAAACAGCCTGCATTGGTATATTTAGGCCTTTATAAAAAATGTACAAAGAAGCATGACGTCATCTTGGGTTTATTTAATGATCAAAAGGCCCAATGCGAGCCAATAAACACCTGAAAGCAACCCACTAATTTGGAGGGGGGGGGGGGGGGGATTTTCTATAAACTAAAAAAAACCACTTCAAACACACATTTTGCTCACTTCCTTCGTTCTGCAACCAATAAAGCTGCCACCCCTTTGTTCCTGCTCCTCCCACACTTTCCTTCCAGACAACTCAGATATGGACCTCAGTGCAAGGAGACTAGTAGAGGCTCCAGGCCCAAAGACAGGGTATTTAAACACCCACCAATTGTCTTAAACATACTTTCAATTGTTTTGAATTGACACAATTAATAAGCGTGTTAGTTAAAATAAGGGTCACTCATCTATCAGGAGTATCTATCCCTCAACACATTTTGGGAGTGAAAACTGCACTGAATGTCATTTGAAATAGATGTTTTGGGCCAAAAAGCTAGGCATTGACAGCTGTTAGCAGCACCATCTGCATGGTTGCAGTAACTTTTCAGTAATCTGTTATTAATACTGTAAAATACAATTATGACATTGTAATATTTATATTTGTACTCATTGAATAGTTAAGAAAATAAATAGATCATGGACAAACTCATGCACAGCTGGTGCAGTTGGCAGTAGGAACCAATGTGAATGTGACAGAAAAAAGGTCAAACGGATTATTAAGGCATAATTTGATTCGTGGTTGGGATGACCTATGAATCACCATGGAAACGCAGGCACAAGGGCAGTGTGTTTGTCATCAGATAAAAAAAATTCTGTGCCCATGACCTATACAGTAGCTATGAGACATATTACTGTTGTAGCCTCTAGAAGAGCTTGTGACAGTATTTCAGTAATGCGCACAATGGCCATCTTAATCACAAATTGCTTGGTGACAATTGCATGCAATTTCTTGGCCATCAAACAATTTGTTGTGATTCTTGTCACTCAGCTCGCTTGCTGTTCAACAAGGCAATCTGCAATCTTGAAGGGACCAACAAGCAAAACCCTCTGGCAGACACAACAGCCCAGATCTGCAGTCAGCATAGTCAATGAACTACATGATTAGGTTGAATTGTAGTCATAAGGACTTCCTGACTGCTGAATTCTACTCAGTAGAAAAGAAAGGAAAAGGCAACCATTGCCGATGACCTCATGTCAATCTCCGACAAGTTAATGCAGTTTCAAATTCAGCAATGTCAGCAGTAGAGGTTGCTTACTGTATCTTACCAAGGCCCACATCCACACATTTGTGAAAGCAACGCAGACTTTTCTGGCACAACAATACATTGCATCCAGTCCTGTGTCTCTCGGCTTCTTCTGCAACTCCCAGTTATGTTACTCTGTAACTATTATAACTAACAGCAACCCATGTCCGCCAATGCCCTCTTTCTGCTGAGAGCTGTGGTTCATAAAGTGCACTGCAGAAAATCAATAGTTTTCAACAGTAAACAAGTTTCCATAGTGTATTAAGCATTATTCCATGCATTCTTTGATACAGGCAGGGCCAGGGTAGGGTGTCCTACATTTCCTGACTTTTATACTTTACACAATTATTTAGGAGATGCTGTTTCCCAAAATTGGTACAGAATGAATGCAATACAGCTTGATGAACACTAGTATATATCAAACAATCAATATTAACACAGCTCAAATTGTCTTTGGAATAAAAACAAAGCTGTAACAAAAACATTGTCACACATGTCACTGACAATTTGTCATGGACAATTTGACTATAATACAAGACATTTAAAAAAAAAGTGACTGCAAAGAGTACCAACAGCATTACCGAGGCTGAAGAACTAGGAAGAAGGGCGGACTGGGCAAGAGCAGTTTGAAGAGGTGAGTTTCCTGCATTGGAAGGCAGCCAGCTATCCTAATGTTCTGACTGGGTTCAACTCAGTCCACCACTGGAGGGGCCAGACTGAAGAATAACCGTGGCTGACACACGCTTCCTCCAAGGGGTGGCACCAATAAGTGGCTTGAGACTGCAGAGTGGTGGGGTCTGAGTGGGGTGCCTGTAGAGCCTGTAGATAAGGGTGTAGGGTTGGATAATATCCTGTAGATAATGATACAGGGATTGATAAAGCATTGAGTAATAGGATTGGCTCCTTACTGTAGACTGTAGGAACCTCGAAGGCTAGAATCGTCGGCACTGTTTTCTCCTGTGAATGTTGGCCAGCCAATGCGTGGATGTGTGAATAAGACGCCCGGGGGACTTCCAAAGGAGGTGCGGAGTGAGGGAGGGGCCAGGGAGGCTTGTGTGCTTTTCTCTGATGGCAGCCATCTGGAAGAGCATGTCAGGATGGAAAATGTCAAAAAGGAGGCAGATGCATACAAACAAAATGCAGGCAAGACTGACAGATGCCCACGGACAGATACCCTCTGCAGGCAATGAGAGAGAGAGAGAGAGAGAGAGAGAGAGAGAGAGAGAGAGAGCGAGAGAGAGAGAGAGCGAGAGAGAGAGAGGAGAGAGAGAGAGAGGAGAGAGAGAGAGAGAGAGAGAGAGGCAGATGGTCCTACGTACAGACAAATCAGGAGAATCTACAGTCATCAGCTCACACAAAGCCAGACATGGATGTCTCTGCACTACAGCTCTGACTTGTGTGGCAGGAAGTCTCTCACAGACATACAGACCAACAGCTCGGATCTGCACAGCATACAGTCTCTCATAGACAGAAGAAAGCTCAGGTCTGCACAGCAAGCAGTCTCTCAGACAGACAGAACGCTCAGGTCTGTACACTATGCACAGCTCCTTGCAGACAGACAGAGCAATTCCATAAAAGTGACAAAAACATACTGACACCAGATTTGAGGAAATGCCGATGTTACTCTTACTGTATGTTCACTAATCTGGCTAACGAATTGAGACAATCAGAAGAGATTGGTTCGTCTGCCAATGGAGTTTGTGCATGGAAGTGGAAAAACACAATCTTTGCACTTTGTGAAGCCATGTACATTATAAGACGATAATTTGGAATGTGTGGGATGCTCCTGTTGGTTCTCTCCTAATTAAGGTTATGGATGACAAGATAAAATCATAATTGAATAGTTTGTGCCTGCTAAGAACAAATAACCCACCCAACATCAAAAGTAATTTACAGAGCCAAATATAAATTCAATATAACTGATACAAAACACTGGTGAGCTATTTGAATAGATGGTGTAGACGAGTGGTTAATCAAATATTCAAATATTCTGACTCATCCTTTCTCCAAATTCACTAATGCTGCATTTGCAGGCATCAAAACAATTTATTCTATCAAGCCAACCACAGAAACCTAAATAACAGAGGCAGGTCTCTTTACTGAGCTTGACATCAGGCCCATATTACAGCACTATCAACTGGAACATTTATCAGGAGGCAAATTCTTTGGTTTTAAAGTACTGAATGTGTAGGGGGGGAGTGAAAGGTTCGGAGAACCAAACGCCACAACCAAGGAATCTGAAAGCGTATCTCGTTAGAAATACGCCACTAAGGCCGTCGCGGTGGTACAGCGGTAAAAAGCGCCGACTTTTAGTCGGTGCGGATGTACTCCGAGGAACGGGGTTCGCGCCCCGGTCCTGCCAGATCCGAGCATGGCCGGCGCCCTGTGGAAGCAGCAATTGGCGGTTGCTTCCGGGTGGGGGGAGGGGCTCGGAGAGAATCGCTGCGCGCATAGCAGCCCTGGGCGGGCTGGAATTACAAAAGAACGACCGCAGAAACAACAGCAGGCTGCCAGAAACCCAGGACCCCCCTTCTAAGGAACGACCCCAGGCGATTCCTCAGCCCTGTTTCTGCGGAAGTCCCTAATAAGTGTAGGGTCCAAGATGTTTTTGGAGGAGACCCAGCAACGCTCCTCAGGACCATAACCCTCCCAGTCTACTAAAAACTGGAATCCTCTGCCCACACGCCTCTCTGCCAAAATACGCCGAACGGTATATACCGGACCCCCCTCCACGAACCGGGGAGCAGGTGGCGGTTTGTCGGCCGGGGCGAGAGCACTAACCAGCACCGGTTTCAACCGGGAGACGTGGAAGGTAGGGTGGATGCGCATAGAGCGTGGCAGTTGAAGGCGCACAGTGACAGGGTTAATTTTACGGATTATTTTAAAAGGACCCACGAATTGCGGTGCGAGTTTGCGAGTTTCCCGTGTAGCTAGCCATACTCGTTGACCAACCCGATAAGAGGGAGCTGGATGACGACGCCTGTCGGCAGCTACCTTCTGTTTAGCTGAAGCGCGAAGGAGCGAAGAGCGCACACGCTTCCAGACTGCTCGACACCTCCGAACAAATGACCCTGCTGATGGTACCTCCACATTTCTCTCCAACTCAGGAAATAAGGGAGGCTGATACCCCAGCTGAGCTTCAAAGGGAGAGAGACCTGTGGAAGCATTGCGCAGCGTGTTGTGGGCGTACTCCGCCCAGGCGAGATGGCGACTCCATGATGTAGGTTTGGAGGCGGCCAAACACCGGAGGGTGTTTTCCAGGGACTGATTAGTGCGCTCTGTCTGACCATTAGTCTCCGGGTGGAAACCGGAAGACAGACTGACCGACGCCCCCAGTAAGGTGCAAAAAGAGCGCCAGAACCTAGCGGTGAACTGAGGGTTGCGGTTGGACACCACGTCCACTATCTGTTGGGCGGTCTCTGGTGCTGATGGCAGCTTGGGTAGGGCGATGAAGTGTGCCGCCTTGGAAAACCTGTCGACCACAACCAGGATCACCGTGTTGCCCTGGGACGCAGGCAGCCCGGTAACAAAGTCGAGGGCGACATGGCTCCAAGGACGACTGGGAACGGGTAAGGGACGTAAGAGGCCAGAGGGTGGGAGCCGAGATCCCTTGCTGCGGGCACAGACCGAACAAGCAGCGACAAATTCCCGCACGTCGCTCTCCATATTAGGCCACCAAAAGCGCCGCAACAAAAATTCCCTAGTCCGGTGGACGCCAGGATGGGCCGCCAGCTGTGAAGAGCGGCCCCACTGGAGAACCCACGATCTGATACGGGGCGGAACGAACAGACAATGAGATGGACCCCCACCTGGGCCCGGGTCTGAGCGTAACGCCTTTTGAACAACCACCTCAATCTCCCACATCACCGGAGCAACAATCTGAGCGGTCGGCACTATGGGCTCCGGGTGTGGTTCCTTATCGGTGCAGTCGTAGATGCGCGACAGCGCATCCGGCTTAATATTCTTCGACCCGGGTCGGTAGGTCAGTATAAACCTAAACCGGGCGAAGAATAATGCCCATCGGGCTTGACGGGAGTTGCGCATCTTGGCCTGCTGGACATATTCTAAATTTTTGTGGTCAGTCCAGACCGTAAAAGGGTGTTCGGCTCCTTCCAACCAATGACTCCACTCTTCCAACGCCAATTTGACCGCCAACAGCTCCCGGTCCCCTACGTCGTAATTTCTCTCGGCAGGTGTTAAAGCACGAGAGAAATACGCGCATTGGTGCGTTTTACGGTCCAGCGGGGAGTACTGGGACAGAATGGCTCCCACACCCAGCTCTGAAGCATCCACCTCTACCACAAAGGGGAGGGAGGGATTGGGGGTGATTAAAATGGGTTCAGAGCTAAACCTGTTTTTTAGCTCTGTGAATGCTGCCTCAGCCCTAGAGTTCCACTGGAACCGCGAGGAAGATGTTTTTTTTTAGTAAGGGCTGTGATAGGTGCGACTACCGTGCTAAAATTGCGGATGAACCGAGGATAAAAATTAGCAAAGCCCAGAAAGCGCTGCACCTGTTTAACTGATGCTGGAGTTGGCCAGTTCTTGACTGCCAAAATTTTCTCTGGGTCCATAAGGACTTTTCCATCTGCCACAATGAAACCCAAGAAAGAAACAGAATCAGTGTGGAACGAGCACTTCTCGGCTTTAACGAATAGCCGCGCCTTAAGGAGCGCTTCCAACACCTGCCTAACATGGCTGACGTGAGAGGAGAGATTAGGGGAGAAAATTAAAATATCGTCGAGGTAGACAAAGACAAACCTCTCCAGCATCTCTCTGAGAACGTCATTCACTAGCGCCTGAAAGACAGAGGGGGCGCTAGTGAGGCCGAAAGGCATCACCCGGTACTCGTAGTGTCCGTGGTGTGTGTTAAATGCCATCTTCCACTCATCGCCCTCACGCATGCGCACAAGATTGTAGGCATAGCGAAGGTCGAGTTTGGAAAAGACCGACGCCCCCTGTAAGCGCTCAAATGCGGAGTTCATGAGTGGAAGAGGATATCGGTTCTTAACGGTAATGTCATTGAGACCCCTATAATCTATACAGGGCCTCAGACCTCCGTCTTTTTTTTTAACAAAAAAACAATCCAGCACCAGCCGGTGAAGTGGAAGGTCTGATGAAACCGTTAGCTAACGACTCCTCAATGTACTTCCTCATAGCAGTGCTTTCCGGACCCGACAGGGAATACAGTGAGCCCCTGGGAGGAACCGTGCCAGGGTACAACTCAATCGTGCAGTCATATGGCCTATGAGGAGGTAACGTAGTAGCGCTTTGTTTACTAAAAACCTCCGCAAGGTCAGAATATTCCCCTGGTACATTAGCGGGCAGGCGAAATTCGTCCGAAGACATCTCCCACTCGAAATCAGAAAAAAGAAAGGCTATCTTCCTCTAAAGAACCCCCCTCAGCAAAGTGATCCCAGGACAGACTCTCCACTCCACTCCCAGTGAGGACGGAGGGAGTATCTTGATCAGAGCGAGACTCCGTCTCCTCCCACTCACTATCAGAGCTGCAATCGGAACCGTCAGTTATGCAGCCCAACGAAGCGTAAATTAAAGTTCGACAGTGGGTTTGACACTGGGAACCCCACTGGCGAAAAGGATCCCTGTCTCTGCCCCAACTAACATGAGGGTCATGCATATTCAGCCATGAATGTCCCAGAACGAGTGGATACGAAGGAGATTCAACTAAAAAAAAAAGTATTTTCTCTGAGTGCCCCTGGAGAGAAATGCACATAATTAAAGGACCAGTTATCTCCTCAATGATCCCAGAGCCTAAGGGGCGACTATCGAGAGCCGTAACCTGACCGGGAACTAGTGAGTCGGTGAGTAGGAATCTCTAATTCCCTAGCCCATTTAGCGTCAATGAAACACTCGACTGCTCTGGAATCAATAAAGGCATCTACGCCAACCGAGCGCCCATTCCAAAGCAGCCGGACAGGTAAAAGGGTCCGAGAACAAGTACTATTTTGTCTCACTGGAGATCTCGGTCACCCCAGTGAAGCCCCTTGTTTCCTCCCCAACTTGGGACACTGATCCTTTACATGACCCTTACACCTACAGTAACGGCACCAGTGCTTCCGCGGTTTCACCCCCTTAGATTTGTGGAGGGACAGCCCATCCACCTGCATGGGCTCCTCCTGATCCACGGAGAAGTAGGTGGGCATAGTGGGTGGAGTGTCTCTTGATAACACGGATCTTAAATGGGACGACTGATCTTTAATCGCACGTTCACGTTCTCTAATCTGGTTATCAAGATGAATAGCAGTAGTTATCAATTTACTTAAGGTAGCGGGTGGTTCTAGCATAGCTAAAGCATCCTTGATGGGATTGATAATGCTTGGAGAAATAATGATTTTAAAGGGCCGTCCGACCATCCCATCTCCCCGGCTAGTGCTCGAAATGTAATAGAAAAACCCGCTACTGTCCTAGTGCCTCCCCTGAAACCTCGTGATCGAAAACCAGTTGCATCTCATTCATAAGCTGAACTGGATCACAAACGACAGGGGCATTGGCACGAATAAGAGGGTCCGCCCACGTAAGAGCCTGGTCATTTAATAATGACAAGATAAAAGCTACCCGGGATTCTGGTGTAGAGAAACGAGAGGGCTGTGCCTGAAAAAATATGAGGCACTGCATCAGGAATGGCCGGCATTTTTCCCAATTCCCCACCATAGCGATCCGGTAATTGTAGCTTAGGCTCTTTAAGAGTGCGTGGAGCTGGTATGGGAGGTGTAGGTGTTTGTGCAACTGGGGGTGGATTGACAGCAACAGAGAATATGTGGAGACTCTCCGTAGATTTTCTGAGGCATTCTCCCTGATGTTGGAGTTGCTCCATCAACTGGTGTTGTTGTGTTTGTAATGTGAGAATTGCCTCCTCGGGGGTAACCCCTGTAGCGCCCTGACTGGGCGGTCCTTTATCAGAAACCTGTGGTTTAGCTGGCCCTTCCATGAGGCTTTGATATTCTGTAGGGGGGGAGTGAAAGGTTCGGAGAACCAAACGCCACAACCAAGGAATCTGAAAGCGTATCTCGTTAGAAATACGCCACTAAGCGGACAGCTCCGCAGTAACAGGGGAAATGAAACAAAATAAAGGGAATAAAAAGCTCCCGGCGTAAGCCAACACAAAATAACCCCAAAAGAGGGCAAACTCTGCAATAGCGAGTAGTAAACAACAAAGGAACCTCACGCACTCACACAAGGGGCGTAAAACTAGAGGTCAGAGATAAACAAAAGAAAGCCTGTGTAACAAGGGCGAAAGAAACGGAAATAGAAAAAGAACCTGTTACCTACAGCTCTAGGTGTGAACGAGCTGAACAAAAGGTAACAGGTAGAGGAATATAAAAGGATAAAGAGAGAAGGAAACAAATAAACTAAATAAATCTTTACCCTAACTCTTTAACCGGACTACCTACATTTCTGACGAGTAACAACCAGAAACATAGAGACCGCTATCCTTTACCTTACCGACTCCGATAGTCAAAAGCAAAGACAATATCGAAGCGTCGGCAAAGCGGAAGCCCTGGGCTGTTTATAACTGGCAGGAAATCCAAACAGGTGAAAGGAATAATTGCCGGGCGAGATTCAAACACCGAAACGGATGCAGAAAAATCCGATGATTGCCCCGATGTCGTCAAACAAAAGAACGACCGCAGAAACAACAGCAGGCTGCCAGAAACCATGACAGAATGCTGCAGTATTATTTCTGTTGGGCTGTAGAGAGGGTGTATCCTACCACATGAAGCAGGGATACTCATTTCTAGGCCCTGAAGGCCAGTAGAGCTGCTCATTTTTCCTCTCTAATCGGGAGTTAGACCTGGAATACCGGGAGAGTGGAAATCTGTGACATTAACTAATTAATCTGGTGGAAAATAAAACCAGTAGTACTACTGGCCTCAAGGGCCAGATTAGGGTATTTCTGATGTAAAGAAATTAAGGAATGAGGACACAGAGTGGCTCGCTTTTTCATGCACAAAACCATCACTCTGTTGTACCTCCTCTTAAGCCTTAAGCGACAGCATCAGAAAAACTGTGGGCTTTCCATCTTTTTTCAATTGTTTTTTTTTTCCATCCCCAACTATGCTGGTCAGTGCTCCACTTTGCCTCTCGCCTCTACAGCAGGAGGTCTGCAGCTAAAGCGTGTGCACTCCTCTGCTGTTCCTCTTTTTTCCCTCTGGGACAAAGATCTCCAGTAAATTTGTGCCACTGATGACCTGAACAGGAAATGTGGCAAACTGCACTCAAACTTCATAAAATTCAATCAGATTTTCAGAGATAAAACGTTGATTTAAAAAGGGGTTATAAAAAACATGCCAGAACCTCCTTATTTCAATTTAATTTGCTCATCTAAATAATCAAATGTGCCGTGTTGAGGCCAAAAGGTTTTGCTGGGTATGTGCGAGTGTGTCTTAGAACATTCCAGATAGGTTTTGTCTGCCAAGATGACAGGACGCTCTGGGAAATTTATTGGAGGATATTCTTTTTTAGCAAATGAGCCAACTGAAATACCCTCATTCAGGTGAAGAGGATTATGACTGTTGGCCAATAACAATGTGCTCGCATCAGTAAGATTTCTTCAGGGCTCAGGGTTTTCACACAAGGAGCACACCTGCTGCAATCGTAATATTATGTCGTAATTGCATGTGCAAGATAATTAGGGTGGACCCTCATGGGCAGGTACACTTCAAAAGGTATGCAAGCATAGGCTCCAGAATTCATTTTCACTGGTCCAGTTAGATTTTGTTTAGCACATTGAAAGATTATACTGACATTAGTTGAAATAGAATAGGAAAAATGTTTCCCCCAAAGAATCTGGTTTCCAGGTGTCTTTTTTCTTTCTCTTTGATATTTCTGTGTATTCTAAGGGCCTGATTTACTAAAGCCTTTAGCATGCGAAAGCTTTTTAGTACATGCAAAACAAATAACATGAGCAACGATTGGTCATGGTATTTGTTTTGCACCAATCATTGGTCGTGTTATTATTTTTGGGAGTGAAAAAAGGTTTTGCCACATGCTAAAGGTCAGTAAATCAGGCCCTAAGTGTCTAATGTTATGTGATGAAAAACAGTTAAGATGGGTTATTAGGAACACTCAGAGTCCACTCTCTCATTGTAATTGCATTGTTCACACGCAAATTAATTTATTTATTTTTGTTGTGTTATTTGAGGAAAATATACCTTCAAGGTGTTAGGAGAACCAATCGGAACCACACTCAGACACCAAGATGTAGTAATCAGGCTTTATTCAGAGTTGACAGAAAAGGGTCAAAGTCCAGCAAACAGTGCAATAGAGGGTAGGCAGAAATGTAATCAAGTCCAGGCAGGGGTCAGAGTCCAAACAACCAGAGCAATGTCGAGAAGGCAGGGCGAAGTCCCAGAACAGGCAGGGGTCGGAACCGGGAGATCAATCAATCAGGTAAGGCAGGTAGGAGAACGGTAGCAGGACGGGACGAAACAGGACTGGAGACAGGAACTCAGAACAGGTGAGGAGCAGGTAGGCAAAAACGCTGGAAAGTAGTGAGACAAGCACGGAATGCAGGGCACAAGACGATCTGAAACAGAACAAAGAAAGACGTGGCCTTATATGCCAGACTGATGACAAGACAACGAGGAACAGGTGAGATGATAACACATGAGAAAACACATATCAGGTGTGGGAGGCAGAAGCACACAATCGGGGAAAGGGAAAACATGGAACGGAATACAAATACAGAAAATACATAGAAAAGGTAAAACCAGGAACTGAATTAAGAAACAGAGGCACGGGACGTGACACTAGGTACATCTGCCTCGGAGGCAGGTTTGCTTTTTTATTGTATTCCCAGAATATAATTTCAGGGTTTTAAACTTCACATCTCATTGTTTAAAGCCCTCTGGAGACCAGGAGATAAAGTCAGTGTTGGAGTTGGTAATCTTGTACTGAGAGGGAGAACACAGCATGCCCAAAGAAGTTAAGTCTGGACGTATTCCTGTGTGAGTCTGTACTGGGAATGATATCAAAGACAAAGTTGCATGGACGGCAGTTCAGCCTGGAGCCTAAGTTGAGCCTTAAAAAAACAGCTTTATAAAAAAAATGTTAAATTGGAAAAAAAAACAAAAAAACAGCGGTTTTTATTACGGTTTAGCAAGGAAAATTGGTAGCTGACTAAAATGGCCCATTCATTAAGTTCCATGTTAGCACTGTGTTAAAATTAATATCTTTTGAATTTTCTCAAGATTTAAAAGATTCAAGATCTCCCCCTTACACTAACCAAACACTCAACCAACCAACCACCTTCCTGCAATTCACTCATCCTCAGTGTTTTTGCTGAGTACTTTTCGTGTATCTTTATGAACCTTCTCCACACTTACAGTGTCAGTGACTATTTTTGTTTGTGGGGTTGGTGGTATTTACCTCGCCCCTGCCCCCTGGATACCTAGATTGAGTGCACTCTTATGTGCGCTCTTGAGATATGGCTCTTGACAAAGCCGCACACATAAAACGGGGCGATGGATTCATCTGCTCTCCCCTCCTTGCATGGAACCATATGGCAGAAGGGGCCCACAGTTGAGGTCAAGGGGTCAGTTTTGAAAACAAGGACTCAGTCAAAGGTCTCCACGGCTTAACAGCCTGTGGCTACAAAAATGTTAATACAGCCACTGAAATCCCGGCCGGGCCCAGACCCCGGCCTGAGTCGTCCATTGTTTGCTAGCCTCTGGGGCAGGCCGGAAGAGATGATCCCCTCCCAGTGCTGTGCTTTGCCTGCTCTTCCCATGCTGGGTCTCTCTAAAGGAGCTCTGTAGTGATCTTTAGGTGGATCGTAGTCACCTGCTGTTCCTCTATAAGCTATGCCCACAGGCGACAAACCTTCCCCTGCCTCATGTTCACATGAACCAGTGTGAGGGCCCTTGTGGGTTCCCAGCACCATGCTGCTTGCAGACGTAGCCAAGCGGCTCATGCACAGAACAAACTGCGGCTCATGCACAGAACAAACTGCTGTTAGCGTTTTTTAGGTTATTGTTCACCCCACTCTTAAGGTATGCAAAAAAATTGTAAAAAGCCCACAATACTATATCCTTTAGTACCTACCTTGTAGTTGTAAGTTACCCATTGTAAAGAAAAGGCAGATGGTTAGTGTTTGTTTCACTCATAGTTTAATACCGCACATATCAGTAATTAACAAGTAGCAGGACCACAACGCCTGCTCAAGTCCATGCATGTAAAACACACACACATTTTAGCTGGTAATGTCTTTTGGAATTTTCCAAAACATCTAAGAGTGTGTTTGTGTTTAACACACTACTTTCTCTGCCTGTTTCACATTCTCTCTCACATGCATGCAGGCACACGCACACAGACACACTACTTGAAATTCACATAATGTCTGAATATAGGCATGAATTTAAGCATGCAAACCATGGAGTATGTGAACATACAGTACTGTATATTTTAGGTGAAATTCAAGCCGAGCAGAAACACAAGGTCTCCACTGGGACTTTTTCTTATACTAACCAATTTCCTCATCTACCTCATGTCAATTGATGCATTACCCCTTGGACCCTCACACTAAATGAACAATTATTTAATGAAACATTTTGCAGACTATTTTTTTTAAAGTAGTGCTGCAGTTCACCTATTTTTGTGAAAGGAAAATAATATTGTCTCCGGGAAATCCCCACTCTTTAAAGCCATTGCTGTTTTTATGAGAGATTCCTTGGGAAAGAGTCAAGCATAATGCACACTGTCTGAGATCCTGCCCCGGTGGTATCATTGTACTATATTCCATATGTGGTATTCTCTGAATGACTGATGCCAGAATTAAATTTAAACCACTTTTCTGCAGTGAACATCTGTGTGCATTACACCATCCTTTGGTAATTATCAAGTTCTTGAGGCGCAGAGGCAAACGCTCGCGGGCGTCGCTGCAGGGGGACCGGTGCAGCGGCTAATGGGCGGGTCACGTAAGAGACGAGGCTCGTTCGAACCAGACACTGTGACCGCAGGCCCCTACTGCTGAGGGACTTTGCGGGGACCGCGGGTCGAACGTTAGCAGCCCTCTGACAGGACTGATTGGCCTCGGTCATTATGTCTCATCGTTACTTCACAATCCAGTTCATCTCATTCGACTGCAATATGGCCCCTTGGGGAGCAGTAAAGCAGGTCATAGAGGAACATTATAAAGAGAACGTGTGTGCAGTGGTGTCAAAATTTTTCAAGCTTACATTGCACCCCTTACTGCTGCTTAGCGCTGTTAATATGATATGAAGTAATGCATTTAAAACCAGAAGGAACACATTGCAAAAACAGATTGTTCAAGACTATAATGAGCACTTTAGTGTCAAGCAGTTAACACCAGACTGTAAAAAGAGATGAGCTTGGCAGGCACAGGCAGGTAATTGAGAAGATGCATGAAAAAATGGAAAATTAAAAAAAAATGTACGTTATTATCATTAAAGACTAATATAGCAAAAGTCATTAGAAAAATGTAAGCCAAAGCAGATCTTTGATCTTAATCAAACGCATGAGTTAGCTATTTAAGCCAAACTATTCCTTGTGTTGGTATTTTCCTATAAAAGTAATTAAGTATGAGCCATTCTGGATAAAATAGGCTTGTTAATAAGTTCAGGTAGTAATGAAAAACACACTGTCCTTTATTGCTTTTGAAATGATATTGACTCTAACAACCAGGCCGAGTGAAATCACATCATGGCCCATCGCTGCTGTGTACCGGCCGAAAAACTCAAATAAAATTCAGTACATTTCACTCGCCCTCTCTCTCTTCCACCTTCATAGGAAAAAAATAAGCCATTGGGCCCATGGACAATCTTTCATACCTGAGAAGCTGGTATTAAAATGTATGCAGACAGATTTTAGCGAATAATATCTAAATTATTTTTATACAGATTCAATAAACTGAGTCTGGAGAGACTGGGTCATGTATTAATGAATATGTTTTCAGACTGAATCTTAGGTGAGCCAATGTCATGCGGGCAGCTTTGCTATCACCGTTCAATCTTCCTACGCAAGTTGAAAAGACATTCAACGTGCAGGCAGTGTAGTACGGTCTCTCACGGATGTCTGGACGATCGAGATTCGGTACCCGTGTAGATCACTGACCTCATCCTTTTACTTCCTCATTACGAATTCATCAACCGGTGGCCGCGAGGGCTTCAACACTGAACTCAAAAACCGGTTTTAATGGCTTCCCCAAACCGGAAACCAAACCTTTTGATTAATTAACGCTTGCAAGACAGGAATTGTATATCACGAGCAGCGACAGCAGATATCCCAGCGCTGGCGGCGAGGACGACGCCCCGGCGAGAGGAGGTTTTCCGCAGGCGGTAAAGGAACACGTTACCCGTGGGAGAGCTGAGGTCACCGAGCAGCGAGAGCGATAAAGGAATAAGGAGGAGACTGGAAACAATAAGAGGCAGCTTATCCTCAGCCAGCCCGGAGGCGACAGATAAAAAAAAAAGTGTCAATTATAAATAATGATGTCACTCTCAGATAATATGAAGATATGCGTCTCAATTACCCTGTTTCCCATGCAGACAGAGGGCCGCGCTGCCACAGGCATGCGCCTCCTGCAACAATCAGGTACTGTACTGCATGTCATTATGCTTGCTTCATGAGACAGATGGGAAGGACAGACTAATTGCAGCCCAAAAAAAAGGTAGACCAATTGTGATGCACTTTCAAAACAAACTAGCCTTGTTATACCCCGTGAGGCAAATATAATAAGGCACCGAACACCTGCAACAATAACGACGGCAGGTAAACACTTAATTTGGTGCCGTACGGCACGGAATTTACAGCACCCGTACAAAAAAAAACGGCGCAATGCTGCCAACGCTGCAGGTATTTTGCCAACTTTAACTGAGCGACTGTTTCAAGTGAGAACACAAGAGCCAATTACGGTTCTTCCTCGCATCAATCATTTACTGTAAAGCTTGAGGAATAGAAGCCTGGGTCCTAGTTAGTCAAGGAGGTTCTGTTGCAGTATTCCTGGGGCCGTAACATGTTAAGGAGTGTTCTTGGAAAAAGTGTTCATATGAAGCCAAAAGAAACTATGGTGGAGATGGTTGTCCACTAGTGCCCAAATTGCGATATGGTTGGAGAATTGTACGTTATGACAACACAAACTTGTTGTGCACTTCCAGGGGTGGCCACAAGGAGTCTCTTAAACTAAGCAAGTATGGCAGGGAAGCCAGGGAGGGGTTAGGGGATTGGTTTAACCAGTGGGTAACTCTTAACATGGCCATTTACAGCTTGTACACATACTTTTCCTGGCTCCATGCTACATATTATGGCAATATATAAACAACCTGTTGGTAGACAAGATAATATTTTATATGAATGGTAGAAAACACAACATGTTTGACAGATATTGAATGGCCCAAAAACACACAATGACTGCCACATTCTGAGAAAGGTGCAAGGTGAATTACTGACAAATGTTATACCTACTGAGGTCAACCAAACCAACTGACTAGAAGGGTCTAACCACAACCAGAGTCTGCAAGGAATGCAATGCCTTTTAACACTGGGCCTAATTTTTCTGCCATTGGTGACATTGTTTTCACAAGGTCCGACGCTTATGGACGCTTACCTATTGAATTTGAGTATTTGAAAAAGAACTACACAGAAACTTGATTAAGAATAAATAAATTGTTTGCTGAAAACATTTGAGTTCATATTGGCAGTAGTATGAAAATGTGAATTGATGTAATTGACCAAAACATTGTAGAAATTGGAACTAAATATGAACTGATTAAAAACTCTGCATCGAAAGCACTAAATTGTTTAACTGGCAGTAGAACTAGTAGCACTGAAAATTGATTTGTGAGACCCACACATTCTGTCTTTACTCCACTAAAAAGACAGTCAAGCAGGTTGTGTGGGCTTCCCTGCTGATGCATCCTTTAGAACAGCAATAGCAAATAAATGAACCAGGGGTGAATGTGAAATTGAACCTTACCTGTACACAAGAAAACACATTTTTATCAGAGGATTTATTGAAATTTGATAAGGTCATTAGAACATCAGGATCAACTGTCCTGTGCGGTGTCTTTGCTAGTGCTGTCATTGGGTTAACCCCGGATGAGTTAGACTGACAGTCAAGATGTTCACTTCGTATTTGAGTTTGAACAAGGTAGATTATGAATTGTTAAAATGAACCATGATACTGTCCTTTTTTCCACTTTTAGCTGTATTTATTTTTTTGGATACTATGTCTACATATAGGTTGCAGTTCAGCTTACTTTGTATCGACCATTCCTCTCCACAATCAGCTGTTGTTGTTAGGGTCAACCTTGTATCAGTCAAGAGAGGCGGGAGGATGTAACATTGACAGCTAGCTAACATAAATTAATCTGTCAACTGACCATTAACATGCAGGAAATACTTGTGTCTTAAATTCATAATTATATTTGTGGCACTTATGAGCCTACTAAAAAAGTAATGGAAAGTGGTTGCCCGGAAGATGATCATAACTGTTCATTTGCGATGGATTAATTGGTAACACCGTTGAGCCCTGTACTCCAGAAAATATCCACTATTTTCTATTAAGGCTTAAACAAGGAAATATTTATGGTTTTACAGCAAAAAAAAAGTCACGCTGGACCACATTTAAATTAAATGAATACAAGTTTGAAACAACAAAGACGTGTTTTGGCCTTCCATGAGAACCTAGAGGTCAACTACCCTATAAAGACAACGCTGTATGCAAAATGCTTGCCAAAATCTATACTCCATTCAGTTTCATGCTTTAATTTCCCATTCAGCTTCAACAGTATGTTCTCCATTGCCTCTTTAAAATGATTACTGGCCTTTTTCTTACTGTGAGAGCCAAAAAATGTGCACAATAAATTCCCTGACTTGGACATCAAAACACCCTCCCTCCACCACTGCCATGGTCTTTGAAGCAGTTGCAACCCAGAGAGCACATTTCAAAAGAGAGCAATCTAGGTTTCATCTGCATCTCCTTACTCTCCAGAATGCAACCTGAGTGAAGACGACCCCCACAGAGATGAAACGGAAAGTATTGTAATTGCTGGCAGTGGCTTGGGGCTAGAATGATGACTTCATTATTTTTTCCAAAAATTCCAAGCTCTAAAAACAAAAATCCCAGCATGACCAGTGCAGTCACAGTAAGACGTGCCAGAGATATCTATCCTTCCCCCACAAGAACCTAGGACCAAAGAAACCTTTCATTTCCTTCTAGGTAAGTCAAACAGGCCTTGTTTGTTGTGAGAGATTATCCAAAATCATGCTTTGTTTTATTATTATATTATACAGTCCATAAACTAAAAAAAAGAGATTGTTTCTCCTTTCTGGAATGACTGGTGTAAGCAGCTCATTTCTAGCAGAAATTTCCCACAGATTTCACAAACATGTGCGAAGTGATTTTTCTCAATGAATTAATTCAGAGGAAGTGTCCCGGTGAAACATTCACACCTTTTCATTCACGGCGCAAAAAAGAAAAAACATAAAAGTGCCGGTGGTGTTTGGAATTCAAGACACCACTGTGACTGTGATGGAGCCTGTATGTACTGCAATGTGAATAATGAGCTCATTCAGACCCCCTCCTAGCCTTTCCAGTCAGGAAGGCTACAATCACAGGAAGAGGTATTTTTGTGTTATGTTAAATCTTAAAGGTGGGGTGGAACTACAATAGAAATGACATAAAGAGCACAGTTAAGATCAACCAGTAAATGAACTGAACACCTTAATTGAATGGTGCGCCATTCACTGGCAGTATTATTAACATCACGATGGGTTTAATGTGTGGAAAGCTAAAAGGGAACATACTTTAGAGCTTTGGTATAATTACTACAGCACGGACTGCGCATATCACAATAAAGAACAGTGCTGAGCAAGCAGTGCTTTTATGTGGCTGGTTTTATTTACCAAGGGATCAAGGATAGGTGCTTTTAAGCCGTAAACAAATATGAGGCTCCCGACGAGTCACTGCACGCTGACAGGAATCTCAACAGGGACCAACGTCACATACGCTACCAACCAGGGTCTACTAAATGCAGTGCATCTATAACATGGCTCTGTAAGCCAACCTCTAGTTTCTGCCAAGAATATTTTTAAAGATTATATGCAGATTGAGAGAGGCTAGATTAGGTGCATTGCTCCACAGTGAGCATTAATTAATGCTGATTGGCCCATTGCCAAATCCCCTGTATTTTGCAGAGAATAGCTTTTCTACCTAGTATATGAATCGCAAACAGGATTCCACTTTCCAAGGACCTGCACAGGCAACACAGAGCTTGCAACCTAGCATTGCTCCTGGAGCCCAGAGCTACCAGTTGTTGTTAGGAGAGATCCACCAATCCGCACAAGCTCTCCTGTGGTTATGTTCACCAAGCGATGCATAAAGCAGGCTTGCAGGCAGGTGTTTCAGGGAAGTGCACACGCTTCAACTGCTTTGCTCTCTGTGGGGGCACACCTACCGGGAGAACATATAGGGGGGGGGGGGGGGGGGGGTGTTCATAAAACATTTCAGGTTCACCTAGCAAGGTCATGACTGACACAAGACAAAAAAAAGATTAGAACGCAGAGTTTCGGATGCTATTGCTTAGGCTTTGTGGACCCAAGGGAGTGATGTTGTTGTGCAGGAATGTTTTGCATCACCAGGCATATGTAGCACAAATCTGGCTCTTTCTAATTCATTGTTTGACATTTATTCCTTGATGGACAGATGCAATATGTGGCAAAGGGGGGGAAAAATCCCTCATTACTCTTGTAGGTTTTGCGTTTATTTATTTAGCTGTCACTATAGCAGCACTTTTATTAGCATGAAATGGGGCCAAAACACAGAACAAAATGGATTCCAATAGGAATTAGTGCCCCTGGAATCTGTCTTTCTCAATGTTAGCTTAGGCCTGGTCTAATCTACATAATATTTGGCCAGCCACTTGCAGTGATGCGGACTGAAGAGGGGCTCAGAGTCATGGCCGACCGTGCTTCTATGCTGCCAAATATGAATACGCAAGCGGCTGAGTTCATCTCTGGACTGGACCCCACATCCTACCAGGGCATTCAACCTTCAGTCTTGGATGTAGAGCATGTCGTCTGGCAGAGGGGAAGCGCGGGATTGAATTGTGGAGGATGGCGATTCCCGCCCAGGTCCGGTCTAATTGGAGCCATGAATTGGCGGTGGAACAGGAAGCTTGTGGTGAGCTAATTATGGCGGTTGGCTCCACCGTGGAAGCACCAGAGTTCAGAGTGGGCAGCAGGGCAGGGGGGTGTGGGGCGTCGGAGCTGGCACTGCCCCTGCTCCCGGCCTGCTCCTTTACCGTCCCTGAGGAATCCCATCACGCTCAAGCTAAGGGGTCAGAGTTCACACAGTGGCCAACTGGTCACTCATACTCGATAACATGGAAATATCTTAATGTCAAGTTTGAGTGCAGTTTGTATGATATTCTGAGCTAGCCTCTTAACAAGGTAAGTGATAACCTAAAACTGGAATGCTTCTAGAAAGGTAATGCCCTTTCCCAAGCCCTGGAAAGTAGGGAAACATTCCCACACCCCTGCCTCGCAGATAGTGCTCTCCAGGCCCTCTGAACAGAGCCAGGTTCCCAGGAAACTGCAATGGCGCACGCCCACGGACTGGGGCCTCAGCCATGCGTCTCGTTTTCATGTGCGGCAGGATGTTGACTGTGGGAATGGGGCCCAGCTATACAGCTTCTGCTGATCACAGTTAACTTTGATCTCATCTTCGCCAGCCTCTGCTCTGTCACACTACTAAACTTTACTAAACAACATCCTTTTCAGAGCACTTTGATAAGGACCTCCTCTACTCTCTCTTTATTAATGAAGGGAATAGTGGCCGTATTTTTTTCTCCTCCCAGTTCATATGTAAAAGTCTGTTAATGGTAACCATGATACAATTTGAGGTTTTCCCAATCCTCAGACATCATAATGCAAGAATGGTTCCCAAGTATAGTCTAATGTTTGCAATTAATCAATTTGCATATTCATCCCTTCCTTTACTGCATATTAAAATCCAATATAAATTTTACTCGAGGTCATTTCTTTCCACTAAGTTCCATATAATGAAACATGTTAATGTGTATCATGAATTTCAGAATTCTATGAAGATTAAAATGCTATTATTTTAAAGCTTTAACAGGCATGTTATGAGCACTGGCATGATTTGCTGACGTAGATGGATTAGTATTAGCACTGGAAGCATACCCATATCTAGCATCCACAATCAGGCCCAAATAAATTTAAGTTTTCCATTTATTTAATAAGTCCAAATAAGTTCCATCACATCTGAGAAAGAATCAAATTTAAAAAAGGAAATGGAGCAGCCCTCAAATCGGACTCAATTTCTAAATTTAAAGGTATTTCATAGTTTATACTACTCTGTTTGGTGTCACAACAGGACAGATACATCATTTACAAGCTTCTTGGTGTAGAACGTTCTTCGTTTAAAAATAATACAGTATATGTATAAATATATGCTGTGCATACACACACATATACAGCACACACACACACACACACACACACATACACATACAGTATATATATATAATATTCCAATCACTAGAGTATCTGCCTTTTTACATATATATAGAGGAAATTATGTACCTCTGTCTAAACAATATATTAACACTAAAGAAAACACTGACTGAATTAGACATTGTGTCAGCCCTCCAGAGCATTTATTACTAAGCTCAAAAACGCTGTTTTCTACCATCTCTAATGTCCAGCCAAGAGCCAATTTCATTAATAACTATTTACAGATGTGATGCTAGTAAGCCAGCGATATCTACAGTAGATAACATGAGTGATAATAGGTCATAGTTGTTATTAGCTAGCCAACCATTCTGAAAGCTATCAAGACTTTCGAAGTATATTGCAAACTGCACCAGTTCAAACCAAAGTATCCTAACATCAGCTAGCGTTAAGCTGGTTCTGTAGCTGGTTTGCAACCTATTGTTATCCAAAAATTCCATATGTCCTACTATAGGTACCAAACACGTCAGCAAGCAAGAATTTGATGATTAGGTAAAAAATCTCTGGCTGGCTTAAATGTAGTGAGGTATTTTAAAAGAATGGTCAACAAAGCAACCTTTTATTGCTTCACATTCACACTCAGTGCTTAGCTAGACCACTGTGAGAGTTTTTATATAATGGCAGCAAGGTTTGCAGAGTACAGCAACAAATTGAGCAGAGCCTGGTATTGACATAATCGCACTGCAACACAGGAGACTCTTTTGCATTCACTTATAATTTTGTATAAAATCTTTTTAATTTATACCCCACAGTGCAGAATTTTGGGCTAGTTGATTCTTATTGGACTGGTTGTAATCCAAGTTCTGACTACGCTCAAGCAACAGGGAAGGTATTTCCTGTTTGGGGGGTTTAGTAAAACAGCAGTGAAAGTCAGCAGATCACACAAGCTACATCAGGTGAACAAGTTCATGAAATATACAATTCTTAGACATTTCAGAAGAATGCCCTCTGGCTTCTCTATTTCTGGCGTTCACCTTTAATTGAAAGCTGAAAGCACACAAGACAGGACATGGCCTGGAATCAGTTGAGGATACACGAGTCATGTTCAGGAAGCTCTCTGTCATTTGCTGCTCTAACTGCAAATAACAGAACATAAAAGCAGAACACCTAAACCAGCATTTATTTTGAGTTTGCATAACAGCATTACAGAAGTCTACTGGCCGATGTAGCGTACTGGCTTGATTATATTGCTTTCGCAACATCTGCAAACGGAGACACTCTGTTGTAACACTGAATTGAGCGTCAGTGCCCAAGCTTCCGTTCCTGTCTCCCGGCTGACACTGTAGACACACTGCTCCGTTTGTTCTGTTGAGGCACATAAAACAGACTCTTCGAGACCCCACGCTTGTTATCAGTGTCTTCAACTGTCAAAGACCTGCAGGTCCGCACTCCTGCCGAGGGAAGCATAAGCTTCATTTACCAGATTCTATCACTCGGGGTTGCTGCTGCTATTGCTCAGCCTACAAACCTCAATCCCTTGCAGATTACATCTGAACTGACAACATATCGACAACCCCTGACTGCAGTGCGCTGTGCGTCTGGAAAAAGTCTCATTGTGCAGTTTTTGTAAAAACAAATAAAAAGTACCTATCAGAAGACGTCCGCTGGGATGCACAGTCGAAAATGTAATGAATCTTCACTGTTTGAATTTAGAAAGCATAGGAAAGCTGAAATCAAGTAGAAGTGACCAGTCAAGACATGGAGTATGCCCAATATTGAAGGAGACAGTAGTAGCGGTGCAAACACAGGTAAAAATATATGAATGAAAGTGAAACGTTAAAGATACATGGAGTGAGCTTGTAATATGCCTTCGGTACATGTTACGCAGGAGGCTAAATCTCCTCTCTGTTCTATCATGTCCCATCGGTAGGATTTCACGTAGTCATGTGCTTCGTCCGCAACAATTCCAAGCAAGAGAAGCATTCACTTCAATGTCCTGGAAACTGGCGATGACACAAGCATGCTGTTCCTGGCCTGCCTGTCGTAGAAAAGGAAGTTGTGAACCAGTAAACAAGAGAGCCAAAGAGAGAGAGAGAGAGAGAGAGGGGGAGAGATGCAGAGACGGGGATGACACAGCAGCACCAGTCGGATTCTCTGAGGTTATCTTCATCCAGACACACCCCCACCCCCCATCTCCAAAAACACACTAAGGACATTGTGGTAGTGTCGATGCACAGCCCACAGGGAGAGCTGCGGAGTTTCCAGTGTTCCCAGCTGTGGGATGAGGCCATGGGAAAGTGCTAGGATGCAAGGGGGGGCGGGGGGGCAGGCAATGTGTGGGAGACTGGAATTGTCCAAGTGCCACAAACGCTGTAAATAAAACCAAACTTCCCATGAAACGTCAGGGCCGAGCCTGTTGGCAGCTTCCGTCAATCCTGTCCGGCCAGACCCGGACATCCCCTGCCCCTGGCGTGGCTCGGTGTGCCACGGCTCCGCATGAAGAGGCGATGTCGACGAGGCGAGAAGAGCCATTTTCCCCCGGCGGAGCCGATCTCCAGCAAAGGGTTAAAAAAATAAAGAAAGAAAGTGCTGCGACGGTGGCGGAGGCGGAATTCAGATTTTTTGCCATGGCGCGGCGCTCCGGGTGGAATTTCCTGTGAGTTCATATTCTGCCAAAATAACAACAGAAGTACAGCTCTGGCTGATTATTTTGCAAGTGCGCAATTTCCTTCCGGCCTCCATTCCCGCAGGTCGAACAAGGGAGAGGGCTTTCGGCAGAGGAAGCGGGAGCGTGCAAAGATGAACGCGATCGCGATGCAGAGGGTTTTTTGGATAGCTGCATCTTCAAAAGGGAGGAGGAGGAAGGGGGGGGGGGGGGGTGGGTGGTGAGTGGGAGGGGTGATGTGCAGAGGGGGGCAGTCATGTGATGCAGAAAGAGCAAATCAGCCCACTGGAATCCAGGTTCAGGAAAAAGTTTACTGGGTCAGCACAGCTGTGCACAGGAGCCAGCCAATAAGGTTCAGGCGCTTGTGTCTGGAAGTGCCAGTCGCACAGCGCGAGCAAGAACAGCACTCCAGACAGACTGCATGTGCCTGCCTGTCTGCGAGACTGGGTGTGTTAGAGAGGGAGAGAGAGAGAGCGAGCGAGCGAGGGAGACGGAGGAAGAAAGAGAAAGAACAGCATGGGTGAAAGAGGTGGATTAAAAAAGAGGACGAATATAGTAGCACTGAGAAAGAGTACTGCATTTCCAAGGCGCTCTTTCTCATGTTAAAGGGTATGAATCTTTGTACATAACAAATGTTTTTTGATTTATTATAACACATGCCGTAAATAGCAATACGATTCTGTTCACTGTTCCCATGAGTATGCATTCCGGTTTCAGACTGTCGGCTTTACTAATATAGCGTGGGATCACACTATACAATAGCAAAAGCCACACGGTTTCCTCTGAGTTCCTTTAACCATATCCACCATCAGATATGATTCAAAGCATTCAGCCAAGGAGAATGCATCTCCACCTCCACAATGACTCCATCTCTCTGTCTTGCCAATGTGAGAATTCAGTTTGCCCACTAATGCACCTGTGCAAGTCTGTGTTATGTACGTTACATTGAAAACATCTCCGAATAACAATAAAAAAAATAATACTAAAGTCCTTGACTGTACAACGTGCAAAAATCCAATGCAGCTTCCCTGTGACAGACATATTCCCGCAAAAATTGAGTTATCGCTCCCCTTCGCTTTGAAGCAGTGGGTGAGTAATAATAAAGCTATAGCTCCTGAAAAAATTAAAAGTGACTTCAGCTGTGAGGAAAAGGCAGTGCAATGCTGCTGCAGCTGCGTTGGTACAGTGGAGTGCATGGTGAAGGCTGTAGGTGTCAGGGTTCTCTAACGGATCCCCTGGCCAGAGAGCGGCCAGACCAGACACACAGAAGCTAAGATGAACAGCGAGCAGGTTGAACACAGCTCCACATTTTCTAATTGATTAAGAAAAACAAGCTTTGAACTTACGGTTTGATAGGATCTTATAAAATGACACCACTTACAAATGGTGACATGCTGTCACTTAGACAACAGTAACATGCAATGTAGATTTGTAGACCTCCTATATATTACTATAAACCTCCAAAAATGTAATTTTCTGGAAAAACAACAATCTGTTTTTCTTTTCATTTACCAGCACAACATTATGGTTTAGCCTCATGGGGTTTTTGAAACACCTTTACTACTTGTTGAGTTATGAGACACAGTACACAGAACAAGATGAAAACAGAACAGAATAGAACAACAACTTTGTAAAGAAAAAAAACACAAAATTAAAAAACACTACTTTTTAAACAGTACTCAAATGGTCATGTAGAGCAAAATTCTATAGAGAGGAAAGCATAAGATTCTTTATAATCCAATTTGCATTTAATCTATTAAAAGCATTAAAGTTTTAGTCTCATTTCTGTTCTCAATTACTACATATGTTTTGAGTATCTTTTTCCTTTAATTGTGACTTACATCTGTGGTAATTGACTAAAAAATTCTGATGAAACAGAACACTAGTGGGCATGTATTTAATCACTGTACAATTAACCTTCACTGAACTCCTCTTAATCACAAATGAAAGGAAACTGTCAACTGAAAGCTTGTCCCGAGTTTGGCATACTCTGTGGAATATTTAATTTAACAAGATTTTGATTATGCAGTAGTATCATTTTATTTCTTTAGCATAGAGTTTCTGATGGCTTTGAATGCCTGCCATGCCAAAGAACATGAAAGGTTAAAACTGACATATGGTATATCTGATTACAACACTTTTTTTTATTAAATAATGTGTGTGCATTCTAGAGGCTTTACTGAACTGAAATTAAATCTCATATATCCGACTCCCTTTCCTAGTGTACTCATTGCCTGTAGTTTGCTTAGCTGAGTCTCTTATCCAAGATCACTTCCACAATTTACATGGATACACATTATCAATTTATACAGCTGCATACTTACTGAAGTAATTTCGGCTCAATAAGTTCCTCCGGAGTACAACACCCGGTAAGAAACCCTATGACCTACTGGATGTTCAATAAGAGTTCAATTATTGTGCCACACTACTGACCAATTTGACTGGCCAGTTCCCCTGAGGTACATTGAGACCAACGGGCACACACATACACACGCATGCACAAACACAAATATGCACTGTCATGTTTCATGGGGGGGTGTTGAGCCAGGCAGACTGACACCCACCTCAACGGCGAAGAGGCTTCCATGAGGGTAGGCAATCACTGTTGACCCGTGACCTTGCTGTCATCACAGGTCAGCCACTTGAAAAGCAAGAGAGGGAGGACCTTCTAAAAAAGAACAAGAGCACATTTTAGGTTTGATGGCAAAACCAAAAGAACAGATACCAGCCATCAGCTTTAGAAATGAAAAGCCTGGTCTGGCTGGGAATTAGGTTTTGTTTGTTTATACAGTGAGCCATTTTAGTCTGATGGACAGACATTCAAAGTAATTTTCTTTCCAGTTCCCACAACTGGGAAAACCTCAAATATAAAACTAATAAAGTGAAAAGCCCCAAGTTGTTTAGTCCTGGAGGAAGGTTACCTTGACAGACTTGCATGCTGGGAAGGGCCACGTAGAACTCACTGTATTCTCAATGGGCTTGAGAAACTGTCACATCCCAGCCTCTGCATTGCTGTATGTAATATGTTTTTCGTCGTACATTCTATCACAGATGTTCTACAGACAAACCAGATGGTCAACTCCTCCGTCTATTGCATTCCCTATACTTTCTTATTCCAGGAGGTTCCGGTTCATAAAGAGAGCTTTCAGTACTGTCTGTGTTAGGCTAAATACTGAAAAAAAATTGTCTACAACCACACCTCTTTAATGAATATTCATGAGTAAGCAAATGAGTACAACTGAACTTTGACAGTGGCAAAGACAGAATTTTAAATGTGAAGATTATGGAGCTGACCATCTGGTTGTATTCTAGACAATCTGTGAGTCCACATCAGTGTGTTTGTTTGGATGGTGGAAAAGCAGGGGGCAAGCTTGGGCCAACAGTGAATTGTGGGTTGAGAGAATTTGGATATCGGGTCTCTTGTGCCTAATCAAAAGCAGCCTGATTGAGCTTCTTTTCCTGCATGGCCACTTTACAGCTTGCTGTGCATTGCATCATATGTGGCATGGTTTCCACTATTTCGACTGTCTATTATAAATGCACCTTTTTTTAGCTGCGACCAGCAGCTAGTATAAGTCACTCTGTGGTGGGTCCATCTGTCCGAATTTTTCCTGCTGCTTTGTAGTACGCGTGATCCGGGTTACCCAGAGTGACATGTGCAGCGCGTGATCCGGGTTACCCAGAGTGACATGTGCAGCGCGTGATCCGGGTTACCCAGAGAGACGTGTGCAGCGCGTGATCCGGGTTACCCAGAGTGACATGTGCAGCGCGTGATCCGGGTTACCCAGAGAGACGTGTGCAGCGCGTGATCCGGGTTACCCAGAGAGACGTGTGCAGCGCGTGATCCGGGTTACCCAGAGTGACATGTGCAGCGCGTGATCCGGGTTACCCAGAGTGACATGTGCAGCGCGTGATCCGGGTTACCCAGAGAGACGTGTGCAGCGCATGATCCGGGTTACCCAGAGTGACGTGTGCAGCATGTGATCCGGGTTACCCAGAGTGACGTGTGCAGCGCGTGATCCGGGTTACCCAGAGTGACGTGTGCAGTGCGTGATCCGGGTTACCCAGAGTGACGTGTGCAGCGTGTCAGTGTTTTTGAATTAGCGTTGTTAATTAGTGGTTGCAATATTAATCTCAAATATATAAAAGTAGCGATTGTGAAGAGCTGGTGTCATCGTAGATTCAGAGACAAAATACAAATTACATAGACGGCATCACTTCTGATGAAGGACTGTGCGCTGATTTGCTAGAGAAAAAAAAACTAACGAAGCACTGACATACGTTCCCTTCTAAAATTCACCACCTGCGATTAGATGAGGTGAATCGCCTGCGCTGACATGGGATGTTCTGAGACAGGGTAGGTCACTGCAATTCCTCTCTGCAACATTCTAAAACGGTTTTGTTGCGTCGCGAACCTTTGGTCTGAATTGGCCTTTATGCAACATTACATTGCGCGGATTATCTGTTACCGATCAAATGATAACGTTTTGAGTTAGCTAATGTTAGCTATCTGGTAAACTGACTATGTTATAGCTAACGTTATCTGTTAAATTGAGAACGCGTTTCCATCTTACTTTTAACTAGCTAGCGTTAACGTTAAATGCGGCCATGTGTTTTTGAGTTGCCTGATAGTTATAGCTAAACTAACAAGCTAACGTTAGCTAACCTTAAGGGCCGAAACATACCTCATGGAAATATGTGCACGTGGATCTTTGAGCTACGCAGTTTTTCTTTTGCTATGACATTTGTGAAAGACAAACCAGAGCGTTGCAGCGAGGGATGCTATAGCAGGCAACAACAGTAAACAACTTTCTTGTTCAATCTGTGCTTTCCTCTGGTTTGTCTTTCACAAATGTCATTGGAAAAGAAAAACTATTTGCGTAGCTTGAAGCGTCCACATTTGCATATTCGCGTGAGGTATGTTTCGGCCCTAAGTCTGCAAAACACAGACTTGCTTCAGGAATACTAAATCTTTTAGGCCTACAAAAAAAACAAAAACCTTAAGAATCATCTGGTAAGTAGTAAACTACCGGAAATCAACATTTTACCCACACAAGGCCCGATATTTTACAAACAGGCCACAACAGTGAAAAACAACACTACAAACACAACATACCTTATTAATACAAACACTCACAGTTAACACATATAACTGCATATATGTCATAAAGTGCAAACACTGGAACATAATATACAGTATGTAGGAGAGACAGGAAATACAATCAAGACCAGATTGGCACAACACATATATAACATAAGAAATCATAGGAAAACAGACACACACATAGTGGCTCATTTCCTACACCATGGACTTGAAGCAGTAGAAATATCGGGCCTCCATTCAAACATTAACTGGACACAGGAGGACAGACGTAGGACAGAAAGACATTAGATTAGAAAACTCAACACCATATTCCCAGGCAGATTAAACAAACCCTGGTAAAACATCAACACAAGAGGGACCAAATTCTTCCTACTTAAAGGCTGCAGTACACTGAATGGCCAGTGCAAACTTTTCTTTCCCAAGGGGCCCTCATAGGGGTAACTTGGGAAATAAAGATTTTTTCCTAACCTAAGTGTTAGCAAGCATTTCCATTCGCCCGTGTAACGTTATCTAGCTAGCTGCTAACATTACTGGGTGATGGAGCAAATGTTAAGGTTAAAAATTGTTAGACCGGTTATGTTTATGTTTACTTTTGGTACTTACATTTTAAATCAGATACTTTTGTACTTTTACTCAACTGGTGTTTCAATGGGGGACTTTCTACTTTTACTGGCTGTCCTTTTCAGCTGTGACCAGCAGCTAGTAGAAGTCACTCTGTAATTAGGTCGGTCTGTCCGATATTTATGCAATAGACTATGCCCGCACATACAGATACTTTGCCATATGGTCGCAGCTCATTACGTGCTAACGTGCTTGTTTTTTTGCAGAGCACATCGATATGGTGTTGTCTTCGATGGACGTGATGAATGCCATCTTTGAGTGTGTTTCTTCTTCATGCAATAGTGTGGATCATTTCAAGGATCATCTCAAAACCAAATACACAGAAGTGACTAATGACTATGACAAACACCGATAAGCAATTGGCCATAAAAAGTGTTTCTTTATTATAATTCAGTGTGATTATACATGCTAATTTGTGTCTCTATCAATCAAGAGTCTATTCCTGGAAACAACAACAATGTAAATACAGGAGAGAGCAGGTAAATGTGAACTGGTGAATATGAACACATGAACATTTGGCAGAGATGTCAAGTGTTTTAGCATCACCCCGTATGAATGCCAAGGTCCACGCATCTGAAATATCTGCTCTGTCGAAAACTGAACTGAAAATTTAACTCACCAACGAATAAGTAATATATAATAAAGCAATGTACGTACACTATCATTTTCATCACTGTACAGTAAAATTGAGCATTCTTAGTGTTTGACGAGAATTACAAACAACTACAAAGCCGTGTTTGGTCAAAGTAGAATGTCATTTGGCATTCCCCCCACTATTGAGGCCATGAGGCCTCCCCCCATTTGACCTGAATGCAACCAGGTGCCCAGACACTCTGCATCTCCTCCTCCCCTCACAACAGAACCATGCTGCTAATTACCCATCAGCTGCACCTCTCCAGGGGCCAAACCCACACTCTCCCCTGCGAAATAATCTTGGATTGATAAAAACAATTAGCTAATTAGCCTTAGAATTAGCACGTGGAAAACTAATTCTTCATTACGGCGCGACTAGCCGGCCTAATTGAGCCGGCCCTCTAGCTGGGCAGCGTTGCTATACCTTGAGATGATTGCGAAGGCCAGCACACCAGCTGAGAGATCTAGCACTGCTCCTCAGCCCCTCACCTGTTCATCCGTTCCCACTTTGACTGGGCCTTTTGCCATGAATTCAATCAACATTTGTCTTTAACATTGCCCTTCAAATAAATTCAAGTTTTTCTTTTGTCGTCTTCACTGACAGCTTCAGCAATCACCACAACTTAATTCACCAAACTGCATTTGTGAAGAAAAATCAAGAGTTGCATTTAATTGCAGGTCAAATTTAAGGATGAATGCTGATCAAATGCCTTTGATGCTGTG
The DNA here is from genome assembly GCA_029718625.1 of Synaphobranchus kaupii. Classification (NCBI taxonomy): domain Eukaryota; kingdom Metazoa; phylum Chordata; class Actinopteri; order Anguilliformes; family Synaphobranchidae; genus Synaphobranchus; species Synaphobranchus kaupii. Next base: position 35,412,049 of record CM056382.1, read on the forward strand.
AAAAGGATTAGCATGTACGGGAGCTTTAGAATGCAGACAGCAGTGTGTGCATGTGAGCTGAACAGTACATTTCTCACAGAAGCATTGTTTATTGACTGTGTTTTACATCTCTGCAGTGAAGATCAAACTTACAATCACTGAGTGCAAGCTTGTTATTAGCCTTTACTGATTGCAGTTCTATGAGGCCGTATGATGAAGAAACATGTAGCTAGCACAAGCAAATCGCACTAGGCTATAAAAGCTGACATTTAACATTCATTCTTCAATCGAACATTCAAAGTGAGACTGTTCAATTAAGGCCAACGGCACCAAATATTTCTGTCATACCCTCAATAAATGCCAAAAGTCCTTGTATAGCATTTAGTCTTTTAAAAAATAAACAAATAAATAATAATAATTCCTTGCATTTACGTATATAGTGCTTTTCTCACACTCAAAGCACTTTACAGTGATAAGGGGGAAACCCGCCTCAACCACCACCAATATGTAGCACCCATCTGAGTGTTGCACGGCAGCCATTTTGCGTCAGAACGCTCACCACACATCAGCTGAGGTGGAGCCAAATAGCAGAAATGAGAACATAAAATAAGTCAAGAAAATCCATCGTTAAGCTGCACTTGGACAAGTGTTATAGAACCCAAAATGCCTAAATAATTAAATGCTCAGTTTTGAATATTATTTGAGTGTCTGAGAAGGAAACATATGAGCTCGCCAGGTGTCAGGAGTTTTCCATAAGAAACTCAGGGTCATATGTTGCTATTTCACTCTGGGATTGATTTACTAAAGGTTTGCATGTACAAAAACCTGTGTAGAACTGTTACCACCTGCAAAAAAAATTGTTGCGGTGATCAACTAATGAGGTGTAAAGAGGATTGCGTGTGCTAAAATTGAAAGATACGTTAATTTCTCAACTCAACTCAACTTAACTTAATTAATATGCAAAAATGGCCGTCCCTACATTATTTCGTGAAATAGTAGGAGGTGGTCATGCAAATAGATTACTTTAGCATGTGTAAAGTGATTTACTAAACCCGAAAGGTCTTTGTCACTGCTGTCATTGTAGCAAGACAGTACGGGTGTGTTTGAAATATCTATAACTGAACGTTCTGAATGATTGCGTAACAATGGGGGCTAATTAACGGGTCCATTCTAGCTAACGTTCAAAATACACAAGAAGAGAATTTGTGGATAGCCTACATAGGCTACATCATGAACAGTAAGAATTTTTTTGTAACCATGAAGCAATATTCGTGTTACAGAATACAAGAGTAACTAGTATTTGAATCAAACAAACAATAGGCTACAATGTAAATTATAACAAACAGTGAATCACAAGCAAATCAAAACTTTACAAAAATAAAACCCACGATCAAATGGAAATTTGATTTTATGTGACACTTACAGCACAAGTAGGTTTAGTGCTAGAAAGCATAGTTATGATAATTTCAGTCCTGACAAACATCTGTAACTCCCGGCAGAAACTGAGACATCCAGTGATACAGTTCGTAATAAACCGCCAGCTCGTTCAGTGTAACAGTAGCCTAGCCCATACCCTTCATTAAAAAAAATACCATAAAAATGGCAACATTGCTACGAGTCTTTTCACCGTTTTCTTACAGTATAAACATTCCAAACACGCAAAACCTCTCATTTAAATATGGCTGTTTGCGGCTGAAGTAATTTGCATAATGACTCTTAGTTGATCACCCGCAAAGTGTGAAATGTTAACGCGTGCAAAATAACACCCCTTATTTGCGATCTTAGTAAATCGACCCCTCTGTGTCCCTGCTACCCATAGCTCTTGCCTAACTGCCTATTCTTGTTTTTTTTTCCCACTCCCACTCCTGAGCCTGTTTTCCAGATGCTTTAATGCCATGAGTCCTGAACATAATAGACAGAAAATTGACTTGACCATATTGGTCCCTAACCCACACTCCCCCCTCTTGTCTGGTTCCTCCTAATGTTGGTTCCTACTTGCCATCTAGGGAGTTATTTCTTGCCACTATCGCCTTTGGCTTGCTTTTGTGGAGGTTAGTCTGGGGTACGCTGTGAAGTGTTTTCTTTGTAAAATACACTCTAAAAATAAATTTGGATTTTATTTGACTTGAAAAGCAGGAAGGGGTGGCAACCCGATAGGGGGAAAGAGCACAGTTGTGTAACAATATCCCGGACAGTGTGTGGCCACACACCAGGCTTTAGCTTTGAGGCCGGCTGGTTACTGGAAGGTGGGACTGCGCTTTCTGGCACTTTTGGCAAAAAGATCGGAAAGTTTGGAAAGGGCTGTCTGAGGTTACAGTGATGTGGCATACTGCAAAACTTGCATCACATGCCACCCTTCTCCTTACATCCTCAAAAATGAACCCAAAACAAGCTTTGAGCATTATGGCTGCTGTCTTTTAAGGGTCACGAGATACCTGTCTCTGCACACCCTCTCCTGTTCCAATCTCCAGTGCCTGCGACGAACTGCCACTGTACAAAGTGTGTGTGTGTGTGTGTGTGTGTGCATGTGTGAGTGTGTGTGTGTGGGTGCGTCTATGTGTGTACCCGTGTGTGAATGTGCACTTGTGTGTGTGTGTGGGCGCATGTGAGTTACTGTACGTTTGCGAACATGCGCATTCATTTGTACAGGCGTGCACGTGTGCATGTGTCCATGTCATACAATCCTGCATTGGGATCACCGTGTTCAAGATCTTAATGGGACACCTGCCCCTCCGGCACAGTGCTCACTGGGTCGCACACTCCACACAGGACCAAAATAAGAAAAGACCAGGAAACAATGGAAAAATAAACAACTAAAAAACAGAATACCAGTTACTAAGATTCCTTGTAGATATCACAACTAAATTACTCTCAGTAAACGAATCTCAACTCAACCACAGATGTAGACAAGCCCACTTGTGTCAGCCACGGCATCTGCTTCTTTATAGCATAACTGAGCGTGAGAGAATGGAGCACAGGCTCATTCTGAATCCGGCAGAGGCGTCTTGACTCGCATCGATCACCCTAGACAGACTTCCTGAAAGGGGAGAGCTGCTAGAAGGCCCTTGGGGCTGCTGAAGAGGAACAGGAAGAGAGCATGGCAAGGGGCCCCCATGCCAGAACCGCTAATATAAGCAAGTCTGCGGACGGAAGATAGCGCTATCGGCTGAGCGACCCCATCGCCCAATCAAACGGTCTTGGGAAACCAGGAGGTGTCCCTCACGCGATCAGTTAACAGTGCTCTACACAATGTCTCCATACTGCCTCTCCCAGTAGTTACTACACACTGTCTCCGTACTGCCCCTCCCAGCAGTTACCACGCACTGTATACATACTGCCCCTCACAGCAGTTACCACACACTGTCTCCATACTGCCCCTCACAACAATTACCACACACTGTATCCATACTACCCCTCCCAGTAGTTACCACACACTGCCTCCATACTGCCCATCCCAGCAGTTACCACACACTGTCTCCATACTGCCCCTCCCAGTAGTTACCACACACTATATACATACTGCCCCTCACAGCAGTTACCACACAGTCTCCATACTGCCCCTCACAAGAATGACCACACACTGTCTCCATACTGCCCCTCCCAGTAGTTACCACACAATGTCTCCATACTGCCCCTCCCAGTAGTTACCACACACTGTCTCCGTACTACCCCTCACAACAATTACCACACACTGTCTCCATACTGCCCTCCCAGTAGTTACCACACAATGTCTCCATACTGCCCCTCCCAGTAGTTACCACACACTGTCTCCGTACTACCCCTCCCAGTAGTTACCACACACTGTCTCCATACTGCCCATCCCAGCAGTTACCACACACTGTCTCCATACTGCCCCTCCCAGTAGTTACCACACACTATATACATACTGCCCCTCACAGCAGTTACCACACACTGTCTCCATACTGCCCCTCCCAGTAGTTACCACACAATGTCTCCATACTGCCCCTCCCAGTAGTTACCACACACTGTCTCCATACTGCCCCTCCCAACAGTTACCACACACTGTCTCAATACTGCCCCTTAGAGCAGTTACCACACACTGTCTCAATACTGCCCCTTAGAGCAGTTACCACACATTGTCTCCACACTGCCCCTCTCAGCAGTTACCACACACTGTCTCCATACTGCCCCTCTCAGTAGTTACCACACACTGCCTCCACACTGCCCATCCCAGCAGTTGCCACACACAATCTCCATACTGCCCCTAACAGCAGGTACCACACACTGTCTCCATACTACCCCTCCCAGCAGTTACCACACACTGTCTCAATACTGCCCCTTAGAGCAGTTACCACACACTCTCTCCATACTGCCCCTCCCAGCACGTACCACACACTGCCTCCATACTGCCCATCCCAGCAGTTACCACACACTGTCTCCATACTGCCCCTCCCAGCAGTTACCACACACTGTCTCAATACTGCCCCTTAGAGCAGTTACCACACACTGTCTCCATACTGCCCCTCACAGCAGGTACCACACACTGCCTCCATACTGCCCATCCCAGCAGTTACCACACACTGTCTCCATACTGCCCCTCCCAGCAGTTACCACACACTGTCTCAATACTGCCCCTTAGAGCAGTTACCACACACTCTCTCCATACTGCCCCTCCCAGCACGTACCACACACTGCCTCCATACTGCCCATCCCAGCAGTTACCACACACTGTCTCCATACTGCCCCTCCCAGCAGTTACCACACACTGTCTCAATACTGCCCCTTAGAGCAGTTACCACACACTGTCTCCATACTGCCCCTCACAGCAGGTACCACACACTGCCTCCATACTGTCCATCCCAGCAGGTACCACACACTGTCTCCATACTGCCCCTCTCAGTAGTTACCACACACTGCCTCCATACTGTCCATCCCAGCAGGTACCTCACACTGTTTCCATACTGCCCATCCCAGCAGTTACCACACACTGTCTCCATACTGCCCCTCACAGCAGGTACCACACACTGTCTCCATACTGCCCCTCCCAGTAGTTACCACACACTGCCTCCATACTGCCCCTCTCAGCAGTTACCACACACTGTCTCCATACTGCCCGTCTCAGCAGTTACCACACACTGCCTCCATACTGCTCCTCCAAGCAGTTACCACACACTGTCTCCATACTGCCCCTCTCAGCAGTTACCACACACTGTGTCCATACTGCCCCTCTCAGTAGTTACCACACACTGTCTCAATACTGCCCCTTAGAGCAGTTACCACATACTGCCTCCATACTGCCCCTCCCAGCAGTTACCACACACTGTCTTCATACTGCCCCTCCCAGGAGTTACCACACACTGCCTCCATACTGCCCCTCCCAGCAGTTACCACACACTGCCTCCATACTGCCCCTCCCAGCAGTTACCACACACTGCCTCCATACTGCCCCTCCTAGCAGTTACCACACACTGTCTCCATACTGCCCCTCTCAGCAGTTACCACACACTGTCTCCATACTGCCCCTCTCAGCAGTTACCACATACTGCCTCCATACTGCCCCTCCCAGCAGTTACCACACACTGTCTTCATACTGCCCCTCCCAGGAGTTACCACACACTGCCTCCATACTGCCCCTCCTAGCAGTTACTACACACTGTCTCCATACTGCCCCTCCCAGCAGTTACCACACACTGCCTCCATACTGCCCCTCCTAGCAGTTACCACACACTGTCTCCATACTGCCCCTCCCAGCAGTTACCACACACTGTATACATACTGCCCCTCCCAGCAGTTACCACACACTATATACATACTGCCCCTCCCAGCAGTTACCACACACTGCCTCCATACTGCCCCTCCTAGCAGTTACCACACACTGTCTCCATACTGCCCCTCCCAGCAGTTACCACACACTGTATACATACTGCCCCTCCCAGCAGTTACCACACACTATATACATACTGCCCCTCCCAGCAGTTACCACACACTGCCTCCATACTGCCCCTCCTAGCAGTTACCACACACTGTCTCCATACTGCCCCTCCCAGCAGTTACCACACACTGTATACATACTGCCCTTCCCAGCAGTTACCACTCACTGTATACATACTGCCCCTCCCAGCTGTTACCACACACTGTCTCCATACTGCCCCTCCCAGTAGTTATCTCAAACTGCCTACATACCATCAACAGACAGGGGAGACAATGCCACAGGGTGAAAGATCCTTGTGACTGATAGCAGGCAGTGTACAGTGTATCAATTTCAAGAGTATCACAGTTCTCACATTTTCACCTCATGTACAATATACCCATGGTGTGAGAGACGTGTGAGTATCAACTGCAAAAGGCAAAAAATTGTCCAGAAAGATTACACATTTCTTTTACTGTTAAGCAGCATACTTGTGTAACCAGCTCATTTACGTGAATTACTTTCCAGGTGCACTGTAGAGAGATTGCAAATGTGTTTAATATTAAAACTGCCAACTGCAACTGGGCTTGCAGGTTAAACATTGTGTGTTGTGTGTGCAGCTTCAAATCACTATGGGGTACTGCCATTGTACCCATGAGCAAGGCACTGTACAAAATAACTTGAATGGCTTCAGGAAATATCTATTCAACTGTTGAAATCGATATGTAAGAATTCATGTTGAATCCAAGAGCGCCTGTTTGCTAAATAAATAATAATAAATCAACAGCTTTTACCAACAGAAAAACTCTATTTCTACCTCAATGTGAAAAGAAGCACTGAATACACTGTCCGTGGTCCATGAATGCGGTTCAAAGTCACAGGGGGTTAAACAGATGGCTGTGGCCCTTATCTGAGAGAATTATTTCTTTTCTCTCGATTTCTGTTTCAAAGATGCACAGCATGTGACTCTTATTATTCATAAACGACAAAAGAAAAAATCAAATGAGCTGAGCTGTACCGTCTCCTGCCAACATGGGGCAGTTCTTATCGGCGATGAGTCACGCTCCTCCCACCGTCTCACACCAAGCCGAGCAACAACAGAACAGAGCGTTCTATGATGTGTTGCTAAGTAGCACGTGAGCGCTCTGTGGTCTCCGATTTCTCACTTCCTCCCAGAGCACTTTCACACAGGCACACAATTTTGATGTACGCAGGGCTCAACGATATAGAGCCGATAAACTGATTCCCTCGCCAGAGCCATTCAAATCATCATTAAGCTTTCGTTAGTTCTGAATTTCCTCCTCAAAGCAGAGCCTTCCCAGCAGATTGTGGGACTAACACGCTACAACAAGCCTGTTGTTTTGATTTTGTTCCCTGATGACCATTTGACGTTCTCAGCGAATCATACAAGCATTTCAGACACCAAATGTGGTAAATCATCATTTCTTTTTGCTTTTCCAATGTGGGTTTTAATTAGTTTCGAAATGTGCTCTGGGAATACACAAGGAATTTCTCTCTGCACTCTCAGGGAACACGTGACAATCTAAACTCCAATGCTTCTTTCTTCCCAGCACACAGGATGTCTGTATTCTGTGTGTTAGGCAGTATTACACGACTACACCAGTGTCAAAGCAGTCATGTGAAGAACATATAATGTGACACCGTGGTGGAAAAACTGAAAAACACAACACTCCCATGAGAACGAGAGAATTCGATGACATTATGCCAATGTCAACTAATTATAGACTCAGTGACTGGTTGTAATACAAAACCCCTGAAACTTTATAAAATCATCTTTTCAGGAGGATGTCTTGCACTAAAGAAAAATCTTTGAGAACTTTTCAGTTTGCGCCGTTATTATAACATGCCCAGTTTGTTGGAGTTCTCTGATTAGGATTACTATGAGCTTTAATGCTTATTTGTGTAAGACTTCAAAAAGGTAGAAAAAGGTACCATGCAGGAACTGTAAACAATCAGTTCCTAAGTGTTCTTTATTCTGCAGAAGAGGAGTCAGGTCACACAACACAGAGGAGCCAGAGGGGCAGTCCCTCTGAGCATTTATATTATTCATGTCATATCGCTCAAGCACTAGCAAATCAGCAATTGTAACATTCTCAAGTTCCCCAAAATAAGGTTAGATTTATTACTTTTCAGAGAATGCTTGGACAGAACTCCCCAACCAGCCAGGTCCTCTCCCATCTAAACTACAGTGCTTGTTATTAATTATAACTGTGATAAAATTGATTAGTTATAGTGTTTGTCAAAATAATATTAATTATGTTCGTAAAAATACACACGTAAAAATATCAATATAATACATCCGCAGATTTTAACCGCAACATTTTTTGACAGTCTTGCAGTCTTGCATAGAGCTTACTTATGTTTAGTTATCTGCTCTTAGGAATATCACAAAAGTATTGGCCTCCCAAACCGTGTCTGAATAAAAAAAACACATATACACATTATTTGCAAGTAAATGTTTAGAACAAATTTTGCTGGGGATATCAGCTGTTCCTTGACGTCACGTGGTGCTGTAATGGCGACATGTAGTCCAGCTGTCTCTCGTTTTTATGTTTGTTCATTTGAATGTATTTTGTTGTGTCAGGCTTTTGTCTTTTGTTTTTTTCATGCGCTGTGTGTCTGTTGTGGGACGGGGAAGCGGGCTGGAGATTGTTCAGGGCACTCATGCTGCTCATTTTGATAATATTGACGAATTGTATATTCGGAATAATTTTGTTTGTGGTCGTCATCATGGACACGCATTCACAACATATGCTCGGGAATGTCCGTTGGATCTGCAGCTACAAAGTTTACCATCGTTCTTCACCGGAGTGGAAGATGTCGGGACTTGGGACTGATCTAGGACTGCAGGCAATCTTCAAAAGGCCACCAGGTAAGGGGAAGAAGAAGATAATGCTGGGGAGGAGTGAGGCGACGACTGGGAAGGTTGACGCAGTTCGGTGTTCTGTTTCAACAGTGTACAGAGACCACAACACTGCGTGTATGGACGAAAGTCATGGAGGCGGAGTTTGTGTGCTGGACTGCTTGATAACACTCGACATCTCGGGACAGCGGGGGCTATTTTTAATCATTACGTTTGGCTGTAGGCTATTATACTTTAATTCACTTAATTAGTTAGATTAATGCAATGATTATATTGAATGTCTTTGTTTGATATGTTTGTGTGTTGTGGGTCTGCCTCACTGTCTATATCTTTTTTGTTGTTGCTGGGGCTACAACTGAAGTTCCCTAGTGGGAAAATAAAAGTTGTTCTATCTTCTATCAATCTATCTATCTTGTTTCACATTTCTGTGAGTTTCATCTTATGCCCCAAGGACTTTCATTTCAACACTCCCTGTTCAAAATGTAACTATATCTATGTACCCAATGCCCACACACATCTACAGTTGAAGTCGAAAGTTTACATACACAGGGCTCGAAATTAACTTTTTTACTTGGTAGCACTGGTGCTCCCAACTTCAAAAATTTAGGAGCACCCACCAAAATGTAAGGAGCACCAACAATATATGTAATATATATTTATTTATTTTATTGATAAAAAACGACAATAGAACAGTACGGTGAAAGTAGCCTTAAAAATGCATGGTAGGCCACCACTGGGGCTTTACGCAATATCCTGGGGCCAGGATTTAAAATTTGGTTGCAAACGCACTGTTCAGTGGCGTCTCCTGAGCTGAAAATGGGGGGGGGGGGGGGGGGGGGGCGAAAACTTCCCTTTAAACTGATTATTGGTCTTAATCATTTTTCAATCAGTTTCCTTGATTAACAATAGGCTACATCAGCGTTTAATTCACCAATTACTCAATGCCATCAAATGTAGCCGGTTCTCCTCAATTAGGCTATTAGGCAAGTAATAAAATTATTTTAACTTGCGTCGCAAAATTGTGCACATTTTAATCAACATTATAATTGTGGATACATAACTATCTTAAAGCTCAGCTTTTGTTAGATTATTTTTTTATTGCAGGTTGTGCTAAATAAAAAAAATAATCTAACAAAAGCTGAGCTTTAAGATCGTTTAATTTCCATGAATATTTTCGGAATTAAGAGTGCAGAGAACGAAGAGCACATGTATCCACAATTATAACGTTGACAATAATAATAATTATAATAATGTTGCACAATTTTGCGATGCAAGTTAAAATAATTGTATTACTTGCCTAATAGCCTAATTGAGGAGAACTGGCTACATTTGATGGCATTGAGTAATTGGTGAATTAAACGCTGATGTAGCCTACTGTTAATCAAGGAAACTGATTGAAAAATGATTAAGACCAATAATCAGTTTAAAGGTAAATTTTCCGCCCCCCCCAATTTTCAGCTCAGGAAAATAATTGTATTACTTGCCTACCTAAAATAATTGTATTACTTGCCTAATAGCCTAATTGAGGAGAACTGGCTACATTTGATGGCATTGAGTAATTGGTGAATTAAACGCTGATGTAGCCTACTGTTAATCAAGGAAACTGATTGAAAAATGATTAAGACCAATAATCAGTTTAAAGGTAAATTTTCCGCCCCCCCCCAATTTTCAGCTCAGGAAAATAATTGTATTACTTGCCTACCTAAAATAATTGTATTACTTGCCTAATAGCCTAATTGAGGAGAACTGGCTACATTTGATGGCATTGAGTAATTGGTGAATTAAACGCTGATGTAGCCTACTGTTAATCAAGGAAACTGATTGAAAAATGATTAAGACCAATAATCAGTTTAAAGGTAAATTTTCCGCCCCCTCCAATTTTCTGCCACTGGCACTGTTACCTGCTATCTCCGTCCCACAGGCTAGTGCATTGCGCCGTTGTCATACCTAAGCCATTCAAAGTCCTTCAGCCACTCTCTCCGAAAAGTGTACGCCTTCTTCGCTGCTGGTGTACCCACATCGCCATCGCCAACTGTTTCAGCAGCCACGGCGACTACATGTGTTACGTTTTTAGTAACGTTAACGTTATCGCTTGTTAGCTTTCGATAACGCTAGCTAACGTTACCAATTTAGCTAGTTAGGTAACGTTAATAAATTGATAATAAACTTTTGTCTTCAGGTAACATTAGTTAACGCGTTAGCTCTCTGTGTCACGTAACAGTGGAGTGCCGTGAAAGGGAGTGATTGAAGGCTAATCTTAACCAATCTAAAATCAGCATTAAAGGTAAGAACGTCAAGATCACGTTTGATTGGTTAGAATGGTCACTGTCAGCTCACAAGGCACATACTGAGTGTACTAACTAGCGAATGTACAGAGAAAGGGACGTTCGACTGGGGGGAAAAAAAGAAGAAGAAAAAAGGTCGCACCAGAACCATTATTTGCACTCGCACAAATGCTCCCAATTATATTTCGAGGTCGCACAGATTAAATTTCGGGAGCATATGCGACCAAAACGGTCGCAATTTCGAGCTCTGCATACACCTTAGCCAAATCCATTTAAACTCAGTTTTTCACAATTCCTGACATTTAATCCTAGTAAACATTACGTGTCTTAGGTCAGTTCGGATCAAGACTTTATTTTAAGAATGTGAAATGTCAGAATAATAGTAGAGAGAATGATTTATTTCAGCTTTTATTTCTTTTATCACATTCCCAGTGGGTCAGAACTTTACATACACTCTGTTAGTATTTGGTAGCATTGCCTTTAAATTGTTTAACTTGAGTCAAACGTTTCGGGTAGCCTTCCACAAGCTTCTCACAATAAGTTGCTGGAATTTTGGCCCATCCCTCCTGACAGAATTGGTGTAACTGAGTCAAGTTTGTAGGCCTCCTTGCTCGCACACGTTTTTTCAGTTCTGCCCACAAATTTTCGATTGGATTGAGGTCAGGACTTTGTGATGGCCAATACCTTGACTTTGTTGTCCCATTTTGGAAGTATGCTTTGGGTCATTGTCCATTTGGAAGAGCAATTTGCGACCAAGCTTTACCTTCCTGGCTGATGTCTTGAGATGTTGCTTCAATATATCAACATAATTTTCCTTCCTCATGATGCCATCTATTTTATGAAGCGCACCAGTCCCTCCTGCAGCAAAGCACCCCCACAACATGATGCTGCCACCCTTGTGCTTCACGGTTGGGATGGTGTTCTTCGGCTTGAAAGCCTCACCCTTTTTCCTCCAAACATAACGATGGTCATTATGGCCAGTTAAATTTTTGTTTCACCAGACCAGAGGACATTTCTCCAAAAAGTAAGATCTTTGTACCCATGTGCAGTTGCAAACTGGAGTCTGGCTTTTTTATGGCTGTTTTGGAGTAGTGGCTTCTTCCTTCCTGAGCAGCCTTTCAGGTTACGTCGATATAGGACTTGTTTTACCGTGGATATAGAATATAGATACTTTTGTACCTGTTCCCTCCAGCATCTTCACAAGGTCCTTTGCTGTTGTTCTGGGATTGATTTGCACTTTTCGCACCAAAGCATGTTAATCTCTCGGAGACAGAACACGTCTCCTTCCTGAGCGGTATGATGGCTGCGTGGTCCCATGGTGTTTATACTTGCATACTATTGTTTGTACAGACGAACGTGGTACCTTCAGGCGTTTGGAAATTGCTCCCAATGATGAACCAGACTTGTGGAGGTCCACAATTTTCTTTCTGAGGTCTTGGCTGATTTCTTTTGATTTTCCCATGATGTCAAGCAAAGAGGCACTGAGTTTGAAGGTAGGTTCTTAAAATACATCCACAGGTACACCTCAAATTGACTCAAATAATGTCAATTAGCCTATCAGATGCTTCTAAAGCCATGACATAATTTTCTGGAATTTTCCAAGCTGTTTAAAGGCACAGTCAACTTAATTGTGATATAGTAAATTAAAAGTGAAATAATCTATCTGTGAACAATTGTTGGAAAAATTACTTGTGGCATGCACAAAGTAGATGTCCTAACTGACTTGTCAACACTATAGTTTGCTAACATGAAATCTGTGGAGTGGTTAAAAATTAGTTTTAATGACTTCAACCTAAATGTATGTAAACTTCCGACTTCAACTGTATATACATACAGGTATAATGCTGTAGATCAGTAATGTTCTGTATACAATCCGCTCAGTACAAGATAACACTACACATACCTCTTGTAGAAAATGTAATCGTTGCCTCATATCAACGAGAAATACATTAACTATATAGGGGCCGATAGTCTGTAACCTGTGAATGCAATGAGCCATTTTCATTTATAATAGCGACACACTCATATAAAGAACACAATATTCTTTAAATAGCAGGCAGAAAACCTGATTTATAACGGATGCAATGCAAATTGCACCATATGAAAATAGATTAAGCACCTATAAATAAATGCAGTGCACATAAACACAAAATAAACACAGCATGCACAACTGACACAAACATTTTAACATACTAATGCACACAGTGTGAACTTTCAAAATCATATCGGACAATTAGTCTACATATAACTGAGCGACAGTCTACTGTGTGAAAAATATATTGTGTACAGCTTGAAATAATATGGAATAAATAAACATTAAAACACTTGAGATGACATCTTGTACCAAAATGTATTGCACAACATAAATATATTAATGATTCCTGCCGCAATTTAAAATGTACTGGAATTACACTGAATATTTATACACTCATTGGTTTGACAACAGCTTCTAAGAATATGTTTGATTTGTATCTTTAATCTGGAACACCAAACGAAGGGAGTGCCGTATAAGGATACCTATATGATATAGATGCCCTCAGCTCTGTTCAGTTTTCAACACAAATGTTGTGAACAACTGACATCATTATAGAGCAAGAAAAGCCTATGGTTACATTAACAGGTACTGAAATCACATGCTCAGGTATTATCTCCTAAAACCTGCTGAGGAAAATATTGCCACTGCACCTTGGACATCAATGGAATAAACTGCTAATATTGCAGATCAATTTTACTAGCAGTACATAGCCTGACTAAATTATGTTCCGATGACGACTTGGATACATTCATAAGCTAATTGTACAGCCTACATGTAGTTTTACAATTCCAGCTTTTAATTAAAAATGAATTTTAATTAATCAATTTAAATTTATCTTGCTTGAAATATAATTGCTCTTAAGCTATATTGTGACAAGACAATAACATTTATTACCATTTTATATTACCGTTGTGATCACACAAAGATTTTCAACATTATCATCTTTTACAAGTATTGCACAAGCGCACATGCATGCATGCACAGAATTGATAACAAATCAAAAATCATACAACACGGAAAAAATAGCAAATGAGCCTTCACTAAACATAGGGGGGGAAAGACAGGAACGGGGGTGGGAACGGTTGGTGTTCTCATCCCTTTCCTGGTTTGGCACGGTCGAGGCACTTTGTGCGCGGTCTGGCTCAATCTCCTCATTAATCTCCGTCAGCGCCAAACACGTCTCTCTCTGCCTGCCAGAGGAACCCTGTGACCTGTGCGCAAGGTTCCCCGCGGGCCACTCCCTCCTCTGTCCTCCGCTCCGGGCAACATGTGCTGGCAGACGTAGTCGACAAGCGCTTCCCCTTGCTGAGGTAAACACCGGCTAATGAACTAGCTCCAATAGAAGAGCTCCCGGACCGCGGCATGTTCGGGGCTCGCCTCTGCCTCGGCTAAACCCCCAGCTCTGTGAGACGCTTCCTCTGGGTGCGCCTCTCTTGCTTTAAGGGATCTCTCTTTTTAATGAGCTCACATGCTCCGTTTACTACCCTGAAGAGTGTGATGTGCGCACAATGCCCTCGGACAAAAATGCTTCAAAGCCTAGCCCATAAGCCACAGAAAAGTGCGGTTTTGTTGGTAGAGTGCCGAAAAAAATGTTGCATGAGGATGATGATGAGTTACAGCGCACTCAGAGCACTAATTTGTCATGGATCGGATTTGAAGAGCTTGTCAGCGCATACAGTAATTAATAAAAGTTCATTTGGTTGTTTTGGTTGTGAAATCATGCACTGGCTTCCTCTAACTTTTTTTTTACTTGTTTCCTCATATAGGCCATTAGTGTAGCACACTGCGTGGAGAATTTGTAACCAGAAGGTTGCGCGTTTGAATTGCAAGGTTGCCGGTTTCATGCCCGGCTGTTCTTTTCCCTTCAGCACAAAGCCCAACATGAATGGATTCTGTAAAATATCCGGTTTTATAAAGAGGAGATACAAAAGCAACAGCACACAAGTCGCCTCGGACGAGGTCATCTCAAAAGAAAATGAATAATGAAGAGGAGCTGCAAGCATCAAATACTATAAGGGCTGGGTCAAAGGAAGCAAAAACACCCTTAGGTGTTGAATGTGGAGGGAACAGAGCGTTCTTCTTGCACTGAAAGGGATCTGCAGACCACTTGGTCTTTCAAAATGATAAATTCCCTTTTTGCATTGCCAGTCACTCTATTTATGACACTCACCACTGTAGATTTAAAAACCGCCTCTCTCATTTGTAGAATGCATTCTTGGGCCGAAACATGCTGTTCAGTCAGCATCTACTCCTAAGTCTTGCACTTAGCCTCTAGCAAAAGAAAATGCTATTATCCTGTCTGTGGTCTCCGTGCCCACAGAAATAAACAGCCTGTTGCTTGCCTGCAAATAAATTCAAGTCACAGACGTCTCCCCACCTTTTCACTCCAGCAAAAATTCCTTTCAACCCATTATTTTCCATCTCAGATTTAAGTGCCTCCAATTAAACTGCTGTGCCACCGATTGCTTTGGTTTTAGAAGCATATGAAGTCAATAACGCTTTTTAAATACTATGAAGATATGATGGGGAGGAAAGGAGGGTCACAAATCATGAGATACCCCCACTGTATTAAGAATAGGAGAGATGGTCCCAGATGGTGAACAAGATAAGGACAGCTTGTAAGTTCTCAACGTACATAAATATTTTTCATGGTATTCCATATCTGCATTAGTCCACTGAATGAGAAGGTGGTGATATGGATGATCATATTACAAGATAGGAGCTAAACTCAATCCCAGAAATTGCACGTCAAATCTATGGCATCTCATTGTAAGGAGAAGCAAATGAGTGGCATGTTCATACTCTTTTATGTCACTATGTCACTACATTATTTTATCTTTTACATGAATATATCAATGTTATTACCTAGCCACATATTTCTCTTGTGTGATTTTAACCAGTCAGCTCATGAACTAATCTGGTTTGGCCTACTTGCTACATCAGTTATTGCATTTTGATTTACACTGTCTTGAGTGCTACCTAATACAAGTAATAGAAATCTACCTAATACAAGTACAAACTTTTGTCATTCCCAGTACTATTTTGTCAATTAGTCAGTTAACCAACTTCACACTAACACCTGGTGCTAGCCATTGGAAAATAAGTGGCCTGTTCTTTCATTCTACAACTTTATAAAGTGCAAAATATTGTGTGACAAAAAGAACTACAGAGTTCCTGGTGTACAGAAATTGAAAGCAAATACCATTTTTATTGCTAATCGTAACAACTGGATATTGATAAGGATTGCACTTAGGCTGGTTTTCACATTTTTCATATTTCTGCCACAAGAGGATTTCTTCCACATTTTTTTGCGAGTTGAACAATCAGCTGCAGTTATTTAAGCAGACTGATGCTCTATCTCAGTGATAGCGACCTGATATTAAATGTCCAAAATCAACTAGCTAGCTAATGTAAGACACAACAATGACTTTTAAAATGGCTTTGGTGTAGTTTTGCCAATACTTTAAACTGGCACTTCGTAAACATGATAAATGAAGGTTAATTGTGAATCTACCATGCCTCTCGAAAAGCCCCAGGACTGTGATTGGACAGTGTATTACATTTTATTTTGGCACAATTAACACAGGGTTGGCAAAGAAAAACAATGCAGTCTAACCACAATACAGTGCACGTGGTTCATGTATAGTGAAATGCAATATTCCATGATGTGGATTGTCTTTCAGTGTGGCATGAAATAAACCATGCTGTTACAAAAAGCAATGCATTCAGAGGACAAACAATACACAGATGTACACTGCATTACAATGCATGTATCGTTTTTAATTAAGGCATGACAAATGTGCATCATTATGAATAATATGGCGATATGCTGCTCATTTTGTTGTATTTTATTGTGTGTATTGCACTTAATTATGGCACGTTTCATTTTGCAGAGTGAGCATGTTTTGAGAGGGAATTAAAGAAAAAACACATTTGAGCCTCTGTAATAAAAATTGTAAAATGATTCCTTAACCCGTAAAAAGGCAATCGAGCTGGAAGAGATGGGAAATATATAAGAGCAGCAAATTTCTTCTGTAAAAACAAACTGTTATGGGGAAAAACAACTGGAGGACTGAGGCCTTGCAATGGATAGCTCAACATTTCATCTTCAAAACTCTTCCTGCACCATCACACTTGAAAGCCGCAGACCATACTGTGGCCACACAGGCCACAGATTGGCTGACTAAAACAAAGTGAAAAACCTTATTTACTTACTGTACTTTCAATAATTCCTAAAATATTTACAGTGAGCCCCTGGACTCTGGTCACCAAAAGGTCACTCCAACAAAAAATTCACTTTATGAAAGTTGGCAGTCAAGTATGATTTGCGATCTAAAATAGACCTGTGCGACGATGCTTTTATCAGTTTTGGAAATTGTTTAATATAGAACAATTCTCCTTCAAGCCTCTTCCAGTATTTTCAGATTTGGACATTTGTATGTGGACATTTGTACATGCACAACTCCCTTTGTTTCCAATCGTTCTCACTGAAATTTCTCTGCTACAAATTTTTCAGACAGAAACTGTCAATTCCACAGATATATGCCATTATGTCTGTACTGACTAGCTTCTCCTTTCTTGAAATTAAATTCAGGAAGTGAGAAGATCAGCTGAGTATTGGTCTGACAGATGAGTGATGAGACATTACAGAAGACCACACACACACACACACTCCTATCGTCATTTATTACTCAGTTCTAAAATGATTCTGAAATGAGCACAGAGCTCATTTGCATGTTATGGTCATGCCTACACACATTTATGGCCATCTATATTTCAAATTGTATCTAGAATTATGTAAATACAGATATAGCCATAACCACTATTATAACAGACCAGGATTCCTCAAAAAAATTGGAAAATGATATTATTTTATACAAACACAATTGCTTAGAGACACTTTTTTAACTGCCCTTGATATCAGGGTTGCCAGGTCCTGCTGAAATTTCCAGCCCAAAATCAGCTCTAAACCCACCCCAAATGTCCTAAAACTAGCCCAAGTATAATTATGTCCCATTTAGGTATTTTAAAGGGATACTTCTACGTTTTTATATTTGGGTTTTATACTGGCTAGCTGTAACCAGAACCATATATACTGGCTGTAACCATTCGTTTCCATTAGCAGGAGCTGAAAGTGCACACCTTGTTTTTCTCATCTTCTTTCAGTGTCCTCACTCCTCACCTCAAAATCTCCCTCTGCTCCATCTTCCTAGCAATTTCCTTAAAATTCTGTCTCCCTCTCTCTTTATGTTATACAACTATATTCCTTCTTTCCTTCTCACCACTCACGACCGTAATCTCTGACTAATAATGCAGTTCAATAACGTACAGTGTGTGATTGAAGAATGAAATATTCACTCTCTCTCTCTCTCTCTCTCTCTCTCTCTCTCTCTCTCTGTATGTCTGACTGTCTGCCAGAGCGGAGCAGGGGGATCCCCGCCCACCCCCTCTCGCCACCATCTCCAAATTTGCCTAGTTTAATTTGTTGTAAAAAAAAAAATATATATAAATAACAATAATAGGCCTAATAACAGCCTAATTTATATTTCTCTAATCACCACTTTTTTGCGGCAGCGGTATGTTTTCTAACCAGCCCAAAAAAATGCACCCCGTAACTGAATTTTTCAAACGCGATTGAACTTTCTAAATATCTCAATTTGGCGTGGAAACCGCGGACCTGGCAACACTGCTTGACATATGTTATTGATATGTTTTCCACAACATACCTTGAGAATATGTAAGATTTTTTGTGACTTAATTAAATGCAATCGCTTTAGCGACACCGTGAAATGTAATACAAATGTAATAAAAAAGCGTTTGCTTTTGGATAAGGATGCACATTTATCATTGCATAATTAAAAACAAAACGCATACTGCATTGCATTACATTGTGTGTTCTCTAAAAACACTATAATACAGGGTGTATTACTTTTTCAACGCCAGCTGCGCAAATTTCATGCCAAAATTGAAATGCAAACGAGCCCATTGCATTTCACTTTGTCAGCATAGCGTGGCGCACGGAACATGACACAATTAAAAGCAATCCTCGTGATTGTATTTATTGACCTGCAGTGCGGTCTGTCATTGCATTTCAATACCAGCTGCGCGGTTTCCGTGCCAAAATTTTAATGTAAACGGGGGCCGATTGCATTTCTCTCTGTGCCCACTGTGTGACGCACGGGACGTGACAAAATTCAAAGCAATACTCGTGATTGTATTTATTTGACCTGCAGAGCGGTCTGTGATTGCATTTAATTTTGTCACTGACAAGGCGGAGCACTTGGGGTGAGGCGCGGGGACGAAACAGTGCGAAGTCCATCATCCTCGGTTTAGTGTGTGTGGGTAGCCGAAGCTATCTTGTAAGTGAATCGATTACCTTGTGATTCATGCTGTAGGCCTATAATTAATTTTATGATGTATCCTATTAAAACTAATGTAAATGAGAGGCCGGCGGTGGTGAATGAGAAGCCCGCTTGATTCACCAAGGCTGGTGCCAAGTTTAGCTTCCCACTGGATTTGCAACTGACTTAGCTGGTCACTTTAGCATTTGGCTGGTCACTCATGTAGCATACCTAGCCTGGCAACCCACTGGATTGGTGATTTGTTTTTTACAATTTCTGTATTAATCTCTCATTTGCAGTTTGTGTCTGCAGTATCCACAAGGCAGCAGTCATTCAATTCAAGCAAATTACTTACTTTTAGACAGCGGTAGCTATTGGACCTCATCTAGGCCAATGACACAATGTCTAATACTGGTAACCAGTGTTGAATAGGATTGCCCCTGTCCAA
This sequence comes from Synaphobranchus kaupii, assembly GCA_029718625.1. Taxonomy (NCBI): domain Eukaryota; kingdom Metazoa; phylum Chordata; class Actinopteri; order Anguilliformes; family Synaphobranchidae; genus Synaphobranchus; species Synaphobranchus kaupii. Next base: position 35,431,890 of record CM056382.1, read on the forward strand.
AAGAGAAAAAGTTATGCCCCATGTGGGATTCAGACCGAGATCTGGATTTGTAAACAGGAAGTTTACCAATGGGCTACCGAGAAAGATGCCTATTCTGTACAATAGGCCTATCATAAGTAGTATTGATTGCTCATTCAAATTTTTAAACAGATTTTCAGCGTGGAAATCAGTGGACTGTAATTGATTAGAAACTAGGGTTTTTAGTTTTAATGGGTTAAAATGACAAACAATTTGACAAGCCGGTTATGAATATCTTTGCCACGGTGGCCCCCTAGTGGTAGTTGTCGACGTCCCAATTACATGTTTCTCTTAAATTATTTAGCCTCCATCTTAAACCCCCAAAATTCTTCCGCAACCTTCATCTTGCCACCGTCACAGACAATAAATGCATAAAACATACATTTATTCTGTTATTTCTGAATGGTAGCCTACAGCCTCTTCTTCAATTTTAACTTTAAAACATGGATGGCAAAGAATAGTTTTTGAGATATGACACTTAACTAGTAGGGCCTAGATGAAAATCACTTCTAGTGGGCCAAATTGAATAGGGTTCACTTGAATTGAACAACTGTTGCCTTGTGGATACTACAGACTAAAACTGCAAATGAGACAAATCGCTAATCCAGTGGGTTGCCAGGCTAGGTAGTCTACGTGAGTAACCAGCTAGTGACCAGCCAATTCAGTGAATCCACTGGGTAGCTATGTTAGGCATGTGAGTTATCAGCCTATGCTAGTGACCAGCCAAGTCAGTCGCAAAACCAATGGGTAGCTATGCTAGGCACAGTTACCAGCCTCTGCGAATCAAGCCGGCTTCTCATTCACCACCGCCGGACTTTCATTTACATTAGTTTTAATAGGATACATCATAAAATAAAAAAATAGAACACCTTATAGGCCTACAGCATTAATCTCAAGTAATCGATTCACTTGCAAGATAGCTTCGGCTACCTACACACACTAAACCGAGGACAATGGACTTCTTCACACTGTTTCGTCCCCATTCCCTGCCCCGCCCCACGATTGGACAGTTGATTGCATTTATCGAAGTGCTCTGCCTTGTCAGTAACAAAATTAAATGCAATCACAGACCGCTCTGCAGGTCAAATAAATACAATCACGAGTATTGCTTTGAAATTTGTCACGTCCCGTCCGGCGCACGCAGTGGCCACAGAGCGAAATGCAATCGGCCCCCGTTTACATTTCAATTTTGGCACGGAAACCACGCAGCTGGTGTTGAAATGCAATGACAGGCCACTTTGCAGATCAATAAATACAATCATGAGGATTGCTTTGAATTGTGTCACGTTCCGTGCGCCACGCTATGCTGACAAAGCAAAATGCAATGGGCTCGTTTGCATTTCAATTTTGGCACGGAAATCGCAAAGCTGGCGTTGAAAAGTAATACGCCCCGTATTGTATTTCAGTATGAGTGTTTTTAGAGAACACGCAATTAAATGCAATGTAATATGCGTTTTGTTTTTAATTATGGCATGATAAAATGCACATCCTTACGTTAAAGCAACCACAGATATGTATTACATTTCACGATGTGTCGCTAAAGCAATTGCATTTAATTAAGTCAGTAAAAATATCCCATATAAGAGCAGTTATATTTAAGGAAAGATAAAAATGAGTAAAATTAAAGAAAAAACCATGGGTCATCCATGATCATGGGGTAAGGCAAATAACTCTCAGAAGAAACAAGAAAGTGTTGTTGCCCATCACAAGTCCATAGATGGCTACAAACAAATTTTTAGAAAATGAACGATACTAATTTCCATTTTTTTCTACCATCAGGCACTACCTCCACGCCAAAAGGCACTTTGGAAGGGTTGCCAGAAAAAAGCCTCTATTGAGGGCAATCTACTAACATAAGCATCTGGAGTTTAAAAATGGCACTGGAAATTCAATTTGAACTGGGCGTTATGGTCATACAAGACAGAGATTGACCTTTTTGGCCATGCATACTAGCAGTGGGTTTGGCATTGGAAGAAGGACACTTAGGTTGAGAACAATGTCAGACCTATAGTAAAATATGGTGGTGAATTTTTGATGTTATGGGGTTACTTTGTCCTGGGGTTCTTATTAAGGTCAGAGGAATAATGACCTCCAGCAAGTTCCAAGACTTTTTGGTTCTGGATAATCCCAAGCATGCCTTAAGATGAACCAAGAAATGGTTAACTGACCACAAAATGACTGTTTTTCAATGGCCATCTCAGTTTCCAGACTTGAACCAGAACAAAGCTTTGTGGTTTGAACTGAAGGGGCAATCACAAGGCAGACTGAAGAATCCAAAGGACCTTTAAAAATTCTGTATGGAAGAATGGTAAAATCTCCCTCCCAATATGTTCACCAATTTCATAAACACTACAGAAAAATTAAATAATAGTGTTATCCTTGAAATCAATCTTGAATATTTGTCACATTTGTGTGTTATTTTGGTTGATGGGACCAAATCATTAAAGTAGAACATTTTCCACAGGTTTGATAATTAAAATATAGTTATTGTATTATTTATTATTTATCTTGTATTATTTATGAAACTTTTTTGTGAATAGTTAATTCATTGCTGTTTTGTTCTGTCTGAAAATGTTAACATCTGTGACACACACGTACTGTTTCGAATCCCGGAGTGAAGTGGCTTTCCAGAAGAGTTAGATGGCTTCTAGAGGGTTCTGTGACACCCCACACTCTTGGCTTCCACCAGAGGATGCGTACGCAGCTATTAACCAGAGATCTCCAGGTTTGGGGAAACGCATGTCACTGAAACATAGAGATAACCAACCGTGCTCTTCACAGGATGCTTCATTTCACAAAAGAGGTCAAGCAACTCTATGAAATGTAGTAACATTTCTCCTCTACTTCCCACAAGATTTGCATATTAGTTCATCCAACATCTGTTGAAATATGGTGTGCGTAAACTCAGCTCATAACATTTTCACATTATAAGGCCTTTGCCTTGAGCGAAGGCCTTCACTCTGCTGTGGAGGTTTGGAGGTGGGGAAGGGGGGGGCCAGAGGGCCAGAACCTTTGGAAGGACCTGACAGAGGTCTCATTAAATAATTTTTCCTTCTCAATATAAGCATCACACAAAGTGCTTCAGGGTTCTGCCATTGCCCGCTAGCACTTTTCCGAGTTAATGCTTGGACAAGCAGACATACCTTCCCCTGTGCCACAGAGCAGCGCTGAAGTACAGCTGCCACTTACGTAACAGAGCAGGGCCCCCGCTAAACAGGAAATGCCAAAATCGGACCAGGGCGTGCATAATTAAGGTCCCCCGAAGCCATGTCAGAAGGTTTTAGAAATAAGCAGCTGTTTGTCGGCTTTCCTGTTTTGTCTGTCATCCCACTGAAAAAATAAAACGGTTGCAACAAGACAAATTAGCCTCAAAAACTGTGGACCTGTAATCTTTGGAGACAGGAAAAAGAAAGAGAAGAAATAAGGTAGAACATGGGCACTAAAGCACTTACAAATTTTATCCCGCTTGTCCGGTTGTCTTGCTCTGTAGCCTGACCTCCAGCCTGTGAAAGAAGACAGTGGAGAGAGGTGAGGAGTGAGAGAGGTCTTGCTCTGTTACATGTTTTTGCCAAATTACAGATATTGGTGCAAACGCAAAAGCATACCTCACAGGACTAACATTAGGGCAAATGCAGACTTGCACTGAAGTGGAATGAACTCTGAGTACCCTCTTCTGGGACGTGTGCAACATGCAGAAAGTGGCCACAGGCCTCGGGCACATTCAAGGTGAAACAGAGAGCCATGGACCTAATCACATGCTTGTCATCATAGCCACCTAGTCATGAGACACTTGCACACTCGGAGACTTCCACAGAGAACAGAATGGCCTATTCTTGACACAGAAAGCGAGAAATGCAATAGCCAATGCAAATGAAATCCGTCCCAAAGTAATTCAGTCCGAAAAACTGAATGCCACTATTTAAACAGGGCTCGTTCATTGTAAACATTAGGCCTGCTGTTACAGTGCATCTGTACATAGCATTACAATCAAAAGATCCTTTCTTGTGGAATAAAGAACACTGGTCTATTAGGACACTGTATCAGATAGAGTCACTGTGACCAATCGTGAATGCCGTATCGGAGGCCGGGTAGGGAGACTCTAGCACTCTAAACTGAAGGATAGTTTCTCATTGTCGCTGGCTTGGCTTGCACACGGAGTGTTTTGAGAAGATGCCGTTCTCCAAATTCCCATGGGCCTCTGTGGTCTTAAGCCAAAGGGAATGGCAAACAGTGTCCTGTGTCGTCGGAGGTCAAAACAAGCTTGGAGGAGCTCCGAACTTGACACCCGCGCTCCATTCCCAGCTTTGCCCATTGCAAAAGCACCGACAGCATATTTGTGGGGTACAAGCAGCAGCCAGGACAAAACAAAGATTTGTTTTCTCTGAAGTTCACCCCAAGGCCTTGTTGTGGGAAGTCATTGTATGTTCTCCACTCATCTTCTTGGCTCAATCAGGACCCCACTGAAAGTGCACTAGTTCCTTTCAAACTGGAGGACATGCTTGTGCTGCAAAACTGCTTCAAACCAATCATGCGGCATAGGCAGAAGTACAATGGCCATCTCCAGACTGACTATTCCTCTGAGACCAGTAATGGGTGAGTGATCAGGTTTGAAAATAAATTACACATTTATCCAGGAAATAACCCCCCCCCCCCCCAAAAAAAAAAAAAAAATTCTTCCCTCCCAGGCTCCACATGACCAATAAAAAGATTACAGTTTATTCATATTATTAATTGGTGGAAAAAGTCAACACAAACGGCTTGTACACTTCATCCCACATGGTATATGATCATTTTCATAATCAATTCTGGCCAAAAGAAACTGGGCTAGCATACTACCCTACTTACTTATGGCTAACAGTCACTTCTAATATAAAACGATTGATTATATTTTACAACGTCATCTTTCTCTTTGACACTGAATTTTTAACTACTGACTCTCAAGAGCAAAGTGATCACAGAATCAGCATAAAACATTGGCCAAAAATTGATGAGTGATTTAATCTTTGTGCTACAGTCACCATTTTAAGCCAAGAGCCTGTTTGTGACCACCCAGGGTGTTCAGGGGGATGCTAGCAGCTTTGGTAGGCTTTTCTCTGGTCCCTCAGAGTCATTCCAACTGGAGAATTATACTTCACACTAGAAAAACAATTTTACGGGTCAGTCGACCAATCACCTCCTCTTAGCAAGGAGGGAGGGGATGGGGGGTCATTCTTTCACAACACTATAATGTATACGGCCCAGATGTAGCTCCAAATATAATAACTGTACACCAAAATAAAAAAGCCTTAAGGGGGGAATCATTTTAATTATTTTTCTACTGGTAAACATGCAAAAAACCAACAAAAACAAAACTAACATGTCATCAGCAGCAAGGTCTCCATATCAACTCCCCAATTCCCCATTGAGAGCATAGCTATAAAATGGATTCCATGTGGATACATAAATTACATTATATAAACCCACAGAACACAGTTTAGGTGGTAGTATTTCCTTATCTAAATATCATCATCACATTGACCTTGAAGGTGAACCTAGCCCCTTTGAATCTAATATACACTGCAAGCCTTTCAAATAAATGCGCAGTGAAACACTTATAATCATTAAAACAACATTGATAAATATAAATTATAAAAATACAGTTTAAAATAAATAATAAAACTAAGGTATGTCTTGTGCTTTTATTACTTGGTCTTATATCTCTTTCACCATATCATATTCCATTCTGCAAAGCCATGGTTATTAGAAAATTGAGAAATCAATAATGTTTTGAGTGGTTGAACTCAGAAGGTGTTCCCAGGTGAATGACAAAAAAGTGAAACAGAAGGAAGCCAACTTTGAATTTGAGTCATCTTTCTTCACAGGAGTCTGACATCTGCTGGCTGGCAACCAGGAATTCTATTTAATAATAAACTGACACTTAAAATGATTGATTTCACTGTACTGCTGCTTGCAAGTACCTAACAAAAATATATAGTAGTAGTACATGATAGCATTGTTTAATACCATGGCAGATTCAAGACAAATGCAAATATTGAATTAATGTACCTGGTACAGCAGGTAAAGAGTCTTATTATTATTATGTATACTGCGTACTAGCATACTGTGGCTTTGTCCAAATCAATGCCCTTCTACACTATTGAGCATGCTAGTTGAATAGGCAAAATATTCTCTTAAAATATATTAGATTTTATATTATATTTTTATACTTAAAATCCCCGATAGATGATATAAAATGATACACTTACTTCCGGGTTTTCGCTGATAATAGTATGGAAGATATTTTTTGCATATTGCATGCCACTAAACAGTAGTATGCAGTAAGCAGTACAAAGTATGCTAATACACAGGACACAGTAGATAGGGCTCTGATGTGTACACAACCTGTGTACTGTTTAGTACTCGACTTGCAGTATGCAAATAATATCCTCCATACTATTTTCCAACCGTACTGTGGAAGTGTGGTAAGACATCCCGCCCTTGCGCAGCCATGTCACATGTTGTTTTTGTTGTTGAAGGAAACCGTCAGCGAAACATTTGCCTACTTAACTACTTTCTCATCCAAGCATACTCAATAGTATGGAAGGACACTGATTTGGACACAGCCCATGTTCATCTGTGTATCACCATGCGTCATTTCTGGCGACTGTCAACAGTGATATGACCAGGGCCGTGTCCGAATCAACTATACTACTGAGTATGCCAATTGAGTATACTTTTTTCAAAAGCTGTTGTCCGCTGCACCAATGTGGTGTGGAGATCATCCAGGGGTTTTAAGTGTACTATATTTGGAGAAGATTTTGCCTACTTAACTACTTTCTCATCCAGTGTACTCAACAAGCATACTCAATAGTATGGAAGCAGTGAAGCTGCACGTCATATTCATGCGACCAAAATGTACGCGTACTACTTGAAAAGTATGCTCCCAAATATACTCAGCGAAACCCCGGAAGTAAGTACATCATCCAGGGGTTTTAAGGATACTTGTCACAACCTGGCTCAACGGCCATGACAAAAGGGAGATGCACACCGATGCACTTAAAAACAAGTATAAATTTATTTTAAATAACCTAAGTTTACAAAAAGACAAGACAAAAAAAAAAGTCGGTACCATCAGCAGTGTAAGTGAGTGGATGTGTGCAGAGTATGGTGAAGCAGTGTTGTATGGTGTAAACCCAAAAAGCACAAACAAGGCCGGCCATCGCCTAAACAGAAACCAAAAGGTATCTGTGGGGAGAGAGCTCTCTCAGACTGGAGATAGGCACATTTTAACATCTCAGGGTGCACTGGCCACAGGTGCTCCCAATTGTCCTAATGAACCTCTGCTTCCGCCCATCAAGCACTTATGAAGAAATGCACCAAAACATGCAGCACTGGCTGACAGAGCAGGGGGCCGTCACATACTACTTTTATAGACAAATTCACTTACTTAACTACTTTCTCTTCCAGTCTACTCAACAAGCCTACTCAATAGTAGTGGGTGCTGATTCGGACACAACCCAGGATTTGCCTCCAGACGCAGGGTCACACTATAGCGCAAAGGAATAATGCTGAAACTGGGCACATGAGGTAGGAAGCACAATCACAATCCTCTTTCATTAATCTGGTTGTATAATTTGCTGAAATGTTCAGTTCTTAATTTCTGAGTGTTAATTCATTTGAGGGTGCAATTCAGTGGACAAATGTAATTCATTTGAGAAAATATATTGCTAGTTTGAGGGGAAAACTTTATTAATTTGAAGGTACAGATTCCGTGGGCTAAAAAAAAAAAAATTCACACCCAGGTGGTGAAGTAAGCAGTGCAGGTTTATGAGCAATCATATAAAAAAAAATGCAATAGAAAATGTGTGTGTTGTTTACATGTACAAAAACAATGGCCTCTGGTTTGGTGACATTTATTTACATACGCAATATAATAACAATATAATAATAATAACAGTAACAGTAGTTGAAAGGCTAAAGCTAGCAAGGAGAAGCTAACAGGTTAATAAACTGTATTTGTGAACAATATCAAAAAAGGTAATAAGTCCTGGACAGCATATTATGCTTATTAATTAGTATACTTACAGACATTGCGTTTAACAAACATGTAAAAGAGAGATAGAAAGAGATAAAAGGACAGCCATTGGTATTCTAGATTAAAACAAGGAAATATGACAGTTAGTACTCTGATAACAAACAGGAAAGATTAGTTATTACTTGAACAATAACAATGGAATTCCAAACTCAACAAGAGGGTGCATTTAGTTTGTAAAATATTCAGTGTTGTTTGATAGATACATACATCTAGTATGCTCCCCATTCACACAAATGGTGGAATGTTCAAAACTCCACTCTAGCGGCAGCTGGTAATTTCAATTTCAAACCCATTTTCTAACTTGTGACCACGACTACAGTTTTTAAGCTACACAAGACATATTATATACAGATGTGCATCTGGTTCCCAGGATTCCTACGGTGTGAATATCTAAGCTGTGACATGTATATATTTTTTGAGATAGAGCTGTCTGAAGCTGGGCATGTTTTTCTCAAGCTACTATTGTATTGCCGGGCATGTGACGCATAGGCGACTCCTGATTGGTTTAAATCTCATGCTACTAACGGACGGACAGACACACGGACACACATGTCACGTATAGAAGCGGCTGCACCGCTTAAAAATAAACCAAAGGTTTCTCTAAATGGAGAGCTGCACTGATACCACTAATGTCCTCAATGGCACTTATTAAAGTGAGTCAAATATTTCCCCATGCCTGTATGCTAGTGCAAAGCAGGATCACCTTTGACCACATCGAATCACTAGCCCTCCAGTACACAGACTATTAACCCTAGTGATGACATTAGATGACAAAGGCTCATCACATGCAGGATGGTGCGTCTGTTGAACCGTAATTTCTTCAAATCCAGGAGTGGTTAAAGGTTGCTGTGACAGGGCCTCAAATATTCAAATTCCATCTGAGGCACTGGTTTGCTGTCCTATGTGTCTTGTTGGTATAAGGTGAGGGACAAAGGAATTACTGCTGATCAATTAGTAATCAATTCCCAATACTTAAAATATGGCACGTTCATTTAAAGGTTCAAAGGGCTTCGGTGACTGCATTTACTGTACATATGACCTATGTTACATATTGACCTTGTAGTTTGCAAATAATAGTATTGTACTTGCATTTTTGTACAGAATAATGCAAGTACAATACTACAACCCCAATTTCAAACCATCACTCTGCTGTCAGATATGCAGTAGATATGGATGGATCACTTGGAGGGTTGTTTCTCCTGGCTTATTTTTCCATAGAGTTCAATAGGAACTCGCAGCCATCATACCGCTCAGGAAGGAGGTGCGTTCTGTCAGGAGAAACAACTCTTAAAGTGATCCATCCATATCTACTGCATATCTGGCAGCAGAGTGATGGTTTGAGGCTCATTTGATACCTCAGACACTTGATGACTTATAGCCATTTAGCCAGCCATGGGTTCCATACTATTCCTGTGTAATGTCCAGCTTAATCTAGTCCCACCTCCCAATTCCCATAGAGATCCATTCAAATGCAGAGAGTATAGTATCGCTGAAAATAAAATATCAAGAGTCTTTTGATATCCTTTTATACCCAGTCATGATAGCATCACCTGTTTACCTGTGGAATGGCAAACAGGTGTTTTTTTGAGCTTCCCAGTCTTTTATTTTTGCCCCTGTCCCAACTTTTTTGGAACGTGTTGCATGCATCAAATTCAGAATTAGCATATATTTACAAAAATCAATAATGTTGATAAGGTAAAACATTAAATATATTTTCTTTGTACTGTTTTCAATTAAATATGTGTAAAAGAGAATTTACAAATCACTGCTTTCTGCTTTTATGTGCATTTTACATACTGTCCCAACTTTTTTGGAATTGGGGTTGTATTATTTGCACATTTATTTGCACATTTACAAGATTACACCATTAATTGAGGCTCTTAAAGATGGACAATCGAGATACTGACTCCTTTAAACGGCTCTAGAACCAGCCTAGTTGTTTAATAAAATATACAGTTAAGGTATACGCAAAAAGTACTGGGACAGTGACACAATTCTTGTTGTTTTGGCTCTGTATTCCAGCACATTGGATTTGAAATAAATGGCAGCCATACACGCCCATGCATAACATTACCTCCACCACGTTTCACAGGTGAGGGGGGTGCTTTGGATCATGAGCAGTTCCTTTCTTTCGCCACACTTTCCTCTTTCAGTCACTCTGGTACAGGTTAATACTTGTCTCATCTGTCCAAAAGACTTTTGTTCCAGAACTCTACTTTTTTTTTTTAAATGTACTTTTTTTATGTACTAGCAAACTCTAACATGGCCATTCTTAAGGCTCACTAGTGGGTTGCATCTTGCTGTGAACCCTCTCAGGTTATACTGGTGTATGCTGGGGTTCTTCTTCACAATTGAAAGTATTCGTCGGTCATCCGCTACAGTGGTCTTCCATGGTCTATCAAGTCAATTGCTATTGCAGAGCTCACTAGTGCATTCTTGCTTAACAATATGTCAAACAGTTGGTCCTGACACACCCAATGTTTTGGCTATGTCTCTGATCAATTTCTTTCTGATTTTTCAGCCTCATGATGGCCTGATTTAATGGCGTTGACACTTATTTGGTCCTCATGTTGAGTGACAACAGCAACAGACTACAAATGCAAATTCCACACCAAGAATCAACTCTAGACCTTTTGTTAGCTTTCTTGTGCATGAACTAATGATTCAAAGACACACAGCTGGCCAAGAAACAGCTGAGCAACCAATTTTCCAATTACTTTTGCTCCCTTAACTCATTCGGTGCTGCGGGCGACGTAAGGTGACAAAAATACGGACGGTCTAAAGTGCCAAGGTCGACTAATGTCAACCACAGCTTTACACTACCAATAAAGAATTCCGTATTTGAGTAGGAAAAAATTTAACAATTACCAATTTAAACTGATGTTCTTTTATCGCATTTTACCTGGGGGTTTGCGCTTTTTTACATGGTTCTCGATCGTTATATTTAAGTTATATTTAACATATGATTTAAAATTAATCTAGAATAACAGACCACCTAAACCAACATCGCCGGGGCGTGGGAATAACAAGTCTCGGTCAATTTGTAGGCTACCAACACGTTACTGCACCACGTTATTTTGCCTCAGGATAACTTTTTTTGTTTAACAGTTTTTGCTGAAACTGTTGATACAAAGTAACTCAGACGGACTAATTTTTACATATCTAAACAAATTAACAGTGATTATGTTTATTGTTCATTTTTACATATCTAAAGATATGCAAGAGTTTTAAACTGTTTTCACTATTACACATCACGAATGCAAGAGTCCTGTTAACCAAACTGAAAAGCACCGAAAATACATTTTTTATATTACCATCAATATTGTTTGACGTTGCTCTAATAGTGAACTAAACCAGCAGGTGTGCCATCTATCCTCATTAAAAAAATTATTCTGTTCAGTATGTAAAATAATGACTTTTATTAGAAGTATGCACATTGACAGGATCAATCTAAACATTTTGAATGCCAGCAGCCATATTGGCTAGATACTGCTGAGGCTTAGTGTTCCAGCACACTCTGGCATTGAATGAGTTAAAATAGGGGGACTATGTATAAGAAGTTGTAATTCTTACATGGATCACCCTATATGGACATAAATTCCCTCTTATTAAAGGAGCTATATGAAACATTGACACCGAGCGTTTAAAATGGGTACTGCAATCCAAATTCACAATATTGGAGCGAGTCGAGACACTGAACGAACACAAGCGCAACATTATATTTTGAGACGAGCTTATTCTATTTTGACAATGACAAGCGACGACGAGTCCTACACTGTAAGTTGATCAGCTAATGTATACGTTTGCCATTTGTTTATTATTTATTGTTTGCTAATTATAAACCAGCTCATGTGGATTTTTTATAACTCTGTCAATGTTAGCTAGATGCATGGCTGGCTATGTTTACGGTCACACAGATCTAACGTTAGTGGTATGTTTAGCGAGTAACTATATACATATATATATTTAAATCTTTAGCTAGCTAGCTAAATGGAAACAATGTTGAACTTAGCTTAGGCATTCGTAAATCGGCTGTCGGAGAGCCGGAGTACATCTGGTTGTTCGTAATGGGCAGTGGATTCGGAGTCAACTCTGAGAATAGTGAATCACACAGGCCAAAACAAATACAGACGTTCCGACCGGAATGGAAATTTCAAAGGAGAACATACTGGCTGTAGCATTGTTGTCGGAGAAGCCAGCCAAATATATTTCGACTTGCATGTTTCCTTAATCTCTGATGACATATCATGGTCATTTTATGATTTAGTACAGTAAATTTGTTACATATAGCTCCTTTAAAGCTGACAGTCTGCAGTATAACCTCATATTCATTGTTTGTTTTTTTTTCCAAATCCAATGTACCAGAGAGTCAAAACAATAAATATTGTGTCACTGTCCCAATACTTTTGCATTTAACTGCATTTCTGTTAGTAGTTCTGTCAATACTCACGTATTGAATGTGAATGAATATACAACTATTTAGGTTGGCGCTGACTGGATCTGCTCTAGGTACTAGTGTACGCACCAGTGTGCATTACCTATCAGACAGGGAGCACAACACATCTCCCCTACGAAACAGGAGATATACCAATACATACCAGTACATAGAAGCAGATCCAAACAACAGGTGGAAGCTGGGGTGGTGGAGGGTGAGCAGCATTTTTTTCTTTAACGCAGCAGTAGATCATACAAGAGCAGTGCAAGCAATAAGCAGCCTAGGAGAGGTTTGACTCTTGCTTTTAAAAAAGGGTGCTCCATTAGTGATGCGTGCATGTGTTTGCTGAGGCTGACCATTGGTCAGCGCAGCAAGAGTTTCCTGATAGAACTTTGCTTTGCGCACTTCATGCACAACGCATCATTTGTACAAGTGTAACTCAGGATTTCCTATTTCAGTCCTGCTGCATATCACTCAAGAACAAGCCTGTGTTTCCAGTTTCCTGCATATATTGTCCATTGTCTTCCTTTTAATGTGGAGTCTGACATGGGTAAACATCCGAACATAATGGAAGGGTCTCACACCTTGGATACAATTATTAAAATGTAAAAGAAAATTGCTTTGTTTTATAATAACAAACTCATTCTTTGTTATTACTACAAGGGCTACTGCACTGTTGCACAATAAATTAGTCATTTCTATTAAATATATAAGCCAGTTGAGGGGAAAAAATCTTGCATTGCATTGTCATCAGGATGGCATGTTGTATCCTGCAAGAGTAAGGCTAAATATTTCTAGAAGGTACTTTAAATAGAGAAAGAAAACTGTTCTTCTCATCGTAAGCAGATCCCTCCCCTCCCCCGAGTGTGTCTGTGGTGCCATCTCAGCACAACTTCCTTTCTAATGCAAAGCTGTAGGGTCCAAGATGTGATGTCACCATTCCAGAATGCAGCATGGCAACCGCAGCGTTGGCTGCTTTGACCCGGCAGGCATACAGTCAGGCAGAGTGTGTGTTAGTCCCACTGCAGGGATTTGTGGGACAGCTTGATTGATGAACAGTAAAGAGGTAATGGTGCACTCTGTATGTTCATAAAGAGCTGTGAGCTCCAGTTAAAAATTCAGTGGGAAAAGTGACTGCGCCCATATTTAATGGCAGTTCACAACTTAATTTGCTCTGAGCAAGGTAATTCTGTACAAATTTTTTTAAAGCCATTTAGATTTCCTGAGCTGTGTGAATGGCAAAGATCAACATCTGACTTTTATCAATACTGACAGAAAGTGCAAAAGGAAAATCTTGTCTGGGCCCTATTAATTCCATTCAAAACCAGCCACCCAGAGGAAAATTACCTTATAATTTGAGTGTGAACATTTGGCTCAATCTGTAAATCATAGCCAACTACTCAGAAACAAACAGAATATATACGTACATATACAGTGCCCTCCATAATGTTTGGGACGAAGACATTCTTTTCATGATTGGGCTGTGTACTCTGCAATTTTAGATTTGCATATTTTATTAAAGGGTATATTAATACATTTTGTTTTCAGCATGTAGAAATTACAGCATTTCTTTTACATAAAGCCCCTCCCCTCTTTTCAGGGCACCATAATGTGTGGGACACAGGTGTTTCCCATTAGTTAGGTGTGTTCAATTACTTCCTTAGTGCAGGTATAAGAGAGCTTTCAATCTCTAGTCTTGATTCTAGGCTTTTGATTTCTGTTATTTCTGAGTCTGTTATTGGTGTTTGTCAACATGAGGTCCAGAGTTGTGCCAATGAAAGTCAAGGAAGCCATTATGAGTCTGAGTAATAAGAACAAAAAAATAGTCAGAGACATGGGCCAAACCTTAGGCTTACCAAAATCAACCGTTTGGAACATACTGTAATTATGAAGAAAGAGAGCACTGGTCAGCTCAGTAGTTGCAAAGGGCCTGGTAGGCCAAGAATTTATGACCAAAGAATTTTCATATTAAAACCCAAATTTCGCCCCTCAATATCTCAGCCATTTTAGCACCAATTACCAAGCCACTTGGCATCTCAAATCATCAAATTTTCATTAAGATTAACACTTTCTTTTCCAACGACCTAGCTCAAATTCTACAACTCTAATCGCTAAAGTAGACATAGTGATATGTCAGGCAAGATAATGACTAATGCTCTTGATGGATCACATTTCTGTTTATTGTACAGTTTTTAAATGAAACTTTATAATTCTTCGATACCGAAAATGAATTTCCCATTGACTTAACACTGGGGCATAAATTTTGTAGCCACTTGATGCTAACTGAACGTTCCAACGTCCGTTGAACACAGTCTCCTGCATGCAAGATTTCTCCCGAGTCTAATTTTACACGCTCAGTCTCTGAGAAGCTCTCATTAAACTGCCACAGCACAGAAACCTGCCAGGGGCTACTAACTGTTACCTATTTTTAACCTAAACATCCAAAGCGAGTTTTGAAATTTACCATATGGTTTAACATTTTCTGAATCACAAGAAGTGTGGGCAAATCAACTCGAGAGAGCAAGGTGGATATTTTGCTTAAAAGATATTTTTCTATGTCAGTGATCAGCAGTTCCACACAGCTCTAAATGAACGGCACCACATGCTAATGTTAACTTAGCTAGTGGCACTGGCTACTATCTAACTTAGCTAGCTAGAGAGCTAAAATCAAACTGTTGTTAGCTAGCCTACTAACGGTACTCCTGTATTTAATATCTGGAAGTACAGTACCAGTCAAAAGTTTGGACACACCTACTCGTAGGAAGTTTTTTTCGTTATTTTTACTGTTTTCCACATTTTACAATAGTAAAGACATCAACACTATCAGATAACACAAATGGAATTATGCAAAGACCCCAAAAAAAGTGTAACACAAATAGAAAACGTCTTTTATTTTAGATTCTTCAAAGTAGCCACCCTTTGCCTTGATAACAGCTTTGCACATTCTACCTGGAAATAAGGTATCAAGAGACTTTCGATATCCTTTTATACAGTCATGATAGCATCACCTGTTTACCTGTGGAATACCTGTTTACCACAGAAGTTGGTTGAGAGAATGGCAAGAATGTGCAAAGCCGTTATCAAGGCAAAGGGTGGCTACTTTGAAGAATCTAAAATATAACACTTTTTTTTATTTGTTTGCATAATTTAATGTGTTATCTAATTGTTTTGATGACTTTACTATTCTAAAATGTGTAAAACAGTAAAAGAGAATTTACAAATCACTGCTTTCTGCTTTTATGTGCATTTTACATACTGTCCCAACTTTTTTGGAATTGGGGTTGTAGTTTACCTTGGGTCAAACGTTTCGGGTAGTCTTCAACAAGCTACTCATAAAACGTTGCTGGAATTTTGGCCCATTCCTCCTGACAGAACTGGTGTAACTGAGTCAGGTTTGTAGGCCTCCTTGCTCGCACATGCTTTTCCAGTTCTGCCCACAAATTTTCAATTGGATTGAGGTCAGGACTTTGTGATGGCCACTCCAATACCTTGACTTTGTTGTCCTTTAGCCATTTTGCCACAACTTTGGAAGTATGCTTTGGGTCATTGTCCATTTGGAAGAGCCATTTGCGACCAAGCTTTAACTTTCTGGCTGATGTCTTGAGATGTTGCTTCAATATATCAACATAATTTTCCTTCCTCATGATGCCATCTATTTTATGAAGTGCACCAGTCCCTCCTGCAGCAAAGCACCCCCACAACATGATGGTGCCACCCCCGTGCTTCACGGTTGGAATGGTGTTCTTCGGCTTGCAAGCCTCACCCTTTTTCCTCCAAACATAACGATGGTCATTATGGCCAAACAGTTAAATTTTTTGTTTCATCAGACCAGAGGACATTTCTCCAAAAAGTAAGATCTTTGTCCCCATGTGCAGTTGCAAACTGTAGTCTGGCTTTTTTATGGCGGTTTTGGAGTAGCGGCTTCTTCCTTGCTGAGCAGCCTTTCAGGTTACGTCGATATAGGACTCGTTTTACTGTGGATATAGATACTTTTGTACCTGTTCCCTCCAGCATCTTCACAAGGTCCTTTGCTGTTGTTCTGGTATTGATTTGCAGTTTTCGCACCAAAGCACGTTCATCTCTAGGAGACAGAATGCACCTCCTTCCTGAGCGGTATGATGGCTGCGAGTTCCTATTGAACTCTATGAAAAAATAAGTCAGGAGAAGAAACCCTTCAAGTTATCCATCCATATCTACTGTATTTCTGGCAGCAGAGTGATGATTTAAGGCTTGTTTGATAGGTCAGACCCTTGATGACTTACAGCCATTTAGCCAACCATGTATTTCCATACTGTTCCAGTGTAATTTACAGCTAAATCTAGTCCCACCCCCCAATTCCCATAGAGATCCATTCAAATGCAGAGACGTTACAGTATCGCTAAGAGTAAGAGTACCAGAAAATAAGATATCAAGAGTCGTTTGATGTTGTTGGGTCACAGACATCAAGTCATGGCAGTCATGGCATGCAAAGGATATGCGACCAAATATTAAAAATTTAAAGGCACAGTCAACTTAGTGTATGTAAACTTCTGACCCACTGGAATTGTGATATAGTGAATTAAAAGTGAAATAATCTGTCTGTAAACAATTGTTGGAAAAATGACTTGTGTCATGCACAAAGCAGATGTCCTAACTGACACTATAGTTTGCTAACATGAAATCTGTGGAGTGGTTAAAAATTTGCTTTAATGACTTCAACCTAAGTGTATGTAAACTTCCGACTTCAACTGTATACATACGTATACACACACACACACGCACACACATACAGTATATATACATACATATATTCATAGCTTTGTGATTGTAGATATAGATTTTCCATATAAATGAGCAATATAAACGTTTGCTATTACTGCAATATTCCAAATTCAGGCTGCACTACTCCACTCTGAATTACAATAAAAAATGACTGGGAATAGGGATTCAAGTCTCTAATATCTAATATCTAGTTTTATTATACATACTTAAAACACACACACATACACACGTGTGTGTTTTTTTTCCCTTGAACTGCATTTTTTTTTAAAGAAGCCAGCCACTTCAAAGAAAGCAGCACAGGGTAGGAGATAGAAGGATTAGTCATTAGAGTGTATTTCTGGACTTCAAATGCTTTATTTCTGCAATAAAAGAGAACAGAAAGCCATATGAAAATAGATTTCAGAAGGGAGAGGGGTGGGGGATGCAATTCATATACCTTACAAATCAGTGGCTTATACACGTGTACCTGCCTGTGAGTCTATGTATTCTTTATTATGGCTGTCAAGATATTTTAATGCGGACTTATTTATACAAACCCCCTAACACAGTGGCTCTCTAGCAATGTAGTGCCAAACCTCCGAAAATGATGACCTTGGAAAGCGAGAAATACAGGACTTATCCTGTGAGATTTTAAATAAATAATCAGCTTGGCTGCCAGTGTGCGCATTCAGCACAATAACTACCTGACACACTGACACAGGATTGACAGGGACTGAGGGAATCAGTAAACACAATGCCGCTCCCTCACAGGCTAGCCAAGCGTATCTTGAGCGTCATAGACGCTCACATTCTGGGAAGAGACAAATCTAAATTCACTCCAAAACACGGCCTAGCTTTCACCTGCTGTCGCCTGCCGATGCATTGGGAACACCAGACATGTAATTAGGCAACCCTTGGAAGAGGTTCCAATTTGTTGCACAGAAAGTGTCACACTGTTCCTCACATTCTCTCTCGTGCTTACTGATTAAGGTGGAGTTCGGTATTTTGGTCCTTTTTTGGGTACTATTTATGCAACAAAGCTTGCATACACCCTTATTTTGTGTCAGTTTAGGACATTGTTTTGTCTCCATAGTGCAAGGCCTCCTCCTTCATGACGTCTGTCGGAGGTAGACATAGGAAGGAATGGGAATATGTGGATGAATATAAAAATACAGACTCAAAATATTTGGCTCAGAAGCTTGCTTTTTCAAATGAAAGCTTTGGTGTATTTTGGAACAAGGTTGTTGAAGGCAGGGATTTCAAACTGACATTGCTTTCATGTTGATTGTTTTAGATCATTCAGTTTTGTTCTATGTATTTCCTGTAGCTAAAACAATTACATTTTCTGGAAATATAGATGTCTAGCCTTATTCCTGTTTATATGACCATACAGACCAGACAGGAATATGTGATTTTTAGTACGTTGAAATGGTGTTTGGATTAATTTGTCCTTCATCACCGAATGCTTTGTCAAAAGACTTTCCAAAAACATGTTTTACACTTTTTAGACCATAGAGATGTAACCATGCCTGTTTTCAATTCATGAAAAATGGCCTCAGTCTATTGTGTCCATTAGAGTGTTCTAGCATACACACTGTATATATACAGTATATCTCACATACAGACACACGCAAACACACACACTGAAAATATTTTTGTTCATATTTAGTCCTTTTGAAAAAAATGTGACTGTCATACTGTTTTCAAGTCAAGGTTACTCCAATGCCTAGCTACACAAACTATTTCATTCAATGGTTTTTCATTCAAATGAGAACGGTAGAAGGTCCTCTCTTGAAGCTTCATACATTTTCATACAAAAAAGATAACTGCGATTAGAAAATAATGCCCTTGGCTCTTATTCACATGAACTAACAAACTCAAACTGAACCGTGCCATATTTATGATCTTATCTCAGCCCATTATATCAGTGGCAGCCCATCTTAGCAGGCAGTTATGCAGCCAAAACACGTCTGACCCAACTTGTTAGCATTTCCCCCATGTCTCCCACCCCTGTACCCTCCTCCCCCTAGATCACAGTTTTCTTGCAGAATGGAGTGTATTTCTACACCACCTAGTTCCATGTTTCCGTCTGCTTCCACTCTCTGGGGCTGCTAGAGGGTGGGACAAAGGTATTTATTCACCATGACCACCCTGGTGTGGAATCGTGTTGGATTTTAATCCTGACAACCCCGCCCCCCCAGTCCTCGCAAAGCAGGATGACCTCCTAGCCAGAGGTCTGTAGACACTGGGCCCACTGTACTCATCCAGGATGACCTGCTGCTGAGTAACCTAATTTCTCCTGTTTGGTGGCTCCACGGTACTGGTCTGAGATAGAGTCACAAGCTAGGTCTACTGTGGCATGTCAGCCTGTGTTGAGGTTTGAGGTGGGAGTGGAGGGGGGGGGGGGCTACCTGCGATAAGGGATGTGTCTAGGAGGATATCTAGGAGGTATTATATAAAATTTGGCCACCCGTAAAATTTTCATGGCAGTGTGAACAAGGAAAAGAGGCATTGCCTCTTACAGGTTGCATACTCGGAGGGGAGTAGCTTGCTGAATGCAGAAATAAGGGAGGGAAAACGGAACGCATTAAAAGTGGGATTTCTGTCATAGCCAGGACTACTCAGTGTACTGCAGATGGCTCATGAGCTTATAACTGCTCTGTGAAAAGCTGGTGAGGGTGGGAGAGGAAGGATCCTCTGAGGTGGTGGTACTGAGAATAGACACGGATTGGGAAGCCTTCAAGGGGGCAGAAGCCCATTTCAGTTAAACGGTCACCAAATTAGCTTTTCTCAGACTGCTCTAATTTGCTTTTCATATCTATCCTGGCCTTTTAACTGGACTACTCCATCTTTTTTTTTTTTTTCAAATTCCCTATCTTTCTGTCCTGGACCAGATATGAATGGCCTACCTCGATGAAATCCTAGGCTTCGACACAGTTAATGAATTTAATGAATTGTGCAGTGAACGTGTGCAGCTGTACGTAAGTACTGAAAATAGAATAATGCTGCCCTTAAAGGTGCACTATGCAGGATTTATAGCCTTACTGTGGTCCTGTGTTTACAATCAAAGAAGTCACCTCCTGCGTCCTCAACCCTGCCCCCTCAAGGTACCCGACTTTGGCCGTCTAGCTACTTAACGTATCTAGCTGGACAGCTACAGGTAACATTACTTACAGGTCCAACAGAAAACACACACGACCTCTGCATCGCTTTTAATCCCCTTGCTAAACTTCAGCTATCACCATCAACGAAAAGCAAATCCTAGGTCGACCCTGCTTTTTGATTGCGCCCTGTTGGCTAGTTGTTTGGCTTCTCTGTACTTGCACTTTGTCACCTCCGCCCTTGCAGTAGCTAGCTAGCTACAAAGCCTCCACTGAAACTTGATCCCACCCCACAGGCTCTGTAGCCACAACCACCCCTCCCGACACAGAAAAGAGCGTCACACCCAGAAACGTCCCGAACACATCTTTGAATAACAAATACAGGCAGAGGAGCACGGATTCTCCAAATTTGTGCAAAAACAGAGATTGCCAATGCATCATAGATATGAGTGAGCATAGTTATTTTATAATATTTTCAAAAATCCTTCACAGTGCACCGCTCTTTAAACGCTCCATAAGTTATGTTCCTGGGAGGCTGGTGAGGATTTGTTTGGCTGACAAAACCCCAGAAAGCACGGGCAGGGCATTCCTCTGTTCACTCCTCAGTCCCGTGGCTGGTCTCTTGACGCACGTTTTCTGTCCTACCAGCTGTGGTCAAGGTCAGGTGTGGTTTAGCTCTGCCTCTCGGCCACTGGGCAACATGGAGCGCATGTGGCCTCTGTGTGTCTTTGGAGTTATTATTAAAAGGAAGCACATGGAATATGTTTTTGGCACAGTCCAAGCACTGGAAACCAACAGACAAAAGACCAGGCTACGCTCCTCAGACCAGACCAGAACACACCACTTTCTTTCGCCTTGCATGTGACAAGATGCATGTACAAGGGCAAGTGTTATTTATTTTCTGTTTACATTTCCTCTATAATCATGTATTAATCTTTACACAAAAATTAAAACCGAAAAAAGAAAGAGGCCTTTCATAAGTCCACTGTTTTTTGGGAACTATTTTTGTTATTCTGTTTTAAAACTTTGCACACCCTAGATTCTTTGTTAAATCCTCCTGTATGTGTGAAGAGGCTGGTTTGAACACTGTGAAGATGCTGGTTTGAACACTGTGAAGAGGCTGGTTTGAACACTGTGAAGAGGCTGGTTTGAACACTGTGAAGAGGCTGGTTTGAACACTGTGAATATGCTGGTTTGAACACTGTGAAGAGGCTGGTTTGAACACTGTGAAGATGCTGGTTTGAACACTGTGAAGAGGCTGGTTTGAACACTGTGAAGATGCTGGCTTGAACACTGTGAAGAGGCTGGTTTGAACACTGTGAAGAGGCTGGTTTGAACACTGTGAAGATGCTGGTTTGAACACTGTGAAGAGGCTGGTTTGAACACTGTGAAGAGGCTGGTTTGAACACTGTGAAGAGGCTGGTTTGAACACTGTGAAGATGCTGGTTTGAACACTGTGAAGAGGCTGGTTTGAACACTGTGAAGAGGCTGGTTTGAACACTGTGAAGAGGCTGGTTTGAACACTGTGAAGAGGCTGGTTTGAACACTGTGAAGAGGCTGGTTTGAACACTGTGAAGATGCTGGTTTGAACACTGTGAAGAGGCTGGTTTGAACACTGTGAAGAGGCTGGTTTGAACACTGTGAAGAGGCTGGTTTGAACACTGTGAAGAGGCTGGTTTGAACATTGTGAAGAGGCTGGTTTGAACACTGTGAAGATGCTGGTTTGAACACTGTGAAGAGGCTGGTTTGAACACTGTGAAGAGGCTGGTTTGAACACTGTGAAGAGGCTGGTTTGAACACTGTGAAGAGGCTGGTTTGAACACTGTGAAGATGCTGGTTTGAACACTGTGAAGAGGCTGGTTTGAACACTGTGAAGAGGCTAGTTTGAACACTGTGAAGAGGCTGGTTTGAACACTGTGAAGAGGCTGGTTTGAACACTGTGAAGATGCTGGTTTGAACACTGTGAAGAGGCTGGTTTGAACACTGTGAAGATGCTGGTTTGAACACTGTGAAGAGGCTGGTTTGAACACTGTGAAGAGGCTGGTTTGAACACTGTGAAGAGGCTGGTTTGAACACTGTGAAGAGGCTGGTTTGAACACTGTGAAGATGCTGGTTTGAACACTGTGAAGAGGCTGGTTTGAACACTGTGAAGAGGCTGGTTTGAACACTGTGAAGAGGCTGGTTTGAACACTGTGAAGAGGCTGGTTTGAACACTGTGAAGATGCTGGTTTGAACACTGTGAAGAGGCTGGTTTGAACACTGTGAAGAGGCTGTTTTGAACACTGTGAAGAGGCTGGTTTGAACACTGTGAAGATGCTGGTTTGAACACTGTGAAGAGGCTGGTTTGAACACTGTGAAGAGGCTGGTTTGAACACTGTGAAGAGGCTGGTTTGAACACTGTGAAGAGGCTGGTTTGAACACTGTGAAGAGGCTGGTTTGAACACTGTGAAGAGGCTGGTTTGAACACTGTGAAGATGCTGGTTTGAACACTGTGAAGAGGCTGGTTTGAACACTGTGAAGAGGCTGGTTTGAACACTGTGAAGAGGCTGGTTTGAACACTGTGAAGAGGCTGGTTTGAACACTGTGAAGATGCTGGTTTGAACACTGTGAAGAGGTTGGTTTGAACACTGTGAAGAGGCTGGTTTGAACACTGTGAAGAGGCTGGTTTGAACACTGTGAAGATGCTGGTTTGAACACTGTGAAGAGGCTGGTTTGAATGCTCAGAACTGTATGGACTCTTACAGGTCATCTGTGCAGCATGGTTTTATCTGGGCAAAGATATTTATGCCTTGTTTGGAATTACTTGACAGGGAGGGGAGAAATGGAAGCGCAGAGCTGTGACTTTAATGTTCACTTTGGGACAGAGGGTGAAATATGCCGTGCCAGCGCTCCTCAGATTCATACCTGAGGTTAGATAGGGGACTTGTTCAGACATGTAATGTAAAATATGTTGGACTAGATGACCATGATTTAGTCTGTAATTTTAAGCAAAAATAAAAATGAATAAATTGGTTTGAAGATGCCTTTCTTTGAAACTGGAAAAAAAATGCTTTACAGGCTGCCACGTCCTGTTCCACTTGCTGTACTTAAGTAGATTTATGAGTATCACATTAAAACACAGCACCAAGTTAATGTATCAAATTTGTATCTACACAAGGAATAATATTCCCTGAATTTGTTCTAATGAATCTTTCGATGCACAAATTTGCCTCATTTGGAGCTGTACTAGGCCACACAGTGGTGCAATTAGCCTGTGAATGAAATTTATCCTTGAAGAACAAAATATTAAAAATACTTTTAAATTAAATGTTTACAAGCTTAATAACTGTACAGGTTATGATTGGTGTGAGGACCCCCTTTTACAGAGAATTTGGCCCTTAATATATTGCTGTCACAAAACTAGGGAGCTGTATTGTTCTGTAGTGTTGTGTCCTGCGAAGAGGAAAATTGTCACAGGCGAGTCCTTCAAGGGGGCGAATGTTCTTCTGTTGTTGGAGGCACAACTGGCCAGTTCGAGTTTGGGAAGGAAAAAAACGTAAAAATAAAACTGTAAAATAGATTAAAACACACAGGAAGAAAATCAGTCTGGTCAGCCGAGCTAACGTAGTTAACGTTAACGCCAGCTAGATATAAATAACTTAATGTAACCTAAAGTTGGCTGTTGCTGAGATCACATCAGATATGGTGGTAATGAAGACCGGCATTAACGTTACAGCAGTGGGGTCTCAATTACTGAAGCGCTGAAGTTAACACATTGTTACTTTCTGAGCACTGGGATATTTAGCTAATAGCTAAAGTTAAGTTAGCAGAAATGCATTTGTCGCTGGTTTTTGGCTTCGGAAAAGAGAAAATAATTACTCCTCCCTCCAATCTTTCAGGGTACCCGGTGTAGGTATTACAGGTTCCCCAAGCACATCTTTTCACCATCCTGTCTGACTCAATTTGTGTTTTGTTTTTTTTAACGATTTTCAGTGAGCTACTGCAATATTTCCATTGGTTTCAATGCACCTTGACCGAACCGCTTGACCGAGGTCAGCACGCATAGTAATGGTTGCTAAAGTATGATTGAACAATATCTGGTTTGGGGCGGAGCCTAGCGATAGGTCAATTAGGATGTCCTTAGCATTAGTTAGCATCTCATCTCCTGTCCTGCATTCAATCCAGGGGCGTGTAAACAGGAACCTGAGAGCTGGATGGCCAGCACATATATAGCACTCAGACCTCATGGTATTAGGGTGGTAGACAAAGGTGGAATGAGAGAAAGGATAGAGAGAAAGGGGGGGAGGGATGAGTGATGCAACATAGCTCTGGGAGCTTTGGGTTTTCATGGCAGCTGTTAAGAGCTTTCCTGCAGTGATCTGAGACTGTCCGTCACCGAACGAAAGAGCGATACTTTCTTAAATTACATCCCTGGATGAAAGGCCTGCATTTAGATCAGAGCGTGAGCTGAAACAGCCGGGCCATGGGACAGGCCACCACCATGTAATGCAGCCATCGCCACTGCCAGGCCGAGATGAATGCGCTAATTAACTTAGCTGGAAAGCGAAACCCGGGCCCTTCTGTTCCAGCGGACTCGTGTTGACCGCCGTAATTACGGCAGAGCCTCTCGCGCACTCGCTGAGCACGAATACGTCCCTTAATATTCTAAATCTGCTGTCAGCTGCGCAGGGCCCCTCTGCCCATGGGTATCTGACAGGATTAGTCTCCTGCTTTCCCCCTCTTTTTGCTTGCTTTGCAGATACTCTTCCACTTTCGTCGGAGGACAGCGGTCCCCCCCAAATCTCATAACGATGATAACATCACCGATATCCTTCTCTCCCGCACAAATTGGTCTGGGTAAACATGTGGAGTCGCATGCAGTTAGCACTTAAACTTCATGAGAGGGGAGAAAAAGTGCAGGCTGCAGAATCGGCACTGCACTATTTTCTCCATGTGGGGCTTTTTTGCTTGAGCCGCATAACAAAGCATTAACAAGGTCTACATTTCCTCAGATATGTGCTCAGAATTGAACATGTGCTAATGTTTAATCTCCAAATTACTGGCCTGTATTTTCCAGGGTCTTCATCCCACAGGTACAATAACACAGAGATTATACACGGGATGCATGAAAAGGGCCTAATTTCAGCAGATAAGTTCAGGCTCTCAATATACCGTGATGGAGTAAAGGCAATTGTAAACAATGGTGAATGGATAATGTGATGTTGTATGTACAGGCATCCTTATATATAATGATGCAGACTAATATTGAGTGAACAATTAGTGCTGATACCAGTGGGTGAGAGCAAGTGCTTTGTGAAGGAAAATTTTAAAAATCCCCTGTGACCGTAGAACCTTCTCATGTTGGATAGGCTAGCATTCTTGCTGTTGGAAAGATGGTGAATGCTACACTGCCTGGCCAAAAAAAAAGTCACACATGAATTGGCCACCAGAGTCCTGACCTTAACCCCATTGAAAGGCTTTGGGATGTGCTGGAGAAGACTTTACGAAGTGGTTCGACTCTCCCGTCGTTGCATAAGGTTGTCGAAACAATGCCGCGACGAATGCGCGCCGTAATAAAAGCTAAAGGCGGTCCAACGTTATATTAGAGTGTGCAACTTTTTTTGGCCAGGCAGTGTATCTATCCCAACGCACTTTTTCCTGGCATGGTTTGGGTCCACTTGTCCCCTAAGAAGGAAGGGTCACTGCATATCAATACAAAGTAATTTTATACTATGATGAAACATTTCTATCCTGATGGGAGTGGTCTCTTCCAGGATGACAATGCCCCATCCACAGGGCATGAGGGGTCACTGAATGGTTTGATGGGTATGAAAATTATGTGAATCATATGCTATGGCCTTCGCGGTCACCAGATATCACTGAATTGAACACCTATGGGAGATTTTGGACCGACATGTTAGACAGCGCTCTCCACCACCATCATCAAAACACCAAATGAGGGAATACCTTTTGGAAGACTGGTGTTCCATCCCTCCAGTAGAGTTCCAGAGACTAGAATCTATGCTAGAGTAGAGGTGGAATCTATGCCAAGGCACATTGAAGCTGTTCTGGTGGCTCGTGGTGGCCCAACACCTTACTAAGATACTTTATGTTTGTTTTTCCTTTAATTTGCCACCCCTCTGTACATACATAACCTACATACACTTTTTATACGTACATAGCCCACCCCCCATTTCAGGGCACTGTAAGTAGTCTACATTTTTTGCATATCCTTTGCATGCAATGCCTGCTTGAAAACTGTGACCCACCAGGTGCTGAGTATCATCTCTCGTGATGCTCTGCCAGGCCTGTCCTTCAGCCATCTTCAGCTCCTGCTTGTTTCGGGGTTAGTCACCTTAAGTTTTCTCTTTCTGGGCATATGAAACGCATGGTCAATTGGATTCAGATCTACTTACTCAATACTGAAAAAAATGATCAACATTGAGCATCTTGTTTTCATCATTATTGTGTTTTTGTTCTTTTTTTATTTTTTAATTTTTTTTAAATTTTATTTTGCACCATAAACAAATATAAACAATTGTTTCGAGAAAAAAACTATCTATACAGTGCTGGGAGAGGAAGGAAGCCCAGAGGGCTTATACAAAGTCCTTTCCCATCATAAGAAAAAACAATTATTTGCAAAACAAAAAATAAGAAAGGAAAATAAAAGAAAAGAAGCATACATAGGTATGACAGAGGATGCAACACGGCAGGCCTGTCTGAAATATAGTAGCCTGTTTTAGGATTCAAGATTATATTGAGCTATGTCCTGAGTGAAGCAGATGAGAAGTGACGTAACGTTTTCCCTGCGATTCACAGGAACACATGGTGAAGAGTAACAAGTCAGCCATAACGAGGCACTAATGAGGACACAACACCCTTTGTGAGCTAATCTCAAGTGTGTGCTATGTCATTGAATGAACATCAAGTGAAGTCTTAGCAGTTTCACCAAAACAATATCAACAATAGCAGCTACTGAGATGTTGTTGGCCCAGGTATTATTACATTACATTACATTACATTAATCAAGCAACAGTGTAATTCATCAAGAACCTGATGGCCGCAAGGCTTTTAAAAACATGGTGTACATTCTTTACAAAATACAGAAGTGAAAGAAATCTAAGTATGAGGCAAAAGTCCCAAAAGCATTTTAACCTTAATTTTAGCCATACAACTGATGTTAGACCCCACTTTATGCATTTGGAAAAATATATTACATCTTACATCAATGTACCAAACCAAAATCATACAAGGCTGTTTTTAATATCAAAAATTCACATTACAGTTGACAGTTTCAGCAAAATATTGTCCATATAAACATGAAAAACACAGCAAAGGGTCGGCTATACTGTACAGTGATGCCTCATTTTGGAGGCAGGTGTTCAGAGTTGAGCTCATTCTCAAGATGTAAGGACCTGTGCATTAGCATAAGGTGGCAAGATCCATTCAGCGCAAGATAAATTGCCTGGTACCTTTAACCAGAGAAAATGGTCAACTAGACAGGCATAATATTATCTTTTAAAGGGACTACCAAATATTCCTCTCTAGAGGCTGAGCTCCAGGTATCAAACCACACCCCAGCTTTTTTTTTTCCACTAGTAGCTAAAAGCTCATTTAGTAACTAAAAGCTCACAGCGTGCGTCTGTCTGTCTGTCTCTCTCTCTCTCTCTCTCTCTCAAGCTGCTGCCGAACCCCCGTTTGAGCTTATAATGATGTGGCCAGCAAACAGCAAAAACCACACGCTGTCCAAGTAGCTGTCCAACTAGCTAGCTAGTTACCCACGACATGTAGGCTACTCATTTTATAAAGGCTGTTGGCAATCACACTACCTGCAAGCATTGGTATCAACCCATACGGTTTGGTATACTGGCGTATAAGGTTATGATATGGGAAATCTAGTCTCATACGTTTTTTTCCCCCAAATGTTTTACAACATAATTTAATCGCAGCAATCGATTAAATCGAGGCATCCAGCAATTCTCCCTCTCTCTGCTATATTCTCTCGATTTCTGAGGCCGTGGGAAAAGCAAGTAGCTGAGACCTATGATCTATAAAAATGCACTTTATAACAACGAACAACAAAGACGCAGTAGCCTGCCCACATACATAACAACTATCTAACATTGGTTATAGTGAACAGTTAAATGGTTATGACTGGACAATGCTCAGGTTTATGCAATTTTGACCGAAATTAGATAGCTTTGCTCCGTGACGTTTTAATGTGGTGGCTATGACTCAATTTAGCGTTACAAGTTTAATTGTAAATTAATTCATGGCTAACTTAGCAGTCTTTAACAATGTTAACTGTTAGGATACTAAACAATTATTCAAATTAAGATGAGAGCTAACCATACATTAATGCTAATGTAGCTTAATCAGGCTATCAAAGCTGTTATGTAGGCTAGTAGGACAGCAAAACTGCATTAAAAGTGCCACAAGCTCATGCAACATGACTCATGCATAATTTAGGAAATTGTGGTAGGCTATCTATCTATGTATTTCTTCGGCACTCAGTTGTAAGTGTGTGGGGTGTCTCAGTGACTGTTTAACTGTTTTAAAATGAGCACATTGCTGAATTTGTATGTACACAGTCATTATGGGAAAAGTTAAATTCAGGAATGAAATAAACTTGAATCAGACAAATAACTGTGATGGCTTATGATTTTAATAGATAATGGCAGGCATGAAAATAAGGGCAGCTCTCTCCAGAGGTTCACACCTATGTGCAAGATATCAACAATATTGGTTTCCATTTCAAAAGTGACTTTATTAACCAACAAAATGTAAATAACTGCTCTCATCCACAGTCAGTACTGCAGCTCAGACTGAACGGTGTCGTGCAGCATGAGTAATATTTTGTTTACAAAAAATATTCAACATAAACAGGCCACCAAGGGCACAGTGTGAACAAATTTAAACAATTGATACTTTACTTACCTCGTCAGAAAGTAAAATTTAGTTTTGTTTTAACATAAAAATCGAGGAAATATCCATACCGTGCATGCAACACAGAGAGTAGCTCTTCATGTCCCTGTCAGATTAAGGTTTCCTTAAAAAAGAAAATGCCACCAATGCAAAAATAATATCATTCAAATTGCCTAAATTTTTCAAACAAATTGATTTGTAAGGAGTATGATCACCTTATTGCTAAGGAGACAAGTAGCTTGTGGGTTTCCCTGTTGGGAGAGGCAAGATATGACATTCTATTGAATATGTATGTCACAGCTATTTTTGTATTCTCATCTCTGGGAACATGACAAGCTGCAGCGAGCAATGAACATCTCTGGTTCAACCACAAACCAGCACCCAGCAAATCAGTCTGCTCTTTACCATTAAAATCCCACTGCCTGCTGTGGCCCTCTAACCCCATCCGTGGGCTATTAGGCCTTACAAACCTGGTATAAAGTGAGACCAGCATAATGATGTACAGTAGGGGTTAGAGTGCTGGACCTACATGTTTTGAGGTTGAATACCACATTGAAGTTCTGCTACTGAGAGCTGACCATGCAGTTATAGGTCTGTAAATTACAAATGGCATAATTACAAGGACAAGTTTACTTGGAAAAGGAACACCTCTAGTTTTGGTGTAGCAATAGCATACACGAGTAGGGCTTGTAGTAGCAATTTTTGAAGACTGGAACTAGAACAAAACATTATTATCAGTCCCAATGAAATAGCCAGGATGAAACAGAATAAAGATACTCAATCTACAAATAGATGAAAAGCATTGAGCATATCAGGTGTAACTGAGGATAAGCAGGTTTGTCTTATTATTATTTTTACATAAACCATTCAATCTTTGACCCTAATTTGCATTTTCCGAGTTCAGAAACCTTCATCCAAGCTGGAGTTTACGTCCATGTTTTACAAAGTTTTTGCATTACTTGCCTTCTTATCCTGTACCATTTCCGATCAATAATTTACCACAGTGTCCGCTGAACTGCATGAGTCGTACGTTATGGAGAACGCTGGTGTACTCTTTTTTGTTTTCAATCAAGTCAGTAGGTTCCCCAAGTGTAACGGCTGGTAATGCAAGCATACTTCCTGCCTCCCTGCTTGTGGAACACTTTCTTTTGTTGTGTTAATGATTACCACGCAAAGAAGGGAGTTAAGGACCAACGAGATCAAACGGCAAAAAAACTGTAAACAAAATCGCGCTGGAAGGGCCACCCTGCTACCCCTACCACCCAGTTTCAGCGCCTCACCAGGAATAACAATCCATAATTCATGACCCGCCGTCTAGTCCACAGACACAAGTCAACGTAGCATTCATTATTCATTGGATTACATCTCACGTGATGAATTATAAAACAAATTGGTTTTCCACCAGTATTTTTAATATATATATATATATATATTTTATTTTTTTATTTTTTTATTTGTTTGTTTTGCTTTGTTATTTGGCAGGGTTAGCAATATTTTTTAAATACTAATTTGCAAATTAATTGTAATGTAGGACATCAGAAATTTCACAGATAATTAATCTGAGTTATTTCAATATAGCTCTGTGCTTAATATGGGACTGTTTTATATGATTTGCTGTGAAGCAGAATATAGCAACTATTAAGTACTATTTAACATTTTCACAAAATGAATCACCTTCTTTTACATGCAAGAAATGGAGATTATGTTGCCAAAGACAACTGCCCAAATTCTCAGGCCCATTTTTCTCTGCCCCTTCATAGCTGTATGTGTGCCGTTCTAAGCCCACCCATTATGGCGGTGAAGTCTCAGTGACTGCTCAAAAGCTGTTAATCCCACAACAGCTTCAGAAGGGAATTTTTCATGCTTATGCCTGCTTATATATCAAGGTGCATATGGGCAAAACATTCTCCGCAGAATATCTGTAAAGCAATATTTGAATAAGATGTACTGTACATTACTTATTATTTTTAAGATTATGATATGATTAGTTGCAGTTATGCTGACACGGTGAAGATACAGGCCTGGATCCAGTCATTGAAAAGTCTAAATAATATTTTCTTTATCATTCTCACTGATCAAAAGTCCAATGTATGTCTAAAGTGGGCCACACTTGGATAAAGATTAAGATTGTTAAAGATTGAATAAAGATTGTTTTCTTTTTGTTTTTTACCCAGTTTTATTTTCCTGTAGTTTGGAGTAACCAGTTGTAATTATTGGTTAGTCCCAATTCTGCAGTTTCTTTCTGAAATTATTTCAGCCAGCTGATGCTTCTGTTCCCACTGCTCCACCAGCTGAGCCATGGAGGAAGCCAAGTGGCCACTGCCAAACGTTTGTGTACATTCTACTGTGAACTAGCAATGATGTGTGAACTAAAGACTACAGACTTGTGGTACTTTGCTAGGAGTGAAGGTAATGCGATGAGGTCTGCTGCAGGTTTATAACTCACCGGCTGTGCCACACAACAAAAGACACAATTAGCCCACTCGGCTAAAGACCAAGGTCCCCAGGCAAGGGAACTAATCACACTCTTATTGCAGCTCCAGGGGGTGGCATCACCGTCTGTAGCAGACACTCACATGCTCACTGAAGACTCCAAACTCCAAACAGTACATGCACCTTAGCACAGCACAGCGAACACACACACATTTAGTATAACCTGAGATACAAACCTCAGAGTTACAGACTAACCAGTCAGGAAAAACGGGGAGTGAAACACCATAAGCAATTACGCCCTTTTCAAGCTATATACCAATAAACAAAACAGTCTCTTTGTTATTATGACCAATGCAAAAAGTATTAATGAAAATGATTCACACTTTCTATTGATAAAACATTGTGGAAATACACCTCTCCCTATATAACTGCGTGTTGTGGAGCAGCATAACGAAACAAAACAACTGTACCTTCTTGTGTTCAGTAGAACACACATTTCACAGCACAGCGAACACACACACATTTAGTATAACCTGAGATACAAACCTCAGAGTTAAAGACTAACCAGTCAGGAAAAACAGGGAGTGAAACATCATAAGCAATTACGCCCTTTTCAAGCTATATACCAATAAACAAAACAGTCTCTTTGTTATTATGACCAATGCAAAAAGTATTAATGAAAATGATTCACACTTTCTATTGATAAAACATTGTGGAAATACACCTCTCCCTATATAACTGCGTGTTGTGGAGCAGCATAACGAAACAAAACAACTGTACCTTCTTGTGTTCAGTAGAACACACATTTCACCTTTGGCAAAACACAGATGCATTTATTCTCTATAGAAACAGTTGAGCTGGGTAGTCAGAAGACGCCACATCCACAAACTGCTGTTCTCTTTTCAATGTCCCCTCACTTAATGGCTGCCATGTCTTATGACATGAGAAGAACTTCCCTACCTTGCAATGAACTTTGTTTGCTTTGTGTATCCTTCTAGTGCTGTCCTTGGTCAATAGTTTTCAGTTTGTCTCAAATTGATACACATAGGATGTACTGTTTATGACATTAACTTACGTGTAATGTTTTCTTTATCGAGAATGCTAGACTGGTAGCATTTTTTGGTAGATATCCCTTTTATCCTGGTTTAATTGTTGTTTTACACGTTAAAAATTAATGAGAGCTTCTTTTAAAAAATAAGGCACATTTCACGTTTTTTCCTATTTCTCAGTGGATTACCCAAATGTTGGCTCATGTCATCACTCCAGCATCCTTTTGGAGGGCACAGACAAGCATGCTTTTCCTCCAAAGGCTATGCTGCCAATTGACCTCTTTTCAGTCATCAGAGCACCAGCAGAGCTGCACAGTTAAAGCGTTAAGAGTACACATTAACTACAGCTGGTAAAGACAGACTGCAGACACCCCATCGACCAGAGGAGCCACCAGTGAACAAGGAGACAAGTAAAATCCTGCCGACTGAAACCCTGTCCCCTTGGGGGATTCTATAGCCTCCGGGACTGAAGCTGCTGTCAGCACTGCACCTTCTGGATTTTATGCCAGACAGTGAGGTGTGGAACACACTGACACCCGGGGCTCTATCTTCCACTTGACACTAAGCGGCGTAACCCAAATACAAGTGTCTTTGCTAGTTTCCGACTGACATAGTTGTCATTTTTACGTCCAGCGCTCACTGTTTAGCGTTTGCGCTAAAACCACTAGAAACCTGGTCTTAAGTAATGTCGCAGTTGTTTATTTTAATGGTGCAATATTAAAGGTGCACTATGCAGAATTTTTCACTTTAAAATATTATAAAATAACCATGTTCAGTCATATCTATGATGCACTAGCAACATCTGTTGAAAAAAAAAAATTGCCGAAGCTATGCTCCTCTGCCTGTATTTGTTATTCTAAGATGTGTTCAGGATGTTTCTGGGTGTGACGCTCTTTTCTGTGTGGAGAGGGGTGGGTGTGGCTACAAAGCCTGTGGTGTGGGATCAGGCCTTTGTTGCCATTGCCAGCTAGCTACTGTTGCCACTGCCAGCTAATATTATGTTGTATTTGAGAAAATAAATAATATTTGCATACAAATATCTTCATGAAAAAGTTATTTATTTTACATTGGTAATAGATAGCTATGATAGACAAGATATAGTCTGCTAATGTTAGGCTACTTATTCCACACACGATTCCGTCTTTACATCCCAGTTCTAAATTAATGTTCAGAATAACGTTAGCCAAACACTGAACAAGCACACCATTTTTTCAGCCAGACATTTAGGGCACTGAGCCGGCTGAATTTCTCACTGCCAAAGTTTAAAACAGGAAGCGGTCCTGAGATCACAAGCTTGCTAATGGGTTTGACACAGTTATAGGCTGTGGTGCCAGGAAGGGAGGTGGAGTGCTGTCCACCAGGGGGCAGCACCGGCCCTACTCACAAGTATGGCAGCCAGTGTAATTGATTGTAATCAATTCAGCTGCTGCTATTACCTTATTAGTGGACTCAGCTTCTTTTTGTGGAGTTTGGTTGCCAGATGGGACTTTTTGTTGTTTTATAAGGCTTCAGTAGTTTTCAGTTCATAGCTCCATTAAAAGGCGACGAGCCAAACAATTATTTTTGTCTCTATCTTGTCTGTTCACCTTATAAGCATTCACCCCCCAGAGCTGCATCACAAGGCCTATAACAAAATGTTCTTTAAACCTTCTGATTTTCTCAACCTGGTTTCTGCCCGCATTAATGATTTAAGCTTCGGAGTGTTTTTTAATGATCGCAGGAGCTTGATGCGTAATGTTGTGTAATGTAATGTTACAAAGCCATTTATAAACATAACCCCCAACTGGCCAAAAGAAAAATATGAGAACAAAATTGACACTTATCTGAATATGTGAAATGGGTCAATAGTGCAATACAAACAAGGATTTTTCCACTGTATAAATCTAGGGTCAAAGGCTTGCCTAACCCCATCCAGCCCCATATTCCTTCTGGGTGTGTTAAATATGTACATAGTGACATATGACATCAAACTGAAATTTCCTCCGTTTTAACAGCACGTTATGGCTACAGGTGTTGACTTGCTACCACTGACATTGCTTGAAGTCAGGGTGCATGTGGCGCAGTGGTTTTAATCACATTTTAACAAGTATGGGGGGTGCATCTATTTTTAATTGTATCTAATTTAGGCATTCATATGTGCCCACCCTCCAGAGAATCTGCACATATTGGTGGCCTACTTATGGAATGAAGTTTCAGAGTTAGCTGAATGCACAGAATCTGTGACCCCCATGTCCTTCCACGACTGTTATAGCTAAGTCTTAAAACAACATTGGAGACCTGGAAAGGAGAGTCAGTACACATCTGTGTTCTTAAGAGTCACTTTTTTGACCTTCTAAAAGGACATAATTTGCACATTCCCCCTATGCAATCGCCTCTCTGCATAAAGTAGTTCAGAACGGAACATGATTAGATTTTGGCCCGGAATGATCTTCAAATCTTTCTGTGTTGGTAACAAAACTCCAAAACACAGCCCTGTTTTTCTCACGCATCACTAAGCCACAGAAAGAGAGCCTCCACACAGACTCGGACCCTTGATACAGGTCATCTGTCAATTGTGAGTCAGAAGTGTCACTGTATAAAGGCAGTATTGATTTAAACTGAAAGAACCACTGTTGAAAAGTGAATCAAGGTCACAGTGGTTTCATAGCTCTATAGTCCATGTTGTGTTGATAGAAGTGTGAAAGGAGTTATGACCAATAACTCACAGTGAAAACTCTTGAATTACTGCCAGCTGTTACAGAAAAACAATGTGAACCAGTCAGACTGACTGGAAGCTACATCTTGATGTGTTTAACTTAAAATGGATCCCCACAGTTTCTGCTGAACAGAGACGATGCTTAACAGAAAACGTATGGGATTTGACAAAAAAAGACATTAAAACCGTTATAACTTTAAACATCCTTATTGAGTCTGGTCACTGAGGAAAGTGGGAGAGATGGGGGGGGGGGGGGGGGGGGTGCAGATTGGTGGTTAGATCTGAACAGCACTTTGGAGACTCACTGACAAGCTAATTTATGTCTGAAATGAGAGACTGCCATGCCTTTCCAAGTGTCATGCCGGAGAAGTTCCCTAATTACGCGAGAGCTGGAACGCGGAATTAGACTGAGCTCTTGGGACCCCTTTTTTCCTAGGACCACAGAAACTGAGAATGTGCCATGGAAAAAAACTTGGTGAAACGCGTTTGTGATATATTTACCCCTCCTTCATCTTCACTTGCCAAGAGTGGGGGCATTGTGCATATCAGCTTTCTTTTAAAGTTTTTTTAAATGTGCCTGGCACATTTTTTTCATCACTATACTCCTCGCTATTGCTAAATCCAGAGCCTAGTTGCAGCAATCAGTGGTTTTAGTGACGCTCCCGGCACATTCACTGCAGAACCATGGCAAAAAGACCTTATTTCATTAGCTACTTAATTGCCGATCTATCACTGTAGGGGACCTTGACTCTGGGCTTATAGATTGACCCATAAACCATTTATAGTGAATGAGAATATCCTGTCAGGGAAGGAGAAAAAGGTTTTAAGCTCCGCTTATTTACTCACATTCTTCCTCCATCATGTGACCGGAGGAAGATGGGTCACAGCTGGACGACGGCAAGGACTGCAGGCTCTTCCAAGTCATGTCCGTGAGCACCTGGGGAGGGGGAGGGATGGGTTAGTGCCCTCTTTTCTAAAAGGAAATGGACTGGAAATTCAGGGGAACTTCTGTGACCCAACAGGGTGTTCTTCCCAGCTCTGCTGTTATGGATTAGACCACCTCTGACCTGGCTGGGATGGGAACCCAGGTCCCGCTGGCGTGAGGTGAGCGCCCTTATCCATGCGGGACGTCTCACAGTCCCCACACTATTATGTTAAATATCGAATTGTGCTGATCGTTTAACCCTTCTGGGTGCGCCTTTTCGTGTTACTGAGTTAATGATCACGCAAGCAATATCTCACAGTCCTGAGTATGTAAGTTCTACCTTTGAGAAGGGCAATATTTACAGACAGCTAATATTCAGTATTCCGTCATAGCACAATACCCTGTGTAAGATTGCTCCCTATGCAAATAAACACGGTTATGTACCAAACTGCATTCTCAGTCTCTTTTCATCATATAGCGGAAGAACAAAGGAGGCATCCAATCGGTTTCTGCAATTGACGTTTGACATGCAAAGCTACTGTGCTGCCTGTGTTGCTTAGCGAGACAAATGACAGGGAACGAAAGGCAAAGTGGGCTTAATTGGATCAAAGTGAAAAGTGCTGACTGAGGATAAGCCACACTGCGCATGGGCGATCCTCCTGGTCTGGGGGGGTTCACCTAAGGTAAGCGCCACCAGAAGCTCTGCATGTTGCTTCTTTTCCAGTGCTTTTTCCTCTTCATCTCCATAATATGAAATGCTCAATCATGCTCACGTTGCAACGCTCATCGCACCCTCCGTTGACAATTTGGGAGTACAGAAAGGCATGTGCTCTCCTTCCGAGCGCGTAATGTCAGCCGCCACTTCTCGCCACGCTGCAGTTCTTAAGCCGGGCTCGCACGAGTCGGGGGAAGACGCTCAACACTCAACGTGCAGCTCAACTGGCTGCCTTGCGGGTCTTATCGACTAGCGAGGGTCGCTGGTGTGCAATGATTCTAGCCGACTGAAACCTTTCGATCCCTGAGTGATGCTAGAGCTCATTACCCTACAGGGCTGCCGGCCATAGTCGGCACTGCTGCAGTCCGGATTTGATTCTGGGTGAGCCACCCAGCAGCCCCTTGCATGTTTTTTCTCAGATACTGGTGCAAACAGGCAATGCTCACCAGAATTTTTTTTTGCATTTTTTTGAAAAGTTGGAAACGATACGTGCTTAAAAGAATCTGCACATTTCATATGCGTACATTAGTCCATTCAGAGGGGGGTACGTCTGCTGGTGGTATTGAGACACCCTTGCTGGCAGCCAACCACACAACAAAAACCAGCTTGGTTAAAGACCATTGTCCCCCAGCCAAGCCAAGAGAATTCCTAGTCACACCCGTACTGCTTTCTCCAGGGTGATGTCATATTCTGTAGCGGACATACACGTGCCAACTCTGAGCTCCGCTTCATGGCCAAGCAAAAAGAAGCAGCTGACATCAGCACGTGTTTCAGCGGAGAGCGTGTGCTTGTCTGTGCTTTCCCAAATTTGAGGTTTCAGCAATGAGACCCTCTTATAAATACAATCAGGCATTCGAAATTGGGAAGAAAAGGAAAAATCTGGGTTAGAAATGAATTTATTTGGATCTGTCAATACATACAGCATGTTCTGGTTTCAGAGAAGCATGTGAGCACTTGACTTAAAAAAATAAACCTTTTGCATATATATTGGGATGGCAGGTATGCCATCCGCCAAGTTACGGCTTGGCGGGGCATGCCCCATACCTATACAGCACCGAGAGTTTGGCACTTTTCAGGGTTTCCTACAGAAGTAACCACAATGACCATAGACTGTCAACCCTTAAAAACATTAACTTCTGTATGTTCTGACCTAATGTAACCACACAGCATTCAGATATAACTTCACACATCCACATAATAAAGCCCCAAACTTGGGTTATTTTGCCGTTTTTCTCCTTCCTCTTCCGCTTCTTCTTCTTCTTCTTCTTCTTCTTCTTCCCATTTTCCTGCCAAACTGCCTGCCTTTGTCGCGATGTTATCCAATGGGGAGAATTATTATTTGAGCGTATGGTCCCTATACCAGCTCATCAAACTTATCGGCCAATAAAAACGCTTCATACTAATGTTTTTTAATGTTAATGTAGCTAATGGCTTCATGCTTTCCAAGAAGCTATTGTGGCTTAACGGTTAAAACTGCAGTTTATTACACAGTGGATAGTGGGTTTGAGCCCAGCAGGGCACATGTGTATCTTCCACAAAAACAATGTGCAACTGTTAAGTTCTTTTCATGTCTTAGACTGTTATTATTTTCACACTGACAAATTAACATATTTTTTTTGCAAAGGCAAAACAGGTTTACAATATTAACTGTTCAATGTTTCACTTGTATTATATCACACCCTCCCCAAACCAGACGCTCGCTTTTGTCTGGTTTGGGGAGGGTGTTACGCTCTGCTCTTGCGGTCATGACTGACTGACTGTGAAAACCCCTTGCCTCGGCCAACATTTCTTTATTCATTAATTTCTTCACTTCAGCTCTGTTCACTTTATCCTTTTCACACATAACACGAGGTCACCATAAAATTAACTACTAGGAAAATTAAGAATTTACGATAACAGCCTACATTAAGAATTGAGGATAGCCTCTTTTAAGCTGCAAGCCTTTAAGCGATGGAATTTATAAACCGCCAATTCCCCAGACATATCTGATTCATGGTTAGTCACTTATAGATAAATAGATAGCCTCCGAATGTGGCTCTAGTCTACACTACTCTGCTGATAATGTAGCTTACTGCAAACACTTTTAATAATAATAATAATAATAATAAGAAGAAGAAGAAGAATAATCTCTGGTATGTACTTTCTTAGTAGTATCTACTGTTTTCTTTCTGGCTAAAATTCCTGGGAAATATGCGTTGTCCAATTAGGCTTGTTCGCCAACGTTACTTCCTGCTTCTCGTCAGGAAGCAGAAACAAGCTAGGCTACTACGAAGCGAATCAACATGCATTATAGCCTACATTCATTGCACTACAGAAAACAAAACTAAACCTAGCTGTCCAGTACCAAAACATTTCCCGCAGGTAACGTTCTACACTACCGGAAAAAAACCTCTGCTGTGCAGAAACTCACTAGCTCGCTCGCTAGCTCGTAGCCCACACATGGAAGGTTGGAGTTACGCATCCGGCAATCCAGTGTTGAATAGCCTAACTGCTGTGCTTATGAACTCAGCTCGCTCGCTACCTCGTAGCCCACACATGGAAGGTTGGAGTTACGCATCCGGCAATCCAGTGTTGAATAGCCTAACGTTAAATGTATTTCATTTTCTACAGAATACTAATAGCCCTATTTTAAAACTGTATTTCCATATTTTACTGATGCAAACTATTTAGGCTGTACTAGCTATTTAGGCTGTATGTCTTTCATCTAGAATGTGTTTGCGTAGCCCATTGTGCATGTATGTCTCCATGTAGACTTGGTTCATTCATTTACATGCTTCTTCATGATCCATAGCTCAGGTGGTGCTGTTCATTGTATTTCATTACACATTAAATACTGCTCATCTACAAACTCTTTTAATGTAATTGTGTGCTGTCTGTAATAGGATAACTGTTCTCATTCTTGTCAATAGAGGGCGTTATGGTTAATGAATGTCTGCATACATTTCTTTGGAATGCATGTCTCTCTCCGTGTTTATCTTCATGCATTATTCATCATTAGTTAGCTATAAAAAATAAGTGATATCAGATCAAAAACGTCTACGACGTGAAAAAAAGCCAAGTTACTCACGCATAGCCTACATAGCGCTGTCCATAAGTCCAACTTGCAAAAACTAGGCCTGCCTTTAAAAGTCTTGATATCAAAATGTGGCCAAGTTACAACTACCAATATTGCCTGTCGTAGCTCACACTAAATAAACTAGCTCTATTCCAAAGCAATGCTATCCAAACTTTCCTAAATTATTTAATGCAACTTGGCCCTGTGTTTCTTCATCTTACCATCTCAAGAGAATGTGGTCAATGAAACTGTATGTGCCACATCAAACTGCAAAATGAAAATAATTTATAGTGGAAATACTCTGATTCAGATGTGTTACACTTAGAAATTAAACAGAAAAATTACTACACTATAGGGCATGTTTGAACAATTGTCTGCATCCACTGCTTTGGGTCTATGAAAAGCACAGAATGAATGAAATGTATTATTATTATTATTATTATTATGTATTTATTGATTTATTTACTTGGATTTCTATCAAAACCTGTGTGGTCCTACAGAGCATAGATATCCTTGTGTTCACAAAATTCTGTTTGCAAATATCATCATCATTTTTATCTTCATTTATTTATTCATCACCCCTTTCTCTATTGTACATGATGTTTCTTCATATAAATGTCTGTTTTTTAATTGTAAAGAATGCTGTAGCAGCAGTTAACATTTTAAAACCTGTACATTTTCTAAAGTAAACTTGCCAACAAAGTACAACCATATCCTTTCTGGAGTGTAATTATTCATCAACTGTTAAAAACATTCATTGAAATCATATGTTGTTCCATGAGGCACAATCTCTTCACATGCAAAGATGAAGAAACACAGGGCCAAGTTGCATTAAATAATTTTGGAAGTTGGAAATAAAGTTGGAATTAAGAACTTATGGACAGCGCTATGTAGGCTATGTGTGAGTTACTTGTTTTTTTTTTACGTCGTAGACGTTTTTGATCTGATTATATATATACAGTACCAGTCAAAAGTTTGGACACACCTACTCATAGAAGGTTTTTTTCCATTATTTTTACTGTTTTCCACATTTTGGAATAGTAAAGACATCAAAACTATGAGATAACACAAATTAAATTATGCAAAAACCAAAAAAGGGTTAAACAAATAAAAAAGTCTTATATTTTAGATTCTTCAAAGTAGCCACCGTTTGCCTTGATAACGGCTTTGCACATTCTTTCCATTATCTCAAACAACTTCTGTGG
Source organism: Synaphobranchus kaupii (assembly GCA_029718625.1). Taxonomy (NCBI): domain Eukaryota; kingdom Metazoa; phylum Chordata; class Actinopteri; order Anguilliformes; family Synaphobranchidae; genus Synaphobranchus; species Synaphobranchus kaupii. The sequence goes on from CM056382.1 coordinate 35,473,239, forward strand.
TAAACAGGTATTCCACAGGTAAAAAGGTGATGCCATCATGACTGTATAAAAGGATATCAAAAGACTCCTGATATCTTATTTCCAGGTACTCTTAGAAGCGATACCCTCTGCATTTGAATGGATCTCTATGGGAATTGGGGGGTGGGACTAGATTTAGCTTTAAATTACACTGGAACAGTGTGGAACACATGGTTGGCTAAATGGCTCTAAGTCATCAAGGGTTTGACGTATCAAACAAGCCTTAAACCATCACTCTGCTGCCAGAAATACAGTAGATATGGATGGATAACTTGAAGGGTTTCTTCTCCTGACTTATTTTTCCATAGAGTTCAATAGGAAAATTTGTCAACAACCCTTCAAGTGATCCATCCATATCTACTGCATATCTGGCAGCAGAGTGATGGTTTAAGGCTTGTTTGATACGTCAGGGTGGCTACTTTGAAGAATCTAAAATATAAGACTTTTTTTTATTTGTTTAACCCTTTTTTGGTTTTTGCATAATTTACTTTGTGTTATCTCATAGTTTGAATGTGGAAAACAGTAAAAATAACGGAAAAAAACCTTCTATGAGTAGGTGTGTCCAAACTTTTGACTGGTACTGTATATATATATATTTCATTATAACTGAGATCCATAAATCAATGGGAGAATTAGAATTTGACTGAAATGAAATATTTTTAATAAACTATCCTAACTAAAGCAAACTAATATTCAGCAAAGAAAGAGGCATTCATGTCTAACATCTCCCCCAAGATACATTTCTGAGTATTTCCATTTTCTCTGGCAGATTTCTTGGAAAGGGCTGAGTGTACACAAAGTGATTTATCACGCATAGCCAATGCTTTCACTGTATATAAATATAAGATTGTAGTAATTCAGCGAAAAAAGGCCTCCCAGCACTGTGGGTTATGCCCCCATCAGAAATGAGCTGGCCCCCATTCATGGATCAAGGGTGCACTGGCCCTTTCCCCAGGATATGAAATATGTTTGACTCACCACCAGGCTTTTTACTGTTGTGTGCTGTCAATTCAGTCCTCATTTGAACTTCCCTGAGTGCCTCTACTGAGAAGACAGAATCCAGCACCAGAGACGAGATTGTATTTGATTACGTTATGAAAGCAAGGACAGCTTACAGCATTCCCCCAACATATGAGTCCCCAAGGCAACGCATCACCCTTTATAATCCAGTTTTAATATGAACTGTATGGTGCAATGGATATGAATAAATATTTGATTCTGAATGTCTGGTGAGAAGTTTGTTTTAAATAGCATTATTAATTTGTATAATAAATAATGTTGAAAACTTTCTCAGACTTCAGTATTTAATATTTCTTTGTGAACACAAGCATTTTTATCACCTGGGAGACCGATTATGTTACTTGTCTGTCAAATTTCTGTCTCCCCTCGTACCTCAATTATAGCATTGCAGGGTCACACGCTGAGGTTCCTAGGGTCAGTGTTGAAGGATGTGCGAGTTGACACAAAACAGACCACAGGAAGCTGTAGCAACAGACAAGATCTCTCCACACATAACAACTCTTTGGAAACTTCATCGACAGGATGCATGGAAAGACTGGCTAGGGCCCGTGTTAAAGAGGGAAGCAAACCGACCGTATAATGACCAAAGCTGTTCGTATTTACCCATCCAAGCATGCCAAACGCAACGGTCAAAACTTCAGAGTTGGCCCTCCCTGTGGGGAAATGCCACTGGCTCTTCAGATGTACAGTAACCATGGTGCTGGTTGCACTGCTGGGGCTGACAGCTTGTGAATCCATCATACAAGTTGACGACCTGTATCCCATCCCTTCATGCGCGAGCGTGACTGAGTCCCTCCTCGGCCATTCAGAACAGGCAGAGGCCAGTCAACCAGAGCTACTGTGCAGAAACATACTTTCTGTAAGCTCTGAGGAGACAGAGGGAGATTCAGGGTAAAAACAGTCCCCCTACTGCTATTGAAGCTAGGCCTCCAATTATATTTTTTCCCATAAAACCTTATAGCCCGCAAATTAGAAAGCCGGTACAAGACAACTGAATATCGATACGCAAACTGTAACTAAGGTTAATGTATAAATACGTACTTAAATAAAAAATGCATGTCAGAAAAAAATACACACAAAGTGAAAATGGTTTAAAATGGCTATATTTCTTGCTTATATTTTCATGTATGATGCAAGAATGCTTTTAAAATCTTTGATGCATTAACCAAAATGTAATGCACACTCCTGCTTTCAAAATAATCAAAATGCACTGAAAGCAAGTAAAATGTATTTTATGTATTCTTTCTGACAGTTGTGTTTTGGTGCCTTACTTTTGTCTGAGTGCGCCACACAAATGCCTTGTACTCTCTCTGGAGCCAGATTTAAAAAATTAAACATAGCTCCACTACACTTTACACTTCCTTTTCATTAGTCGTTCTCAAACTTCCATATGAGCTTTCAGTCAAAGTGCACCAGGGAGAGAGATGGTAGTCAGTGGGTCACACAGGTCGTAGAGTTTGTGAAGGACATCATAGCATTTGTACCGAATGAGGTCTCTGCTGCTTTCCACTGAGCCATGTGTTTCCATATTGTCAGTAACAAGGGGAAATAACTTTATCCCTGTCTAAATATTCATTCCGTCATTTATTTGGAATTCCTATCTGAAATCAACCCCAGGGTGGTTTTGAAAAAAGGCAGCATATCCTTGTTTACCTTTCTTTCTGTAATGAAGCTGGCAGACAGTTGCATCTTTGTCGACATAAAAGTCTTGCAGGCGAAAACTCGCAAGCCGCAATTTCTTGCTTGCAGGGAGGGAGTGTGGTTGTGCTTTCTCCTCAGTTACCAGAGCGCTCTTGCCAGTCCTGACGTCCGCCCTCAGTCTCCTGATGGAACTGAGCCTATGTGGCCTCACCCATCCACACCTCTGTCTGTGCGTTCCACCCGAGGGCTACACCCTGCAATCTCCAGAACAAAACTGGACCTCTGAACAACACCCTTCCTAGCTGTTAACACGACAGGCTAAACTTCTAGGGCAACTATTAAAATGTTCAGCGAAAGCTCACAGCAATGTTCAGTGAAAGCCCCTCACCCCCCCCCCCCCCCCCCCCCCCCCACCCCACCCCACCCCGCGCTGTGAGAAAGCTGCTGAAAGATGCAATACACAGGGTTGCGGTTAACCTGGTACTGGAAACGAGGTTATTTAAAACTCAGTGGGAGCTTCCTTTTAAAGCAGGTTCCCCTTGCAGCGTAACGAGGAGAGGTAATGAGGTTCACAGCTTTGGCTAATGCTAACCTCAGAGCGCTGCGATTGCCAGGCAGTTTGGAAAATCCCCTACAGCTACTTTCTTTCGCATTCATTTGTTTAACGCGGACCCACCATCTGAGCCTCAGGCAGCCACCTACCTTTCAACACCTAGAAAGCACAATGGCTGGACAATGTAAGGAAGGGAACACAAAAACAAAATAAGTCAACATTTTTTGGTTGGGGTTGGGAAAACTCAATGCCTTTCCTGTGTCACACAAACACAGCCCAGCCCAGAACTGAAAGGCCAAGAGACAAGGTCAAAGCTGGACCCGCAAAACAATTAACAGGCCTGTCACCCTCTACTCAGGCTGTTATTTTAAGCCCGCCTTCCCCCAAAATTCAGCCCTGGCTGGAGACCAGACTTGGTGAGCAGCCATCAGTCACTGACAGGATACGTGGGGGCAGCTTGAGTGTCGGGAGATTTCTGTTTTTGTTTTAGGGGTCAGGTTGAAAACCCACAGCCGTACAAAGTCAAGGGAGGGTGGGTGGCTGGCCTGCGGGTTTAAACAGATCTTCATAAACAGTCAACTGACAAGGGGCATATTTTAGAACGCATAAAAATAATGTTGGGACAAGTAAATATTTAGGGAGACCTGTCAGCTTTGTATTCACTCTAAATGATAAACATTTAAGGGGACTGATCCGGGTAAAGATTTAGAGGGAGAATCCAGTTATTGTTTCTTTATTCCTTTTGATTTATTTAGAAGTCAAAAGAAAAAAATATACACCATTTTTGAAAGGTGAATGAGTAGCTTTCGGATAAGAGGACCAAGCTTGTTTACCAATTACCATATTACAAAAAACATTATCATACGTTTAACCTGGTGTCCAGAATAAGACTTCCAATCCATTTAAATACAACCCAGACGATCAGACGTCAGTAATGAGAACACACATAAAGCAAAAGATTTGTCCCTGGCACCTTCTGCTGCTAAACCCCCCTGCTCTTAGGCTTCAGCCAGAGACAAATTGGCCTTTAATCACTGCCATCGGCAGAGGAACGGGGCAGGGGGAGAGGTGTGCGGGACAATCCCAGATATAGCCACTGGCCTTCTTCCGTCTGTCATGCCAAAACAGATTGGGCGAGTGAGAAGCCACGCTAACCAGATCCTTGCCCTTCTATGAGTGCATTCCCTCCCAGCCATGATTGGTTATTTTTATCCTCAACTTAAAGGAAACTTGGCTCACTGGAAGAAAGAAAAAAAACTTTCCACACTGATAATAAATTAATATTCCTGCTCTAGCTTCTCCCTAATTCTACATTATTTCAAGGTTAATAGCTCTGACATCCAGAAGCTTAATAACCCAATAAAACAGATTCTTTAGTCACCTCTCTATCTTACCTATACAATTCTTAATACTATTCACCAGGAGACAGAGACCATTGCTCTCATTTTTGTACTTAGATCTTAATATTCTTTGGGACTAAACTCACAGCAAGAAGTAGCCTATAATTCCTAACCCGCATGGATAGCATTGCCTGTGTGTTCATGCAGTTTAGCTCAGTTTGATCATAGCTCGGTCTCACCGGAGCCTCATTCTGCATTAATATTCCTTGGCAGACCTATAGTACTTGGTTAAACTTTCAGGAAGGATGTACAGCGTCATTATTTTGCAAGACAAATTTCAGACAGCCTGCTAAAGGAGCTGTTGTACTGTAATATGAATTATGCCAATCACATTAGCTGAATAAGTGGAATGTATTACACAGTTGTGGGCTTATTTATATCAGGCAAGGTGAACCAGTGTGGAGTACTGATTATATTTCCATATTTGATATAAGGTCAAAATGTAAATATATTATCAAATATGTACTGCTGCATTTTGTAATTGGTATTTACCCAACGTCTACTTTAAGAACACAGTTCAAAATACACTTATATTGTAAAGTAGACAAATATCTGTGAGGCAAATAAAAGGCAAGAATACCATGTTTTGGAGGAAAACAAGGTTTGAGGATTGTGTTATATTTATTTATTTAACTTTTATTTAACCAGGTAAAAGTGATTGAGAACAAATTCTCATTTACAACACTGACCAGGCCAAGAAGGCATGTGTCAACATACAAGAGTTCATACAAATCATATTATTATATTCTATTATATTATATTCATATATTATATATTATATTATGATTATATTCAGGAAACATGTAACACAACACACAACAATAAAGGAAAATACTAATCCCTAAATGAACCAAATTCAGGGCATTTCCAATGCATATTTGTTTCTGGTTAACGCTTCATGCTTTTCACAGAGTGGCATAATCAATCCAATGTCTGAAGTTGGAGGGAAGAAACACAGGCCTGCGGATGGCTTTCCCGCCTGCGAAATGCGGTAAAAGATTTATGTTTTCCTGAGAAGAGGGTTGCATTTCCATACCACGCTTGCTGACCTTGCAAGAAATTCTCAGGTCTTTTGACAGGATGGATGCAGATGGTAGCATGTGCATCTGCGTGCAGCCAAGCCAAGCCGCAAGCCTCCACCAGCTTTTCACGCTGCAGCTACATGTATGTTTCAAGCTATTTAAAGCTATATGCGCATAGCTTCCTACCGCGCAAAGTTTTTTTTTTTTTTAAAAGCAACGCTATATGTGGAACACCTGTATGCTTGACTGTCAGTCTGGCATAGTCCTCTTCATCTGAGACATACCACAGCTGCAAGTTAAATGACAGCTTAACCAATCAGAGAGCAGGGTACCTTGCAAACGCCAAGTACATTTTTCCATCACTGACCATGTAGTGGTCAAAGCTGCTTCTGCTTCTCGCAATAATGTACGTATGTGCTCTTGCCTACCCAACACTAGGCTTGACACGACAGTCAGGGAGCACCTAGGGGAGGTAACATCCTTCAGAAGCTGGCCCAAAGGGAAATGATTTGGATACGTTCATTATATTCGTTAAACACAATGATCCCAATTGCTCTAAATGATCACTTTAGTTTGAAATATTTCTTGTAAAATGTGAAGTACCTCAACTTCTGAAATGTCATTAAGGAATGGAGGACTGCATTATTAAATGTAATTATTCTATTGTTGATTGCGATTAAGCTCTAACAATGAATGATTCTCAGTTATGATTGACGTGCAATGTACATTTAAATTAACGTGGATTCATTCGGACGCACACTCTCAAGAAGGCTTTGTAGCCAAAACTCATCGTTTGATTCGTATCATTTTAGTGAATATGTGCAATGCAAGTAATCCGGTTTTTGTAAACTTATTTGTTGGATGTGCCATTTTGTTCTTGGTTTAGAGCAACAACCATGGATTAAATTAAATATTGTTAGGGTAGCGTCCTTTGGTTGTCAGGGCTGAAACTAACAGCTTCAAACATGTGCACTGATATATTTAATCAGATGAGAGGCTGGATTGTTGTTTTTCACCAGGACTTTGCACTAGGCAAAGGGGCGCTCTGTGTAGGCAGTTGGAAAAGACCCGGCTATGTCATCTGAGACTCTAAGCATTTACTCAGAAAATATTGCTAATTGTACAATCGCTCCGTTATTGCTTCTGAGAGGAAACCTCATTCATTGGATCAGGTTCAGACACAGCGCCTGTAAAATATACATCCTGCACATTTGGTATGAATTACACTAGAGCCAGCATGGCCTTTATATAGTCATTTGGCATGCCAGCTGTTTCCATGGATCAAAAATTTTCTCCAACCTCGTTGTTTACAATATGTAAACGGTTTAGATTAAGTGGCCAAAAAAAGTCAGTTCCTGTCTTTAAAACAGAAGTTGCTATATTTCCCCATAAAAAGTGGCAGCAGTGTTTACCTGCAATCAGACTACACATACATCAGCTAGAGGAATAGGAGTGCAAATAGCAGTCAGTTTCAAATTTAGATCAAAGGGTGACCTTTAATGGAACCCATCGCAATAGAAAGACTGGATTCAGAGTTATGGTCAGACTATTAGAAAAATAAATAACTAAAACCTCACACGCTTTGAGTATCAGAAAATCTCAGGTAAGGAGTCAACTTGTTCTCTCTCTCTCTCTCTCTTTGGCATGACGCGTTCTTCTTGACCTCAGCTAAACTTCACCTTGCACGTGGGATTCCTTCAGCTTGAAATAGGACCCGACAGATGGGAGTATTCTGCTACTTGATCAGTGGAAATCGTCCCGCTCCAAGTTGCACAGCAATCCTAGAAGGAGACCCGATCCTGTAAAATAATTATTCCTGTGATATAGCACAGAGGTCTATGACAGACATTCTTGGAACTTTGAATCAGCTACCTGTGTGAAAACAGACAGGGCAATGTCATACCCCATAGCCTCTGCATAGTATAAGCATTGATATAAGAGCTCACAGATCAAAGATCAGTGTTTTGTAATGGTGAAAAGTTTCTCTGTAGATTCCCTTCCATTACACAATGTATTGAAATGGATCAAAACAGCCTATACTGTATATAGCCTATATAAGCAAATGGTATAATGACAGTAAGACTCAAGAGCCCTGGCTATCAGATGTAAGGCTACCAGCTGTGACCCAAGGACCAACAATTTTTGCCGTTTAATATGCATGGGCTCACGGAGGTTATGAAAAATAGATCAGTTGGCTCTGGAATACAGATACGGGGGGGGGGGGGGGGGGGGAGAGGGAGAGAGAGGGAGAAAGGAGGGGAAAAAAGCTAATCATTTCATGGCATGCCGCATGAGGCAGAAGTACAGGCCTTGCTCTTAATTACAGTCCCAGAGCGCCAGCCGCCAGGAGGTTCTTTACAGCTACTTATGAGAGAGGTTCCTCAGGGACCATTCCTGTCAAGTTCCACCACTGAGCCAGGCGACCCGCCACTGAGTTCTGGAGCGGAATAATGAGACGGTCCGGCGGCGGGATGGGTGCATGGAGCCGCCAAACACTGACTGGACCCGCCTTCCACCTTTCAATGTCAGTAATAGCTTTCACTTCAGAGACTCAATGACAGAAAACTTCAGATTAATCTCTTCAGATAATCCCCTACTGATACAACAGCTGGGATTCAATCATTAATTCAGTCGTTCACTTTGAATAACATGTAAAAGAAAGGATTATTACCTTTTTGTTCACAAACACAGTTGGTGAGTTCAGCTATTTCTTAAAGTATCTTGCCAAACTAAGTTTGTTTTGTAAAAAAAAAATTCTGTTAAGAATCTATTTTTCCTTTGCCCTTTAGTGTCAGCATTGCCCCTTCATGAATTTCTGGTCAGTGAATTCCAACGGAAATATCTTAGCAGCGAAACTGTATTTATATATTAAAAAGGACTGAATTGGTTGGTTTTTGTAATCACACCTAACTACTCAGTGTTCATTTGCATTAGAGTTCCAAAAGGATCTCTCATTCCTCTCAAGTTTGGGACATTCCGATTTTAAGATGGTTTTCAATGGAATTTAATTATAAATTGTGTGTGCTCACCAAAGTGGCTGAGTTGAACCCAAGGGTCACCAATCAGCCGAACACTTTCAGAAACATTAATAAGAAAACTGTCTGGTACCCAAAAACAGACTGCCACACAGAAACTGCAATTAGAGCTCTTGTTTCCTCTAGACTTATAAAAAAAAATGAGGCGGGAATCCTCATGGGACCCTCACAGGAAACATGGGGAGGGGTTCTTCTACCACTCTACCCCCAGGGCTGCTGGCCTGTTCCTTTAATCGGCTCCGTTTGATTGCTTTCATTACATCCAATTTCCTCCAGCAAGGTTTATTTCTCATTCACAACCCACAGATGACAGGCAACGGCTCCTTTTTCCAGCGCATTGTTCCCACCGCGCTGTCGTTCCAAAGCCTGGGCGTGTTCTGGCCCCTTCAAAGACTGCCGCCCACAGCTCACCACCCCCGCCCAAAAAAAAGAAAAAAAAGAAGTGTGTTCAAAGTCGAAAAGCGCCCCAAGAAACTGTACACTTCCTGAGTGGGTCGCTGATCCCGGTATCTCCAATGTCAAAGGAGCCATTCGGAGTGCTCCTACCGCAGGAGTGAGCGAGCGGGCAGGCAGGCAGTAAGGCGGGCGAGCAAGCGACAATGGCCCCCCAGGCGGGGCATCTGCTGAACACTCCGCAAACTCAATCACTTAATGACCGCCTCTTGCAAAAGCAGGGACTGTGAAATGCATACCTCGCCATGTAATTTCCATTTTAGACAGAGACGCCGGCTGTGGAGGGGCAGCCTGCGAGGCCGCCGTGAAACAAGGGGCCCATTCGCCCGCGAGGCCGCGGTTCGCCCGGGGGGCTACTTCACGCCTTCAGATTAAATTGGACACCCAGCTCAGCAGCTCTTGAGAACATCTGTCAGGCGAGGAGGATCCAAACTAGTCACACCCCATTTACTGCCGTGCAGAGATGGGCAGCCATCCCGCGCTTCCTGCACGCCCACTCTCAAGCTGGCAGACATGTCACCTTGCAACTTTGACCCCTTCTGACATCATTACACACTGTATGTTAGTTCTACTGTGTGAAAGACGATAACTGTGGTAGTTTGAAACTATGCAGGAGGCCCTAAATCTCTTATTATCATTATGTCTACTTCGGTGGTATATGTATACCCATTTTGGTTTTCTAGGAAATGGTGCAATTCAGTCACATTGGCTGACTCCCTTAATGTTCTTCTTTAAGGTCAATTTATTTTAGGAATGGCAGCCTTGTGACTTCATATAATTGACAGGACAAGAATGGCCACATATCCAAACATGAAAATATCAGGACATTACAGAGAAATACAAAATGACTACCGTACAGAACCTGTGTCACTGCAAAGCTGTCGTTCCTTCCCATTGTTATTTTCCATTTCCACACCACTATTAATAGTTTTAACTTGCAGTTTATTTTCCCTTTATGAAGATGGGTTTTAATTGTTAAGGCGGATTTGAAAAGGCTCTCTCGTATCCAGTGACCTGCGATGTCCTAAGATTGCACGGTGACCTCGGACTTGGTTTCCCTTCCCGGTTTAATTTCATACGCCTCTCCTGCTGCAAACCAGAGCAAGGACCAGGGCGTGCTGCATATGTAAAGACATTCGAGTTTTTAATTAAGTTCTGTGGAAGAATTAGGGTCATCTCCGTAGACCTGGAGGGTGGCGGGATTTCACTACACTTATTGAAAAAGTGACTTAATGATCTGCCAAACGAGTCAGAGAGGAATTGCGGAGCTTAAATAGACTTAATCCCTCTTATTTGTAGACTTAATGTAGTGCAGAGAAGAGATGTATTTCCTCAACTGCATAACTGGGGTAACGTACGCGACAGAAAGAAAACACGTCAACTGGCATTAAGAAAGCCAACATGATCTTCGTGTTCATACTAAAAGCTGAGGGTATAAGGCTGTGTTTACACATAGAGAGACCAGGGAAATATGTGTGTGCATTCCTGAACAACATAGGTTTATCTACATTTAATTAGATTAGGCATTCGTTCATCCATCTCCCATCTGTGATGCATTAGTGCAGTAACTCCATACTTCCTTCATTTCTATTTCAAGCCCCATTTGAGACTAGGACACTTAATCTGATATTATGTATATATTAGGTCTATGAGTGCCTGAGCTGTGTTTATATCTGAGGTTCATTACTGCATGAGCCTATCTCTTCAAGGTAAATGAGTTAAATGGCCCAACAGTTTGAATTTACTTGATAAAAATCGACATGATTTAGTTACGTGTTGGGAGCCCTTTAATGGGAGCCATGAATCACAGGACTTTTAAGAACAAACGCAATTGCCCGCTACCCTGCATCCTGGAATCCATCAAAACCGCAGGTCATGTGTCCATCACCGCAAAACGGCATGTACAGTGACATAATGCAGTTACTATAGCAACCTCTGCATGACTCAGGAGACACATTGAAGCCGCAAGTTATGAGTCGGCCCTTACTTGGCATTAAGCATCCGCTTGAAGTCGGTCAATGACTCTCATCTCGCTAACAAAGGGCCACACACTGGCAGGATAAAAACCCCGATTGTTCGCACGCACACGCAGTGCCCTCCCTCCACTACCCTACCCCTCTGACTGAAGTTCACTTTCAGGCAGGACTACCAATACCACAGATATAATGGCAACTCGTCACATAAAAAAAATCTGTACACTCTCAAACATAAAAAGAACTGAGAAAGAGAAGGAGACGAGAGCACCCTAAAGTATCTTGATATACGTCTCGGCTGGCAGGTACTTTGTGGTTTTTTGATTAAAATGACTTGATATCAATAAAAGTGACAGAGATTAATAGCCCCGTTGGAGACAGATATATATCCTTGCTGATTTAAAATTCACAGAATGCAGATTGCGGTGCCTTCTTCGTATTGGGCTGACGTCGCGGGTCCGACAAACCCCCAGCCTTGACCACGGTCCTCGGCAGTGGGACGAGACAGTGGGGGGAGGGGCCTAAGAGCGCTGTGAGCCCAAATCAAATAAGAGTAATAGGCCCAGCACTGCGCTCCTTCTCTCGTTGAAAGCTTGACTTATAGCCTGCTGAACACACTTTGTGTTTGTTTACAGTCACTGTCACTCTCCATTTACAGATGCCCCATAGGAGAACACACACGCACAAGAGTGACCACAATACATATAGAAAACATCATGGATTCCCAAACTGAAATGTCCAGTTACTAAAGAGATGGGTGCCGGTGTCATGCAGTTTTGTTTAGATGTCAAAATGAAGTCCGCTCAAACCAAAAATTTTCAGAGCCCTCTACACTGGAGCAATAAAAATCTGAAAAAAACAGGCTGAATAAAACATTCAATTAATTCCATAATTATCCCCAAACAAATTAGAAAACTGTGAGATAAGTCAATAACGTCATGTCAATCACAAATATGTCCTTGTTTCATAGCAAGGACTTGACACGTTTACCCCCCTTTTAATCACGTTTTTTTTATGCCCAGTTGTATTTTTAACGGCACTCATTGCAACAACTTCCGTTACTGATTCAGGAGAGGGCAGACAAGCACGCTTCCCTCAAAAGCACAAAATGTGACCCGTCGCTTCTTACCACTCTGCAATTAGCGGTAGAGCTTGCACAGACATGAGTCTCAGGAAGACTCTTCATGTGCATCTTAACAGCCAGGCTTGCAGGCACCAAATGGTCGAGCAGGGGGCACTGGCGCGCGATGAGATGCTGTCATCTGGCCGACTGAAACCCTCCCATCCCTGGACACTAGAAACAACTGTGTTGTCCTACACGGCTAGCAATGCACTAGAACAGGAAACAGGCCCAGCAGCCCCCATAGAGACAGTCTTTGTCTACATAGATGCTTGCACAAAACTACTGAACCCAGCCTTTTTTAACTTGCTTTCTCCACCTGGTCACAAACATGTGGGGTTCACAGAATACAAAGGTCCATTTTAAAATTATGGGCAAAAACTGTCAACAATTAAAATCATTAGAAATGATGCATTCTAAATTGTCGGATGCTCATCACAGCACACAAATGCAGGGTTGTTTCAATCACCACAGGAAGTCCAAAATGGACATAGATAGATGCAAACATTGCAGTTTTAAAAGCACTGAACTTTTTGCTTTTAATTGCCGATGTTTGTGATTTGGCATTCCTGTGCCATTTTTCCATTTGATTAATAATATTTCATTGATTAAAAATAATTAAATATTAATTGAATGTAGGTAAAACAACTGAGGATAGGCTCCCCCTCTATACTTTTTGTATGTTCCATTTCTGTAAAGCGCCTTTTTGACTGTCGCGTTGTAAAAAGTGCAATTGAAATTATTCAAATATAATTGAATAAAAAAGAAAATTGTGTGAAAAGTGTCAACTGACATAAATGTGGACCCATACCACTGACTGACGAGGGTGTGGAATGTACTGTGGAATGACTTTCTGACTTGGTAAAGGGCCAGAATTTTGTCAGAATAAAAGCTTCTGAGAGACAATATAAACATCAAGAGAACTGTTTTTCCAATTCCAACAGCTTTTGTTAATGGTGAAACTGTACCAGGAATAGTGCTGTGCAATTACCGTTTTTTGAGTTTGGTTTTGGAAAATAATCTCGGTTTTTAATTTAGATTTTTTTTTAAACGTGAATGTATCATGAAATAATGACAATTGAAGTTCTTTTTGAATAATTTCAATTGAAAAGTTAAACTCTAGGCCTGACTCTTTTTAAAAAAGACATTTTAAAATTTTAATCTCAAAATCAACATGGTGTCAACATGAAATCTTCTGAAGATGCTCAATGGTGGAGACTAACATTCAGAAAGTATTCATACCCCATTGATTATTTCTCATTTTGCTGTGTTGCAAAGTCAAATTAAAACATATTTACATGGGATTTTTTTCTACTCCTGTTGAAGTAATTCTCTATAATGTGAAAATTAAATAAAGTATTTAGATATCTTCAGGATTATATTTAAAATAAAAAACTGAAATATCACATTTACAAGTATTCACACCCTTTGCTTTAACATACTTTTAAAGTATCGCATTTAATATTTGGTCGCATATCCTTTGCATGCTGTTACTTCCTGAAGGCTGTGACCCATCAACATCAAAAGACTCTCGATATCCTATTTTCAGGTACTGTTACAAGCGATACTATAACCTCTCTGCATTTGAATGGATCTCTATGGGAATTGGGGGGTGAGACTAGATTCAGCTGTAAATTACACTGGTACAGTATGGAACACATGGCTGGCTAAATGGTTGGAAGTCATCAAGGGTCTGAGCTATCTAACAAGTCCTAAACCATCACTCTGTTGCCAGATATGGAGTAGATGTGGATGGATCACTGCAAGGGTTATTTCTCCTGACTCATTTTCCTATAGAACTCTATGGGGAAAAAAGTCAGGAGAAGAAACCCTTGCAGTGATCCATCCACATCTACTCAATATCTGGCCACAGAGTGATGGTTTCTGTCCGACTGTGAGTTTGAATGGTAGAGGTGTATGTCGACTGCTGACTTGTGGAAGTAACTTTGTGCCATTGCCTTAGCTGGTAGCAATTTCCTGATGCACTCTGACAGTAGAGCATGACATACTTGATGTTTTTAATGTAGTCAACTAGGAAATTCTGCCGCAGACCCACTTGTACAGGGTATACCTCAGAACTCTGTCTTTGGTCGCCTGCTATTCACCATTTACATTCTTTCTTTGGGCAGATTCTTCCTCATTTTGGTTTTAATTTCCACTGTTATGCCGACGATACCCAAATTTCCACACCACACCAATTCCTCATCCAACCTCCTTCCCCCTAATGTTAACGACTGTCTTACTGAAATCAAAATCTGGATGAAGATAAACTTCCTAAAGCTTAATAGCCCTTAATAGCTCTGTCAGCAGCCATACCACCATGTACCCTGCTCCAGCTGAATGGCTAAAGCCAAGAAGGAGTGGGCTTGGTTAGTACTTGGATGGGAGATGGGCGGCAGTGTAGTATAATGGTTAAGGAATTGGCCTTGTAACCGAAAGATCGCAGGTTCAATTCCCAGGTAGGACACTGCCGTTGTACCCTTGAGCAAGGTACTTAACTCAAATCGCTTCAGTATATATCCAGCTGTTTAAATGGATAATATGCAAAAAGAAAAAGTTGTGTAAGTCAGAATGAGAAATAATAAATAAGAGCGTCTGCTAAATGCCTGTAATGTAATGTAATGGGAGACCTCCTGGGAGAACTAAGTTGCTGCTGGAAGTGGTGTTGGTGGGGCCAGTAGGGGGTGATCTCTGGCCAACCAAACCCCAATGCCCCAGTACAGTGATGGGGACACTGAGCTGTTGGAGATGGATTAGATGTTAAATCAAGGTCCTTATTCACTGTGGTCATTAAAGATCCCATGACACTCATTGCAAGGCATAGGAGGTTCCCGGGTGTTCTGGCTAAATTTTCAAATTGGCGCTCTTAATTTAAGTGGCTAAACATTGTTCTCTCTCTCTCTCCACCTTAGCTGTGGTGAATGTTCTAAAATGGCTGACGTGCATCACTCAGGTGGGTGATACACATTGGAGGTGGTTGAGGTGAGTTTCCCTCGCATTACTGTTAAGTGCTTTGAGTCTAAAAAAAGTGCTATATAAATGTAAGGAATTATTATTACTACAAGACGGACATAATGATACTGGGTCCAAAGGCCCTGCTAAGAAGCTTCAAGGATTTTAGTATGCCCATTGATGGGTCTATAATCAAATCCAGCTCCAGTCAAGACCCTTGGAGTCCAGACTCAGACCCTCCTTCACCGATCCTGTTGCAGAAACACTGATCCATGCATTTGTGTTCCACAGACCTACTGCATGTTCCCTCACGTTCACTCCATTCAGCTCACTCTGGCCTCCTCGCTGTCTGTGAAACTACACTCTGTTCTATGGGTGACCATGCATTCACCACATTTGTCATGCAGAAATGTGTGTCTGGATAGGGTATAGGGAAGGGATGGGCTGTGTACGTGCGTATGGGCATGTGCCTGTCTGTGTGGAGTTTGTGTGCGTACATGTGTGGTTGTGTGTCTCTGTGTGCGTGTGCGTGCGTGCATGTGCTTGGATGTGTGTGGGCATGTCTGTATAACAGTGAATTTAAGCTCCTTTGTAAATTAAGCCATGGGCCTGTACTAAGTTCCAAGTATTAGTAGAAGCAAACATCTTCCCTTCAACTTTCCCTAGCAAACAAACAAAGAATTCCCACTGCTGAAACTACAGCAAACATGGTGTGCCCACAGGAGAGTAATGCTTTAACTGTTGAGAAATACTCATCATTGTATTCCCCGGACTGGAAGATCAATGACAATTACTTTTTCCCGTTTGGTACATTCACAAAGCCAGCAAGCCGGGGCAGCGAACCTTGTTAAGTCACCAACCTGAAAGTTTGCATAATCTCATGTCCAACTAAAGCCTCTTGCTGGGAGGTCTCTCCCCTCCGTCCCCTGGTGATCCCAAACACGGGATATCCCATCATCCCACCCCATGCCTTCTGGGTGGTTACAGCACAAGCAATGCCCATTAGCACAGTGTAAGAAGTGCACCAGCATGAGATTCTAATTGATCCTGGCATTCAGATTTTTCAGGATGCAACTATGAAAGAGGGCCCTGAGGGTCATTCCATGTGCAGTCAATCATACCAGTCAAAACCACTGTAAAAACTCTCTTCCAATCGGAGACCAAGACCTGAAAACTTTGGAGAGAGGGGCAAAATGAGTCGGCTGTCAACACCTGCGTCTGAAGCTCAGTATACATTCAAAAAGATTTTGGTTAATCCTAGGGGAAAATGGCTCCTTTTCAATCTTGGCCTCAGATCTTTATTATATTTGACAAACATAATGTAACATTGGAGTAACATACTTTTGAGGAAGAAAAAAAACACAAACCATCATGAAGAAAATTAGGGACAAAGGGCCTGATTTATTAAGGCCTTAAACGGGTGCAAAACCATTTAGCACACGCAAAACCAATAACATGACCAATTTGGTATTTGTTATGGTATTTGTTTTGCACCAATCATTGGTCATGTTATTAGTTTTGGGTGTGCTAAAAGGTTTTGCACCCACTAAAGGTCTTAGTAAATCAGGCCCAAAGTGTCCATTTTCACTGCACTCTTGGCCTACCCACCTCTACTTTCGAGACCTACAGTTTAAAAACCGTAAATGGTAAAAAAAAAAACATTTTCTTGATCTCATTGTAATCACAAAGACTTGCTCTACACCATGGGTCATGTGTCACTACTTTGATGTAATTATTTGCATTAATTAAAGAATAAAAATGTATCATCTAATTATCTCAAAACAATAGTTTTTTTTTTTTGCTAAATTTTTCACACAGTATGTTGTTTTATACCATTGGTCCCCAACCCTGTTACTGGAGATCTGTCATCCTGTAGGTTTTACATTTCAACCCTAATTCTGTACACGTAATTCTACTAATTAGTAGCTCAATGAGATCTCTAGCTGTTGAATGAGGTGTGCTTGGTTAGGATTGGAGTAAAAACCGACAGGACAGTCAATCTCCAGGAACAGGGTTGGGGACACTCTTCGATACAGTTCGATTTATACACATGCTAATTTAGAGAGTGGGTTCTCTTGTACTTTTTGTTTATATGGTACTATTACAGGACAATTACAAGTGGTGACTGACTGATTACAGGAACAGTTCACCCAAAAAGATTCATAAATGTTTATCAAATTTTGTTTTGGTTTTCTGTTGGATTGCTTTCAACTTCACCATGCATTCTGAAGATTTGTAATTATTTAAAAATTACAGCCTACAGTTTTTCAGGTGTTAGCATCAACACTGATATCGGTAACCTATCGTGAAGGAATTTAGAGGACGTACAATTCCAAGTCCAACGCCAACTTAGACACACATCCTGGTCAGCTAGCTCTCTCTACTTTGGGCTCTATCTATTTCTCTCACTAGCTAGCTAGCTAGCGATCTATCTACGTATATATCTCACTAGCTAGGTAGCTTGCAAACCATCTCTCTCACTAGCTATCTAGCTTGACATCTATCTATCCATCTCTCTTCGAGCTAAACCACACCATCTAAGCCGTGAGTAGTATAATGGTTAAGAAACTGGCCTTGTTGCAAGGCAAAGGTTGCAGATTTGAGTCCCAGGTAGGACAATGTTGTCTTAACTCTTGAGCAAGGTACTTAACCTGCATTGCTTCAGTATATAGCCAGCTCTATAAAGGAATGCTCTTTAAAAAAATACAAAAGCTGTGGATAAATGTAAATTTAAAAAAGTCGCTCTGGATAAATGTAAATGAGCCTCAAACCAACACACTGCTGACAGATATGCAGTAGATATCGATGGATCACTTGAAGGGTTGTTTCTCCTGACTTATTTTTCCGTAGAGTTCAATAGGAAAATGAGTCAGGACAAACAATCCTTAAAGTGATACATCCATATCGACTGCATATCTGGCAGCAGAGTGATGGTTTGAGGCTTGTTTGATACCTCAGACCCTTGATGATGATATCTTTTTATACTCAGTCATGATAGCATCACCTGTTTACCTGTGGAATGTTCCAAACAGGTGTTTTTTCTTGTCTTTTTTTTTGCCCCTGCCCCAACATTTTTGGAACATCAAATTAGCATATATTTACAAAAATCAATAAAGTTGATTAGGTAAAACATTAAGGGCTCTATTTTCAAACCGGCGCAAACCAGCGCAAGGGGACGGTATAGTCAAACGCAAGCTTGTTGACAGCATCAACGTCTTAAAACTGGCGCTATGGCGTTTCTCAGCAATATCGCTAGGATCAACAAATTCTCAACATAACATCCTTTCGCTTGCACTGCAGTGGGATGGGTGGCGCTGTCTGGGGCGTGTTCTAAAATACTTTCGGCTCAGTGACAATTTGAACCAACGAAAACCCATTGCGTTATGATCAGCTGGAACCACCTCTTAGCGGCAACGCAATAGACTCTGGCAATTTGGCAACTTATTAGTCATGTAGTTCTATGTAGTGTCTATAGGTGATGCCAACATTACACTTCCATTTAATGAACAAATAGCCTATAATTATTATTAATTAATTAATTTTAATTTAAACTACTAGAATAAAACAGGACAGCTTACAAGAAACTTGCGATCATGTAGGCCAATAGCCTATAATATATAAATTACACATTGACACAGTTGAATCATAAGCCTACCATTTGAATCATAATTATGCCTACATCACCTAATGTAGGCTAATTAATGCATTCGCCACCTCCTCCCGTGCCTTCCGAACTTCTGGGAGACGAGGTGGTGTGGATTGTGATCCATAAATTACTACAGTCCTAGCCTGTACTTCTGTTGCAAGTATGTCTGATTCCTGTGCAGAAAATCGCTCTTGTCGTTGACGGTCCAGTGCGTTTGGGTTGCTCATTATGAAATTGCATGGAGCGATTGCGTTCCAACTGGCTTTTTTTAAAGCATGAGAACAACAATTTGACTGGCTACCATAGAGACACACCTTGGACATTTAAACCCAGCCTTTTAGCAATACCGCCATCAGATGCGCCAAGATTGCCGTCATGAAATTACCAAATTTCTCGCCGACACGCCCTCAGAGCGATACCGCCAAGCGCTTACTCTTGTGTTCACCATTGCGTTTGGTTTATTAAAATAGAGCCCTAAATATCTTTTCTTTGTACCGTTTTCATTTAAATATTCGTAAAAGAGAATTTACAAATCACTGCTTTCTGCTTTTATGTGCATTTTACTTACTGTCCCAACCTTTTTGGAATTGGGGTTTGTACATAATATAGACTATGGCATGTTAGTATTTCCCTTGTCACATAAACTGATGGAAAATACTCATTCCAATTTACTGAATATGTGCATATGTGCTACATGAATGTAAAATTTTCCTCGGAGTGATTATGAATGGAAACATCTTTCTTTTTATAAACTACAGAAAAATCTCATCCCAGGGCATGTAGCAAAAGCTTACATACTGTATAGTACAGAAAAAAGTGATGATTGAGGTACAAGAGTGAATGATTAAGCTTCATATTTAGGTGTGTGTAACAGTGTGATATCAATGTTTTCATCTTAAATGTATATGCTTTATAATGGACAAAAAATATTTTATAAATTTTTGAATAGGTTTTTGGCAGTGGCGTACCGTGGGAGTAGAACTAGGCCTTCGGTAAACTCACCTTTAATGGATGATCACTCTCAATCTGTTTCTGTTTACTTTGCCTGATTGTCAATCAAATAATTAATTCACTCAATAACCAAGAACAATAAATATATTATTAGGCTACCAAGCTATTTTGAGATAGCATTATTGTTCTGTGCATCATAAACTTGTGTTGCATTTTTCTATATCCACATTTATGATGACGTGTTACCATGCGAAGATTCTGACTTTTAAATGCTCCATGTTTAAATGTTCAACGTTTCGTAGATTTTCGTAAATTAGTTTTTCTAGCCTGAATTATGCATTACTTGTTTTACATAGCCTATGTAGCTCTCAGTATTTCATTGCAAACTAAAGAAAAAAATGTTTTTGCATTTTTTCCTGATTTATTTGCATTTGTGACACTTTATTTGGACCTAAATTAAAAAAACAAACTCATTTAGGTTAGTCCGTCTTGCCTCATTTAAGCCATGTTCAAAGTTTCTGTGATGCTTACACCTGGAGTTATAAAGCATTAAATAGAACCCCCCTAAATTGACCAAATTTGGCATCTGTGCAAAGGAGTTAAATATTAGTCTATTACACAAATAACCTTTATTTTTCAGTTTCAAACTGAGGCCTTTCATTTCCTGCTTTAAGGAAATTTCTATTTAAAGCAAAGGTGAGGTCAGCTTGGCAGTTTTACTTGATCTTTTGCATAGTCTTCTCTACATTTGTACTCCATTCTCTTATGATTCAAAGGCCCATCTCATCACTGCAACATTCTTTGACATTTTGGGAGGTTAGAGAGAGCATGGGGAGCGTGCATTCTCCTCCAAATTGCGCTGCCATCCGGCTATTTTTTCCACCCCCAGTGTGCATGTTTTTCGGTGTGTATGCTGAGCGGCTGAAGTGAACATAGTGAAGAAGGCTTTACTTCCACCTTTTAAGCTAAGAGACCTTACAGCAATTTGCTTGCACATAGTCCTGAAAACTACGTAAATACCAACCTTTATCCTTAATAGCTACATGTGGTGCAAAATCAATATTTCCATTCCTGATACTGGTAAAAGCACAAGATTCCCCAGCCACTCACGCTAAGTGGCCAATGAACGCGGAGAAATTTTCCAATAAGCCAGATATAGTCATTTTACTTTACCAGCTTGATTGGCAGGTGAGCTGTGGCAGGGAAAACTCCACAGCTTCAGCTTATGAGGTGGAGGGGTGAGAGGTAACCGAGGTGGGAACGGCTAACGTTACACAAGCCCAGACATGCACGCTTCCCAGTGGAGGCGTCATCCGGACCGCTCAGATCGAGGAAATCTGCATCGGCGCCAAGGGGCTGGCAACAGCGGGAAGGGCACATAATCATGCTCTACAATCAAGGCTGAGAGCCAAAGGTTTTCCTCAATAAGGGACTGATACCACACAGCATAGCTGAAGGCACAGGAACAAACACCAGATATATTGGCTGAAACAGATCAATAAGGCGAATAAACATGTCTGTGCTGATGGTTTAGAAAGCAGAGCCACTGTCTTGCGCTAATTGGTTTTCAAGACAATTTCGAAGTAGATGTAGCCTTAAATAAATCACTGCCATAGATCATTTCAGATTTTAAAACATTGTTAATTATCTAGTTTACGTATTTACACTTGCACTGATTTACATTATTGTACATCTGACATAGGAAAACTTGCGTGCACAGAGGATGACTTGCACTCTCAGTCTTAGAATATATTAATATAGCCATAATTGAAACTGTTACAAAGCATATGAATAAAGCAAATTGACATTGTTGTAGTCTTATCTTATCAAAAACAATGTGTAAACCAAAGTGCTGTGCTCTTAAATACTACTCACACCACCCTCTCTTCCTCTTGCAGAAAACCATATTGGCTGGAAAACCATTCTGCATCATATTTGTGATGGTGGATTAATAAATGGGTCAATGACAAATAAAGCTTCTAAAAAGGTATTTTTAAAGTTTTTTCAAAATGGATGTAATGCATATTTTTGAGTCTGGAACAATGTGTTTATACAAGTCTCATTGTTAAATAATATTTCAAAGTGTTTAAATTCATTTTTTTACAGTATTTTTAACTTCACCGCCCAAAAAATGTCAGATGGCGCAAGCAAATATTTGTAAAAATATATATATTTTCCTACTATTTATTCTAAGTGAAATCTTTGGCAAGTATCCCTTAGAGTGTCTATCGTGCCCAATACATTATTATTTTGTGGTTGTGCTTTGTATTTACAATAATTTAAGATTATTGCATCCTAGTGGCCAGGTATTTAGTATCTTCAGCATCTGATTTTACATTTAAAGACAGAAGAATAATTATACAAATACACAAATGAATGCATTCAATACAATGGCTATTTACATCATAGTTTTCAACCATTTGTTCACTTTAACCTACTATTTATTGGTTTAAATGAATATTTTACCTGGTCGCACCACCTGACGATTATCAGTTGTGCCACCTGACAACATTAATAATGACAGGAAATATGCTGAATAATTGCATTTTTATTTCAAATACAAAAAAGTGTTTTCGTCAACAGTCTCTATTAAAGTAAAAGTAGTAAATTGATCAAAAACAGGATACATCACACGAGATCACATTCGGTACATAGCAACTGGAATAGGCTATAGTGCAATAGATTGATTGGATACACTGTAATGAAATATTTCATACAATTAATGGTATATTCCACTTTAAACTCTTTTAAAGTCAATAGAAGAAGTCAATAGGAATTATTGGATGGGTAAAGCTTGTGCATTTTCTACTCGTTCATGGTTTTTAATAGAACTCTTATTTATCCAGTTCCATTCAGCTTTCAGTTCATATAGCCTATTTCAGTTCAACATGCTCATACTAATCTGGAGGAAATTATGCCACGACTTCTGAGGCCTATGCACTCTAGCAGAATGATATGCTTTCATTGTACCACATAGTAAAACCCTAGCAATCGCCTGGTAAGACCCTAGCAACCACCTAGTAATACCATAGCAACCACCTACTACACCCTAGCAAACGGCTAGTAACCACCTCGTATCACCATAGCAAGCACCTAGAAATACATTAGCAACCACCGAGAAATCCGCTAGTAACACCCTATTAACTAGGAGGGACCCTACCAACTAACAAGACCATAGCAACCACCTAGAAAGACCTTAGCAACCACCTCTTTGTCCATTTTGAAAGATTTCATATAATTAATGGTATTCCACTTTAAAAAAACTCTTTTAAAGTCAATAGGAATTATTGGATGGGTAAAGCTTGTGAGTTTTCTACTCATTCATGGTTTTTAATAGAACTTGTATTCATCCAGTTCCATTCAGCTTTCAGTTCATATAGCCTATTTCAGTTTAACATGCTCATACTAATGCATGCCATTGCTAACAATGTCTATTGTTTGTTGTGTAATGCCTTATTTCTATTCCTTTGCTTTATCCAGCCAACTTGAAGTTTGTGTTCAAACGTATATTGTCTACTGTCAACTAAACCTTATCATGTTGTACCACACAGGACAATGCATAAATAAACAATAAATCATATAAATCACATTATACAGTGAAAAGTTCAATAACATGCAAACTCAGAAAGAGTTCAGAAACTAAATGTAGAATTATAAATCATGACAAAGGTTTGAAAGTGTATAACATCTTTAACTTAAAACTAATAAACATTTTAGAAATGTAATAGATAATCTTAGAGCTTTAAATAGCATTATTTATTTCATATAGTGACATTCCTTGCAGTTGCGCCACCTGACTTACTGGTTGCGCCACCTGACTTTTTCAAATAATTTCAAATTAAACAGGCTTCTACTTGGACGTCTGTATTAGCTTTTGCCATTGCTATCAAATTCATACATATATTTTTGTTAATAGAATAAAGTGTTTTATGATAAAATAACATTTTCCTAGTTTTACATTGGTTGTACCACCTGACATGGAAAGTGTACCAGCCTACCTACGAGTTGAAAGTAGCTATTTTTTTTATCAATATTTGAGAGATCTACAAACCTTTTCACTCAGCCATAAAGATCACTTGGGGTCCTCTTGATGATGCAATATCCTGTTTACTGTTATTACCTCTTCACTTCATAATAGAAGTCCCATGGTTACAGTTGTGCCACCCTTACATTTCAGAACATACAAATTGCTGGACAAAAAGTTTTTTAATTATCTCAACAGCTTTAAAACTATTGGTATTTGTAAAATTTGGTTTATTTGAAAGGTTTCAAACATAAAATCATGCCATAGTATTTTATTTTGAATTTTTATCATTAAAATACCATTTTTAATAGTTTTCTTAGTCTGTTCATTTGCACGGATGGTTGCGCCGCCTGATATTTTGGGGGTCTGAGATGTCAAAACATAAAAGAATATATATTATTTGAATGTACTGAAAATGTAGTCAAACTAAATAGGTTTTATAGAATAAAGTGATACATGTCATGAATTGATTAAATCATTTTAAAAGGAAATAATACACTCGGACACAAAAATATGCATGTCATGTCATTGACCCAAATGCTAGGTTCTACTCCGCAAAAACGTCTAGAGAAAAACCTGAAGAATGAGGAAGCAATTTCCTGTTCCCAATTTTCTGCACATTGATGAAGATCGTATGGAAGACATAGCTTTTTCCTCCGACTGTTATTTGCATGTCAGTGTAAGGTTTAGAGGAATGTCAGTGCTAATTTAGAGGAAATGTGTAGATATCTCACAAACAAAAAGGCTTCATGAAGCTTCATAATAGGACCTGACATACATAAAGCCTTCTTAAGACTTCCTAAGTCCTGCATTCCATCCAGTTTCCTCTGTCAGTTCACGTAGAGCCATTTTATAAGGTAGGCCTGAAACATCAGGAGCTACTCACCACTGGAAATACTCACTTATGCAAAACCGGAATAATCAGTGGCCACACCGCACACAGGAAATAAATAAAAGGAAAATGCAAACGCATGCACCGCTCTTTTAATGTAGCCATAAATCAAGAGATCATCAAAAGCTGTGGTAATGCCACAGTGGCGTTTTATGTACAATGCTATGAAGTCAATTATTTTCTTCAAATTTGCTCCAGTCTTTAAAATCACCACAACTCAGCTTTTATGGAACATTAAGTGCATGTCCAGGGGGTCCCTGCAGCAAAGCTTTTTTTAGCGCCATTTCCACGAACAGAGGGGAAGGGGGCTCGGGATAACACTCATCAAGTTCCGAGACACCATCCTTTCAAATGTCTCTCTTCATTTGCCCTGCTCCCAGTGTGAGAACCAATCAATAACCACACAGGAAAGCGAGTCGACTCGCCACCTTGGGAAAAGGTTAAATCTATTCAAATATGAACCGCCATATTGACACACATCAGTTGCTTTAAAAAAAATAAAATTAAAAAAACAAAACACAGGATGGCAGGTTAATCCATAATTTGTGCTGATGGCGGGAGACCGAATAAATTCTTATTGTGCAAATCCATTTTGGTCTGCGTGAAGCCGCGGAGACAACTGCATGAATCAAATCAGAAATGTTGCGGCTGGAGGAGTTGCTTCTCTGCCTACAAATGGATGTCCATCCACCTCAGAGCAGATTAAAAGGGAGTGGAAACCCGGCCGAGTTCACGGGAAAGAGCTAATTAATGCGGTGAAGCGCACGCGGCTCTCCATGCCTGGCCTTGCCCACGCCATCGCTCAGACTTGCCTCAGACGCCCCTCCGGATTTAAAAAAAAATAAAACATTAGCAATCAGAGGAGGCTGCAGCAGTAGAAGTGCCCTGCCATGTGATACAGAAAGGCTGTGAGAGAGAGAGAGAGAGAGCGAGAGGGGGGGGGGGGGGGGGGGGTTGGCGGGGTGGTGGTGCGAGAGAGGCCAGGAGCTTCCTCAAAAGAGAGTCATGGTTCGCCCTCCACATCTGCTGACTCAGCATATTCTCAGACCGGTTTGTCTGTGGCGTATTTCTGAACCGTCGTCTCTCCCGGCGTACTGCCGTCCCCTTTTCTCTACTCCTGGCCCACGATACAGCAAAGTCCTCAGACCCACAGTGAGGATTTGCAAGTACAGCAGGCCGTCACTGGGGTCTGGTGAACCACCCTCTGAGTGGGTGGTCAGCCTAGAGTTCTGGTCTCTGAATGTGGGATTTGTGGGATATATTGCATCGCGATTTATGCTATTAAAAGATCACCGTGATGTAAAACCAACAAAATTATGAAGCCAACATGTCAACAAGCAAATCGTGGTGCATATCACCCAAGATGAGGATGTAACACAAATGTGACGGGAAGTCACATAATATATAATAGGAGCATGAGTCTATAGTCAGTGTGTAAGCCCCTCTTCAAAGGGACATTTTAGCAGCATATGGACTACATATCCAGATTTTGATCCAATTGATACCCAGACAGTGCATTCAGTCAATGAAATGTTAAATTCATTTTACACATTTTAGCCAGTAGTAAGTAAGTAAAGGCAACATATCATATTTGACACAGTCAGTTTGGATCCCTCTGCATTGTTCTGTTCATTGAATGCCAAGCTAATCATAAAATTACACATACTGAGGATTTATTCAGTCTAAAATGAACTGGCAGGGCAAACTATATGGGACATATTTGGAAAGCACTGAATAAAGGCAGGAGTGGTGTGTGGTGTACCAGGAGGGGATCTCCAGGACCTTTTTTATACTGTGCTTTTGAGAAGTTGACACCGCACATCCCTAAAACCTGCCTGACACAGGTCTTCATAGTTTTGTGGAGAATAACATTAATTAATTTTATAATTAAACAACATTAATTATCTTGTGCCAAGGACTGTGGAGGGGTGTGTGCACATTATGTCCGCAGCTGTGGTGAGCAGAATGAAATGATTTCAGTTGTATTCTCCGATGTGCTCATTTATTATCGATGTCGACCATATAAGATGTCGACCACGGCAGTATAGCCTATGAACATAAGTACTGCTGCGTTGCCTTTGAGAGCAGAGGTATAAAATGCAGAGGCATATAACGTTATGCTGTCATCCATCAATACTCTCAACTCTGACCCCACTACAGTACAGTCAGTGACTATAGCAAGATGCTCATACATGTGCATCTAATGACCAAATCCACTTAAAGGGGCATTCCATAAAAACGACTGTTACATCATGAACTGATTAGGACTCGGCTGTGGCAGAACACAATTGGCCTCATCCTGCAAAGGGTAGGGTGGGGTTGAGTCTTGAGGCTTGGGACCATTGTGCAAGCACTGCATTAGTCCCTTCCAATGATATGGCTACTACCTTGCATTAGTGATAAAGTAGCAAGCTCTCTCCTGTAGTACTGTGTGGGTTGTAGGGTGTCAACGGATAAAATAGCTAACTGACACACTGACCCTGTAAAACATACAATACATGCGTCGACTGCAAGTACCACTTTCCGGAACCATTTTTGTTTTTATAAGTCTGTTTGGAGTGTAGGTGTGATTTATTTAATTGTGTGTCTGACCATTCTGGAGGTTGTAAAGTAATTTATATTTAATGGCAAAAAAATGATCACTTCATACACTGATCTATTTAAGAATGTGAGATTCCTCATAATCATTCCAGCAAAAATGTCAGAGTCTGAGGGTGGCTGAATTGGGCAAATACCCTTTTAATATAATTTTTAATATAATTTTAGATTTAATATAAATCTTCAAACATATTAAATTAATGTTGGTATACCACCTTGTAGAACATGTTCCTGAAACAGCAGAGCAAGTTCTGTTTCCTGGACTGCCAATCTTCAGCAGCTGGGGTAGCCAGTGATTTCAGAACATCTCCAAACACTTATTTTGTCCATTTGCAGTGCAATAAGGCTCTCTAAAGCACTAAAGAATTACGTTGCAATAATTAAGAGTGACATCACAGAACTGGTCTGTATAACTTGAGAGGTTATCCAGATGAGGCAGCCCGGGATTAAATGAGGTCAGAACCGCAGTAGGACCAAGGACGGTACTTGTCCCTGGGCGGCCAGCTGTACCCTTGTGAGTGGACCGCGGCTTGACTGCAAAGATGCGCTGGGCTTTGGAGGGGTCGCTCAGGTCATACTGCTTACAAAGCCATTCCCTGTTCAGGGCAGGATTAGTGGTTACCCGCAGGAAGGCACACGCCATTCCCATGCATCTTTTCCCTTAAGGGTTTCCATCTGCTCTTTCAAAGCAATGCACCAAGGGATCACCCAGCGGAGTGGACCACAAAACCCACGGCGGGGGACATATGAAACCCAAAGATTTTGGCCACAACCGCGAGAAAGTGCAATCCTGCTGATAATACAAGAACGTCGATTCAGCTTCTGCACAAACTGACAGAAAGCCAGGATTCAAAAATCAATCAAGGGGAAAGTTTTCTTTTAAGAGCCTCTGGTAAGCAGCTGACAGTGGGTTTAAGAACTCATGCTGGAAAATAAAAAAACGAGGGGGGGGTACATTTAAGCTAGACTGAAGCCGTGTGAACTCATCACCTTAGGCCACCCACATTGGCCTTAGCAGGAAACTTTGACTCACACGTACAGTGTTCACAAAAAAATAATAAAAACCCGGTTAGTGAGATCATTCTCACTTTCATTGTTCGGAACCACTGTGCTGTAAATTCTAGTGACGTGCAGCCCTGTGGCCTTGCAACCAGCGCTGGACCTTGCAGTGAAAAACAAACTGGTGCGCACATGCTCCTCTGGGTCCTCCAGCCTCGCATGGTACCGTGCGAGTGCTGTTTTTATTTAACGTGACCAGAAGGCTCGAGAAGAAAAGGAAAAACCCCAGCTTTTATAAAGTTGTGTTTAAAACAAACTTCAAAAGCATCTGCCTGCCAGCAGTATATGCATCCCACCCCTCAACTACCCAACCCCCTTTAGCTTGCGGCAACAGCAACAAAAAATAAGGAACTCAGCAATTTGATTAAAAGTCCCATTAAATCAAGTTTAGACATTCCACAAATGCCTGGTTACATTTTACCCTGGAACCGCTTGGCCAAACCTTTTCTTTAGGGGTAAGAGCCATACATGTTTGAAGTTTGTGCCCAAGAAAAACAGTTAACACTATTACTCTTAAAGCTGACTGACCGGCCACCCAGGAAGAGAATGCTGGAAAGTTTTCCTGTGTTTATAACCAAGCAGTGGATTACAGGCTTCAGTGAAAAGGGCGGAGGAGAGCAGCTCAGCTGTGACCAATTAAAATATACTCCCCCACCACCCCCCAGAAAAATATTGTCACACAATAACCTTGCTTGACTACAGCTTCTGCTCAAGAACCGTCAATTTTACAGAGGAAGGGGCAAGATTTTAAGGCCAAGCACATTGGGCCGGCCCCATGAAAGGTGGCTCCTGTTGGACCTGCCAAAAACGACATTCTGCTGAGCTCGACTGGATTCGCCTGTGTCCTGGGAGCATTCCCAGTCTCTCACAAGGGAGAGTGCAAAAACATGGCCAACGACCGAAGATCCGGCCGTGCCTTTCGTAGGCTTCCGGGCTCAGCTGTTCAAACACACCGACGATTTGCACTGCCCTGCAGGGGCGGACCAGCACTTATGCAGAGGTGCGGTCCAACCGTTTTCAGTGGCCACACGTAAAAACACCTCGCTCGTCAAGAGTGAGAAAGAGAGGCCATATGTGAACATCAGCTGTGCAGGTGTTGACCGTCGAGCACGCCGCACGCTAAAATTCCATTCCAGTGCACCCGGCATGAACTTCATTGAGCGTGCATTTCCTTCCTGCTTTTATGTGACTGACCCTATGCAGCCCGACACCGATCACCCATGACGATGCAACGGGACTTTGAACAGGACGCAGACACCCAGGTGCACGCTTGTCCTTACTTTCAGGGCCGGAGCCATCATTGGCAGATGCAATCGTGCACACAGCCACTTCCACTACCCGCCTAGCCTTTTTAAGTCCCGAGGAGACCCAGGTCAGCCATCAGGAACCAGGCTGGCGTACGTCTTTGTCGCGACACCAGAGGGCCTAGATCAAGCATGGCCTCGGTGACGAAACTTAAAAACCAGCAAGGCATGACCCCTCAGGAGAGACTGGAAGGAAGGCGTCACGCAGAAAAAGATTTTTGCTCCTACCGTGAGGATTTAATCAAGCTGTACATGTCCTCGGGGCCATGACATCACTGCCCATAGCAGGGGTGCAGACACAGTGATATCCGAGACATCAGCCACATTTCCATTTGGCTTTTAAATTACACAGATAATTGTTGAGATAAGACTGGTGGTGAGGTCAGCTTCTTACAAGCAATACCACTCCTGGCAAATTGAGCTTGGCTGGAGAATTTGCTCTTCTGACCCAAAAAAAGGGGGACTTTGCTGAATGTTAGTTTAAATCCAAATGGAGGGATTTAACTGGTGTAGTGTGGAAAGTCACAGATTCCATATGTTACAGACCCATGCTGTTTCTCTTTAGAGGACGTATCCTGCATTGAGTTCACTGCATCACTCTCCCCAGCACCAACCGTATCTCCCCACAGCAGTCATTTCCTGTATCTTTCAAGTGCTTGAGAATGGAAGAAAACAAAGCAAAGATCAAACTGCTTCTCTTTTTGAAGGTTTCAAAAAAAATTTAAATGAAGACAGCTGTCACATTTTCTCTTTTCATCAAACTCCCCAGATTCAGGGGGAGCCCTCTGAGATGCCAGTATCCGTCGCGAGTCACGGGCTCCACCAGGCAGTCGGCTCATTTCGCAGGTGAGGTGAACAGGACACGAGCACGGGGCCTTCAGCTGATACGGGCATCGTGTTCACAGCGGCACGCTCCTTCTGTGTTGTCAAATGAGTCTTTCTCCACCGGACTCCCTGGTGTGCAAGTACGTGGTAATGCATGCTAACCTGTGGCCCGACGATGGCAGCAAAGCGGATGGGTTCGCTGGCGATGCATCTTGAGAGCTTGGCAGAGGGACGTGGGTTTTGGCTAAGTTCAAGTGCTGACCTTCCAGAGTCCTCTCCAACGCGCCAGGACAGATTTATACGCACGAAAACTTGGCTGTTTCCCAGTCTGAAAGATGACCACCCGTCCCCCCATATGCACATGCACAGAAACACACACGTATGCACGGACACACACACACACACACACACACACACACGCATCAGATGTGGGTTAAGCATGTGCTTGAAATACTTTATTCTTTACTCATTGGGTGCTGCAAAATCTGTAAACACCCCAGCAGATCCCTGAGAATTTTCAGTAAAACATGTCACTAGTTAAAAAGTAGTGTCATATGAAAAAGTTACTTGGTACTGAATATCAGTAAACCCAGGTTTATTTTAAAGTGGTCAATAATCTACAGAAACTTTACTGGTGTCTAAAGGGTTAAAGCATTTCAAATGATTTTATTGCACCAAATACATCCATTAAAAAACACACACAATCCCTCTCTCATATGCATAAATATAGACACTCACACAAGCACTCTTTCACAAATACAAATGCACATGCACTCTCAGATGTAAATACTCTTGTATACATGCACATCCCCCACTCACCCACACATTCATATCCCAGCTTCGCTGCATTACTAAATAGAAAATGATTGCTATGGTACTCCATCATCACCATTCTCATTCATACAGGTTATATTGTGCCCCCCCCGATATTCATTCCCTACAAAGGGGCTAAACATCAACCCAACAAAACTTGATCTTTTGCTACGGTCTTCCTCTGGTGAAAGATTAAATGCATTAAAAGCCTCGTATGAAAGCTCCTGTATCAAAGCCTTGTCATTCCGGCGGGTTCAGGACCGGGTCACCCCGTCGCTTCAGCTCGCCTTGCTCCAATTACACGGCGGAGAAGATAAATAGGCAACGGCTGGCTGGCTGAAGAGCGCCGCCGTTCGTGGCTCCCACACAGACCTGAACACTTTTCAAATGCAAGAACGAGTCCATCCACTCGTCACCGCAGCATAACCAGAGGCACTGAAAATGTACAAGAAAGAGGGCTGGTGCAGCTGTCGTTATGAGTAACAGAGCCGTTTCATGACTATTCAAACCACTATTCTCCCTCTGAGACATAAAGATAATCCTTAGTTGTAGAGATGCTCAATGTGCAGATGTAGGGGTCAAAATGAAGCTGTTGAAGTGTTTTTATTTTCTGTGACAGGGTTTTCATTTACCATAAAGAGAACAGGAAAGGTAGGCCACAGGGTTCTGCATGACCGCCAGCAGAAACAACTCAAGTGACCCTCTGCGTGCATGAACAAGGCACCTGAGTTAAAGTCACAGGGACAGCAAAACCAAGCGGAGGTATTGTGTCATAGGACAGATAAACTGCGCACCTGTGTAGACGCAGTTTATCCGCGCAGCCCGGGAATGGTGGGTCGGAGGTGACCTGCGCCCCCTGTCTGTGACCCGCCGCTGAACTGCTGAGATTGAGCAGCCAGAGGAAAACCCCCCCCCCCCCCCCCCCCCCCCGAACTCCTCTTGGCACCGCGACGCCTCCTGTCAGCTCCGCTACTGCACTAATTACCAGGCCTGTTGAGGAGGGAGGTGACTCTGGTGAATGCACTGGTGGAACTTTCCTCCCACGCTTGTTGACACACAAGTTAGAAAAGCAACCAAACATAATCTGCAGAGAGGTCACAGACGAGTACAGCTAAAAGGTCGCGACTGGAGAGGCCCATACTGTCAGAAGTGAAACCTTTTTTTTTTCTCTTTTTGCTGTTGTTGACGTCCAGGTGAGAAAACAGAGTAGGAGGGGGCTGAGAGAGGTCACGAGTCGTCATTTAACCCTAGCCGCTTGACAAGCGAGTTTCAAATGACACCACAACGGTTGCAAGTGAAACAAAATAACCTTCACATGCACTCAGGACTCTGCAAGAAGATTCACGTTGTAGTACCGTGTAAAAGGTCACAGCTTGCAACCACCTTAAAGATACGAGAACAGTTTTGGCACTTTTGTCTTCTCTCTGTAAGCCAAAATTAAATTGAGTTTCCACTATTATGTGCTGTGGTGCGTTTGCGGTAGAGTTGTGCAGTAGGGCAGCGGCTCATGCGAAAATCTGTGGTTTAGCACTTTACAGGAAATGCCTACATCTAAATGAAGAAAACACAAAAACAGGGTCAGTGAGCCAACTCAGTCAGAGGAGAATTCATCAGATGATGCTCGTAACATGTGAAAGAAAAAACAACAAAATGGCTCCTTTTATATAGTGTGAGTGTTGGGAGACAGAAACAAGGCAGCCGGGTGTCTACGGCACAAGTTTGGCTCAGTTGACTGTGACATTTTGTTTAACTGAATTCACATTTAATGGGAAAAGTGTGAAAATCCAGGAACGAAAACCTGTAAGGAACACGTGTGCCGGGTGAGACAAATGTGGAGAGGGGAGCCATGGCCCCCCTGGAGTGGCTGTGAGAAGCAGCATCAATGTCAGCATTACTCGTCCCTGCACTTCACATCAAACAACAACAAGAGAGAAGTTCAGCATTTTTTCCCCCTCCATTCACGTCAAATATTACACATCAGGATGAAACCGTAGGACAGCTGTTTTGAAATGCATGGCGTGTTGATTGTCTATCTGCTTTGGAAATTTCACATAGCCTCTGCGAAAAAGGGGTTAATCCGAGAAAATGACACCTTGAAAAATCCTGTCAAATTTGTAATCATGTGTGAAAGCATGCTGCTATTCCATAGCTTTGACATCATCAAATTATTATTCATAGTCAAAAACGACATTAGCAAGTGAAGGGAAAGGCTTCGGAAATCATTTTAATAGGTATGCAGCTACTGTGCTGTTGCATTTTAAAACAGACGTTGAAAATGGTAGGTGTCAGACTTTAATTACAATGAACAAAACAGAAATTAAATTAAAGCGATTGTCTGAATGTGGATTGAACTAATTGGACCGTATAGATCACATAAAAGTAATTTGAATTCATGATGTGCACACAGCAAACTGTGCAATAATATGACTATTTAAAGAAAAACAGTCTCCTGTTCACAGCACTTTGACAACACACACGAAGAAGGTCTAATACTTTAATTAGAGACTATTGACAGTAACGCTGAGATTTACCACATCTATAGAACATGTAGTGGTCGAGACCATTATGTTTGAAGCAAGTATTTTATCAAGCACACTACCAGGGCTGAATTATTGGTGTGCACACAAGTAGACATAGTTAACATATACAAAATTTCTGTACCTTACAAGGGATTGCCAAACAGGACAAAGTTATACTGGTGCATACCCATTGTAAGGACCCAAGGTACCATATAAACCCCATGTCCAATGTTTACATTTTTTTATTTTGGCGCTCAATGTGGGGCTGAGCATGTCCAATTTCCACCCTAATTTGAAATGTTCAATGGTCTACAACCTCAGCCACATTCACGTGCAATTTCCACTGACGATTTGGGAAAGAGTAGACCCCTGTGAAAAAATAGAATATTATGGTGTATACTTTCAGCATACTTGAAGCCAAATTAAAGTTTATATAAGTATACTTAAAGGGTAAGCACCAGATAATGGACAACTTTTATATTTACAAACTAGGCCGGTATTTAGACAACAATATGAAGTTTTTTTTATAGAACCACATGGAAATTATATAAAATTAGCGAAGTTTGAAAAAACCATTGAAAAATCCGCTGACAAAAGAATCATAGATATATGACGTCATACGTGGAGGAAGTGCAAATATTTCCCTATTGTACATACAGTACTGTGTACAATATTGCTCTGTAAATGTAAATTGTAAATGTCTATCATTTTAAATTTGCTATATTTGCAATACCCTGGAACCCTTTCTACTATTATATGTGAAATTGAATGTATATCGGTGGTAGAGGTGTCCCAGTACGCACTTATGCAGAGCTTGGCTCGGACTGGGTGTCTAAGTGGGGAGGGTGAGTTGGTTATAGTGCCTATTGGTATACAACAATGACACCCACAAATCAGACAGTTCTGAGGAAGAGGAATTTCGGTTTTTTGAGCAGGGACAAAAGTGCATAAGATGTGTTTATTGAGCCGTTTTGCTTTGAACCTGATGCTGCACCACGCCTGGACGCAGAAAATCATCCAACAGACAATGGACAATTGAATTGCATTGGAAGATCAGACTGGTATAACGTTAGCTAGTTGTGTTAGCTAACTATTTCTGTGAGAAAAGTTGAAAACTGTCTCTGTGCATTGGTATGGTTAGACACTAAAGATTTTCCCCCACTGGCCACCTGATGGCCCACACACATATTACATAGCCTAGTGATAATGTTAGCTAACTAGCTAACTAAGACTGAGATGCATAACGTTAGCAAGCTAACATTAAGTTAATGCAGTAAACTAAGCTACTAGCTCGCTACTGAGATCATGTATAAGCAAAGTTAATATTAGCTAACGTTAGTTCAAT
This sequence comes from Synaphobranchus kaupii, assembly GCA_029718625.1. Classification (NCBI taxonomy): domain Eukaryota; kingdom Metazoa; phylum Chordata; class Actinopteri; order Anguilliformes; family Synaphobranchidae; genus Synaphobranchus; species Synaphobranchus kaupii. The sequence continues at coordinate 35,508,402 of CM056382.1, forward strand.
TAATCGAAAATTAACATTAAAGAAACCGAAATCCGGGCAAAGTTTTAATTGTAAAGTCACCAACCTGTTTTGGCAGTATGCCTTTATCAGGGGTGCAGTGTAGTTTTTTTTAATATACACTGCCTGGCCAAAAAAAAAGTCGCAGTTGCACCAGTCATGCATAGTGCCCACTGTACAAGCCTCTGGAGGCAGTGTTATGATCTGGGGTTGCTTCAATTGGTCAGGTCTAGGCTCAGCAACGTTATGCAGCAATAAAATTAAGTCAGCTGAGTACCTGAATGTACTGAATGACCAGGTTATCCCATCAATGGGCATATTCCAGGACGACAATGGCAAGATTCATCGGGCTCAAATTGTGAAAGAGTGGTTCAGGGAGCATGAGGAATCATTTTCACACATGAATTGGCCACCAGAGTCCTGACCTTAACCCCATTGAAAGTCTTTGGGATGTGCTGGAGAAGACTTCACGGAGTGGTTCGACTCTCCCGTCGGCGGCAGTGTAGTATAATGGTTAAGGAACTGGCCTTGTAACCGAAAGGTTGCAGGTTCGATTCCCAGGTAGGACACTGCCGTTGTACCCTTGAGCAAGGTACTTAACCTGAATCGCTTCAGTATATATCCAGCTGTATAAATGGATAAATGTAATAAGAAGTTGTGTAAGTCGCTCTGGATAAGAGCGTCTGCTAAATGCCTATAATGTAATGTAATGTCAATAATCGGGCCAAAAATTAATGCAAGTCTGGACGGAAATAAATGTTGCATAACGTTGTTGAAACAATGCCACGACGAATGCGCGCCATAATCAAAGCTAAAGGCGGTCCAACAAAATATTACAGTGTGCGACTTTTTTTTTGGCCGGGCAGTGTATCTGATTTAATGGGCCGCTATTCAGCATACTTTTTTGGGGGTGCCTTCTTACAACTTCTATTGTTCGTAGTCTAACCACGTAGCCTAAACTCTTTTCCATTCCTCTCAGAATTTAATTTCTGTCTTTATCTTTCTTTCTCGCTCGTAGTCATCTAGCTAACGATTTCTGTTCCGTCAATTTATCTTCACGTGTTGCATTGGGAAGTTGCTGAAGAACGTTGACAGTACCACGTATGACGTCAGCGTTTTGACAAAAAACTTTCTTTTATGAAATACGAAAAATGTTGGAGGCAGGGCGAAAGCGGTACTGGAAACAGATTTTAAACACCTATATCCAACATTTATATAACATTAATATACTTTATTATTACGGAATCTTATACCAGAGTCATATTTCTTTCACATTTTTTGAATTTCCAGCGTTTTAAATAATCGGTTGCTTACACTTTAAAGTATGCCCAAGTATACAATTTTTTAAGGTATTATCAGCTGCTTATTTTTACATTGCAGACTATAGCGAAGCTTGCATAGATCGGAGTCGAAGGAAGACCTATCACATGCAGCTTTTGCATAGTCGACGGGTGCCCGATCGAGCAGCAGGGGTCGCTAGGTAGTGATGAAACACGAACCCCTAACCGGAACCCTCCCTTACCCTTGGCAATGCAACCACCAATTGCTACAGGCCACAGTCGGCAATGGCACGGTCCACGCACGATCCAAGAACATGGGGCTCATCCCTGCACCACAGCATGGTGCTTTAATAGAATGAGCCACCCAGCAGCCCCCCAGGGCCAATTTGTAATAGTGTCAGTACTCTTACTCTCAGACCCTTTATGAATACAGGCCTTGGGAGTGTTTTAAGCAAGTAGGCCCCGCTAGGACACAGGCAGAGGCACTGTTCAGAATGACAAAGGCTCTGGTTGTGCACTGCCTGAATGAGCAGCCATGTTCTAGGCCCTGCTTCCTTTGGCTAGGCCTACAACCCAACTGGGAAGCGAGGTTGGCTCAACCCAGGCTCATTCTTCTTATCCAAAAAATCTAAAGTAGGTGAAAAGGGCCACCACAATATATACCAGGAAGTGCTGATCGACTAACAAGGAAGGAGAGACCCCCTTCAACCACAGTCCACCTTTTCAGAAGCAGAATTACTGCATATGCAAACCAGTGGAAGACAAAACCAAAAATGAAAAAAAGCAGAGTTGTTACTACTTGCTGGGATCCAAAACTGGCATTGCAGCAGTGAGGGATTGCGGAGACACTTCAAGCTCTACCAGTTCAGCACGTTATTCCGCTGCCTGTCAGAAATAATAACGTTGTCATGAACCCAGGAAGAACCATGTCCTTAAAGCTGCCTGTTCCTCCAGTTTAACCTCTTACCCACGAGAAAAATACTGTCCCGTGCATGTGACATAATGTGTCAGCACAGAGCATGCTGCAACTTGACAGTGAATTCAGGAATTTTATTCCCATATTCTTTTCAGTTTCATTGGCAATTCCCCTGTTTTTTTCAGCGCCTCTGTCCATTCAATAGAAATGTTTGCCTCATGTATTTCAGGTACTGCCTTAGTCCACTGGGGTCAGTCATAAAATGCACGGCAAAGGTCAAGGGTTACAAGAAGAATGAACAGACCAAACATTTATTTTATTGGACACACCAAATGCTCATGCATTGTAAGGACCATTGGCCTGGTGTGTGCTTACATCATTGAAGTGATTATTTCTGCAGGGCTATATTTTCAAATGTGTTATTCCCCCAGAAATTCTGAAATAAATTCCAAGTTCCAGTTTCACATATAAATATTTTTTCTGCAAACATCTCCTAGGTGACCATACAGAGAAAGAAAAGTATGTCTGGCTTCTGTGTAAATCCATAATATCCAAAATGTACATTTCTCGTACATATAATTCAAACATTCAAATGACAGCGATCCGCCGGGATTCAAAAGCAAATGAGCAGATGTGAGAAAAACACATGAAATATGATCGCCCATGGTTCCACCCCCCCCCCCCCCCCCCCCCCATCCCCTCCTCCTGACATGGGGCCTCCAGAGGACCCCCACTATCTTGAGTCAGACATACGGGAGTGTTTACACATGGACCCTGAAAGGTCGCTCTAAAACTGTCACAGAACATTTGTTTTACAGCCATCTTCATCCTGACCCTCTCAGCAATTTAGAATTGCTTCTGCAGCTGTTCACTGTATTTACATGAACCTATTCATCTCTCGCTCCCCTTTTTTACTACGATTCCTCCTCTGTGGCGTGCACAAATTCGCCTCAGCCTAGGACGCTGATGCGCTGCACGTTTTCTGCTTTTGTGAAGACGGCCAAAGAAATTGACTTGTCTGCAATATTGAAAGCGGTCTATAAAGAAAACTTCCAGGCGGTTTAATGTGTGAAGAACAGGACATACGAGTCTTCCTTTAAATAATGTGAAATAAAATAGACTCCAGACATTTGAGTGAAAGCATTAACATTTTATACTTATTAATGTACTTCAAGGTGAAAAAGATGTTTGTCTTTGTTGTGAGCGCCGTCACATAGCAGGGGTGAATTTAAATACTAACGATGACCTGATAAACCTCAATATTAAGCCATCATTCAAGGAGTATCACGGCTAGCAAATGAAACCGTGAGTAAGAACACTAAATTATAAACGTAAAAGGGAAAAACAGGAGAATTTAGCTTTGATTACTCAGAAATTATTTACATTTTGACACATTTTTAGATTGAGACCTTTTTCCCCATTTAATGAGCAATTAATTACCTTATCCAGGAAAATTTACATAGTTAACATTTTTTAATTTATACAGCAGGATGATAAACTATTCAGACTATTCAAAGTGCCTTATTCAATGGTAAAACTATGGCTCTGCTCCTGAAAACAGACCTTCCCATCCTCTGGGTCCAGTTCCTGTACTATTAGACCATACTGCCACCCATATGTTAAGACATTATGCTTTGCCATAGGCATATTGCTTTACTATTGCAATATTGCTTAAATGTAATACACAGAAATGTCAAAGCATTTCCAGTGAAACTTGCATAGGCACTCCATTAGGTCTCAGTCAGAGATACCAGAGGCTTATCCTGTCAGGCACACTGGCAGTTTCCAGAGAAGACGATGCACATTTTTTAACCTTCACTCAAAATCAGAATTAATAAGGCAGTAATGACATTTCACATAATGAGAATTTGACGGCATGAAAATAATTTGTCCAAATGAGCTTGCTGTGAGAGTCCAATGTTACATTACCAACAAACAGTATAGTATGTACAGTGGAATAGTAAAATAATCAGTTATGGCCTGAGTGTACTCATGCTTTACGATGTCAAAGGTCAAATGTTGTTTATGATTATGAGCAGAATGCCTGTACAGTACATATTCATTTCTGCGGCCGATTTGATTTGTGCATAATGGGAAACAATAATCACCATTCCAAAGATGAGCCTTCATGCGACCAGTGTCAAGAGAATTGTTGCATAAAATCCATTTCACTATTGTCCTTATTGTGTAAGCAATTTCTTGTGATGAAACCAGTAGGCAGTGACCTTTTCCAATGAGCATTATTAATACATGTGGTTTATTAGAAAAGGTTAACGAGCCTGAATCAGGCAATTCTCTGGGAATGCAAGCTAGGCTCAGAGTCAAGGGAGTCCTGAACTGGAAGCAGCAGCAGCATTTTAAAAAATGTATTTCATTGGTATTTTCACAGGTGTGAATTAGCTTTCTTTTATTGTGAGGGGGTGCCCGGACAGGTTCGTGAGTGGGAACTATTTTCCAACTAAAACGAGGAGTGCCTGACATTTAAAATCCATGGTATTCTTGGTACAAAAGCTGGGAGTAAAACCATCATGTATGCCCATGAGTTGAGTTTTTGAAGGATAAAATATTGTCCCACTCATTGTGGAGAGATGATATTTTGATGGAACAAAACTACTATACTAAAAAGGGGAGTAGGTGGAGTCTTATTCCATGAAACCCTGTATACAAAGATGGCGAAGCAGAACACAAGTTATTACACATACAAAGGATGAGCAACGAATAAAGTTTCCTTAGCATTGTGGCATGTACATAGATCGTAATTAGCAGAAATATCATTCAAGTTGCCCTTCTTTTGTGAGAATTAAACATTCAGTGGTTCCCAGATAGTATTGGAATTACTACTGTTGGTTGAGGATTCCCAATGAAAAGCAGAAAAGTTAGCAAGTACCTTCACAGTACTTCAGTAATTCAGTTTATAGTAGTACAATGCATTACAATTAATTCATATGTATTTAAATAATCTTGTAATCAAATTGTGTTTTTGTTTGTTTTAAAGTAGCTCATTCCTGCATTGAATGTGCATTCAAATAATTTTGAGAAAAGGACTTGCTTCCTGTGAATGATGGTTACTTTTAGATGTCATTATTTTACACAAAATATAGTTACATTTTACAAAGAATTTTTATTTATATATACATACAATTATATAATTATATATATATATATACAGTATATATATATATATATACATACATACATACATACATACACATACATACTAGGGGTGTGCCCGAAGCCAAAACCGAAATCCGGAAGTGCATGGATAGTGGGTTGGAAACTGATTTTTTCCTATCCAAAGTTGCCAGTTCATATTCGGATGCGGGAAAATAATGAAATTGCAACAGGGAAATCTTTGATTCAGTGCCCACCTGTCTGTATGCCTCTTCTGAACTTCACAGAATTAAGCATTGGATTGTTTATTTGTTTATTAAAGCATTAAAATATATAATTAGGGATGAAGCTGTTCGATATGGGCCATGTGACTCAATCGGCAGTCCATGAAATTACGGATAGGCCTACTAACCCTATATCTTTAACGTGCTCATTATAATCGAACAGTGTGCCTTGTTTATATAGGCCTATGTCATGTCAATCTTGTGAGAGCAAAAGAAAAAGAAACAAAACGTTAAATGAAAAATCTCAACATCTTGCATGCACGATACTATCCCTTTAATGCTGCTCGCTTTGGCTGCATTTAATCTCGCCACTTTTTCAGAACGTAAAAACACCTTTTAAAAGAAAGCAAAGGAGCAGCTAGAATCAGTAACCTATGTCCCATTTTGAAATGTCACTTACTGGCTATCAAAATCATTATTGCATTTATGCTAGTTGTGTTGTTTGTATTTTTAAACTGTACCGACCGTCCGTTCTGCCTCCGTATTGCTGCGTAATCAATTCCGTCAATCTCGCCATTCCATGAGCCCAAAGCCCTGTTCATTTAACTTTTTTCATTTAGAGTGGTTTTCTCAATAAATCATTAGGCTATAGTCCTCAAGTCTTCTCCTTGAATTTTATAAAGCATAATAATAATAATAATAATAGTAATGATAATATTACTATACATAATAATTTATGTATCCAAGTTCATATAGTAAAATAAAAAACTAACAAAAAAAGGAAAATATGAAATCACAACAGGCAGAAAGGGCTGTTATTGTGGAAATAGTTTCCATTCAAATGTATAATGGTATGGTTTGATGTTTTTATAAAATTGCCTTTTCATTCTGAGTTGATTATATATTGTACCTCAGATTTTTTCCAGTTCTTATCCAAAATTATTGTTCAGTGTCCCCCAGTTAGGGGGTGGGGGGTTCAAATAGGTTAACAAAAACAAACTAACAAAACAAAACAATAGACAAATACATATAAAGTACAGAATATAGTTCTTATAAAAAGACAGTAAGGGGGCTGAATACTCATAAATTGCAATAACAATTAATTTTTGACTAGAAAAGATCACATTTCCTATATGTAACACAACTTCTGGTAGAAGTACCACCCACTTCCGGTTTCTATCCGAATACAGATACAGATGCAGATAATGTTGATGGTCGAACAGATACAGATACAGATACAGATAGTGGTATTGCTGCACACCCCTAATATATACATACAATTAAAGGAAAAAACCCTACAGTCTGGGGGTCTGGTGGCTCTGTTATGCTATGGGGGGAATTTTCCTGGCATGGTTTGGGTCCACTTGTCTCCTTAGAGGGAAGGGTCACCGCAAATCAATACAAAGTTATTCTGAGTGACCACCTTTACCCTATGATAAAACATTTCTATCCTGATGGGAGTGGTCTCTTCCAGGATCACAATGCCACCATCCACAGGGCACGAGTGTCACTGAATGGTTTGATGAGTATGAAAATTATGTGAATCATGTGCTATGGCCTTCGCAGTCACCAGATCTCAACCCAATTGAACACCTATGGGAGATTTTGGACCGACGTGTTAGACAGCGCTCTCCACCACCATCATCAAAACACCAAATGAGGGAATATCTTTTGGAAGAATGGTGTTCCATTCCTCCAGTAGAGTTCCAGAGACTAGAATCTATGCTAGACTAGAGGTAGAATCTATACGCGTTGAAGACGCGTTGAAGCTGTTCTGGCGGCTTGTAGCGGCCCAACACCTTACTAAGACACTTTATGTTGGTTTTTCCTTTAATTTGTCACCTTTCTGTATGTATACAGTATGCATATATAATTATATTTATCCCAGGTCAGAGTGGCTGGGGAAATCAGTCTTTGGCTGTAATTGTCTACAATTACAGAACTGGCTCACTGATATGGGGCAGAATAGCTGTTAAACATTGTTAAACATTGTTAAACAACATCACCATATACCTGCAGATTAAAAAGCAGTGTTGTTGAACACACAGATCTACAGGAGACAGTTTCTGCCATTATAGAACCTTTGAAGCATTACTGGCCGTAACTGGGTCACTCCGGTTTGCTCTCTACAGAAACATCTGCGTTTCATTCCGATGGACTGTAAAGAACTGGCCATTTCTGAGTCAATGAAGAAGTCAAAATGTTCAAAAGGTCAGTACAGCATTCCAGTCCTCAGCGGGAAGACAAGATACGCAACAATACACTGTGCATCTTGCCTCCTTTCTGCCGATTCACGCAGCGCGTGACCCTGAGAGACCTAGGCTAGAGCAACAAATAAACGTCTGAGACTGACTGAGCTCTACCTCCAAGACTAAAGGCAAACTGGGTTATTAGCTTATTGATAAGATAGACTTCAAAGACACCCAGGCTAGAGCAACTATCAACATTTCACTTCCCAGCTGTGAGGCACTTTGCTGATAAGCCTCCCAAGTCTGAAACTTAGCTGGACACTTCACGTTCTGATGCCATTTCAGAATCAGAGATACAGCATTTTGATCCCGAAACAGATTGGGTAAATTCCACATCATTCAGTCTCCTGCATTAATGTACTGCCATGAGCCCGTTGCTCTAAGACGGTTTGCAGAAAATGTGCAAAAACTTGATTTTTCCAGCTGAGAAAAACGTCTTGCCCATCGTACGCTAAATGAAGTAGCGGGCCCGCTCGTCACTTTGCGCTCCCGGAGGCACAAATGTGGCCGTTCACACAGCAGACATTCTGTCAGAAGTCATCCGAAAACAGGGGAGACACATCTGATGGTAAGGAGGTGCCTGTGGTGCTCGAGTTGGCTTCACACCTCAGGACGGCATCGCGACGTTGCTCTCAGCTGAGCCACTTCCACAGTGTGAGAACAAGATCAGCATTCCAGATCCCAGATCTAAAGCACAGCAGCAGAAGAGATACCGTGGGGGTTTGGGGGGTATTTACCATGCATGTAATGGGGCGTGACGTGTGAGGTAGGAGGAGCCAAACGCAGCAAGGGGATTCTTTAAGCCCTAAGGCCACTAAGGCGGGAAACCCTGCAGATAAGGGAGGAGACAAGACAAGGAACACACACACACCACAGCTCGCTGTTACACACCAATGAGTGGAAGCACAAACGCCTGGCCTCACAACAAGAAACCCAAACAAGGTGAAAGGGAACAAAGGACTACTACCCCATACTTCCACGAGCTAAGTAACCAATAAACGAGCCGGAAATAACAAACGCCCTGTCTCGGAAACGAGACGCATAAGAACAGGCGAGTAGCATAATGGCACGAATACAAACCAACGTACCGAAGCTACGAACCGGCACACTGTAACACGCAATTGAGTAGAAGCACAAACGCCTGATTTCACAGCAAGAAATCCAAACAAGGCGAAGGGGAACAAAGAACTGCTACCCCATGCTTCCACGTGCTAAGTAATTAAACAGCCAGCAATAATGAACGCCCTGCCTCAGTAATGAGGCGCAAGAATAGGCGAGTAGCACAAAAGGTACACATAAAACATATAACCAACAAACACTGAAAACTAATGCGAATTAGAATGCCAGGAGGCGAAAGGAACGGAGATCTAACGTTGCAAGGCTATTCTCAGACTCGCAGTCAAACGCAAACATGTCCACAACATCGCCCAATCTTCCCCACAGAAAGACATGCACCGACAGACGAAACAGAACTACAGTTCCGAACAAAATCGTCAAACTCCATATAAGGATAAAAGGCACACAGGGACGAAAGGACAGCAGCACCGGAATTATCGGCTAACTGACTAACACGAGTATAGAGAATAAAAGCCCTGCCTCTTGGTAAAGAGGAATGTAATGAGAAGGCGAAGGAACAGAGATAACGTTACGTGGCTAGTTTCATAAGCTCGCAGTCACATGCATAAATAAAGGGGTAAACTCCCGATCTCCCAGGAGGGAGAAACATTTTACAGGAGAGCCGATGGTGCACCGCAGTCCCATAACTTTACTAGCAGAATGACTATCTTAAATAGAAAACACACGCCCTAGCCTCTCAGTAAAGGGAAATGTAACAAGGCAAGGGAACCAATAATTAAAGTTCCAAGGCTATAATGAGGCTCGCAGTCACACGCAAACATGTCCACAACATCGCCCAATCCTCCCCACAGGAAGACATGCACCGACAGACAAAACAGAACTACAGTTCCCGAACAAAATAGTCAAACTCCATATAGGGATAAAGACACAAGTCATGCACCGACAGACGAAACAGAACTACAGTTCCAAACAGAATCGTCAAACTCCATATAAGGATAAAGGTACAAGACATGCATCGACAGACAAAACAGAACTAAAGTTCCTAACAAAATCGTCAAACTCCATACACGGATAAAGGCACACAGGGGCGAGAGGACAGCTGCACCGGAATTAGCGGCTATCTGACTAGCGCAAGCTCAAACACTAATACAAGCCCTGCCTCTCAGTATGAACAAATGAAACGTACCAAGGCTACTAACTGGCTCCCTGTAACACGGAAATGAGTAGAAGCTAAAACGCCAGGTCTCTCAGCAAGAAAACCAATCACAGGCGAAAATGGAACAAAGAACTGCTACTCTATACCTCTACGAGCTAAGTAACTAAAGAGCCAGCAAGAAATAAGCCCTGCCTCAGCAATGAGACGCAAAAGTAGGCGAGTAGCCCAAATGGTACGGATAACTCACAGCCAACAATACACCACAGTACAAAACAATAAACAAACACAATGAACAATTAATCTCGAAGCCCCGATTGAAGGAAACGGAAGGTTTATATAGCTCACCGGCATTACATTCCAGCTGTGGACGTTGATTAACTTACTCCGTGAAAAGAAGCGCCCACCGGTGTGGCGAGCCGAGGAACGCGACCACAAGGAAAAAAGGGTCATAAACCATGACAATGCATTGCTGCAGTTTTTAAAAAATCACGTTCCTGAATTGCTGTAGGTGTTCTGGTCCAAATCTTGACAAATGACTGCAGTCAGCGCAAAAGGGCATAAACTTTAAGAATCTGGCTCAAAAGTTTCTCTAGCGGTAAAATGTTAGGTACTGTTCAATCTGTGATTGGCCAGAAATGTCCTCCCTGTGACGTATTCCCCTCGGTGACAAAATAGAAACCTGTAAAGCTACCGATAGTTCTGTGGCTACGCCCTGAAGTTTTGGAGCGAGGGGCAGGCAGTGCAGCGGTTGATCTGCGTGGAAAAGTGATAGAGTGAGCGAGTGAGCGATATAGCTAGCTTACAGTTTAGCTTTTTTGAATATTCTCGTTATAGTAGCCAAGTATTTATTTTTGGGTATATATTCTTTTATAGTTAGCTTGATAGTCCCTTTTTTTGATAGTTCATTTTTCAGTCTAGTTTAGCAAGTAGGCTAGCTAGCTAGTAAATTCTTTTTTTTAAAATAAATATATAGGCTACTTTATTAAAAATAAATGTATAGTATAAAGTATATAAACATGGACATGGAGAGCTACTCTCTGTTGCATGCACGTTCTGGATATTTCCTGTATTTTTATATTAAAACAAAACTAAATTTTACATTCTGACGAGATAAGTAAAGTATCAACTGTTTACTTTTTCACCCCGAAAGCGGGGCAAATGCGGACAGCTCGCTCCTGCGGTTTCCCCCGCAAGGCCATGCTTTAAATCTGGTGGAGTGGATTACCGGAACCTTCGTCCGCTGGTACAGGCAGCCGTGATGGCTATGGAATCGGCCCCAACTAAAATGCCGTTAATCAACACGCAATCACTATCCAACAAGATGTTTGTCCTGAATGATTTCTTCACCTCCCGGGGATTGGACTTCATGTTTGAATCTGAGATGTGGCTTCATCCCGGGGACTTCAGCCCTGTTACGGAACTTTGCCCACCGGATTGTGAGTTGTTTTAGCACCCCCAGGACGGCGGGTGTTTAGCTGCTGTTTTTAAGAAACATTATAATTGCCGGCTCCTGAACGCTGAACAATTCTCCAACTTTGAGGTACAATTATTAAAAGTAGGATTGGCTAATCCTCTTCTCGCTGTCCTCATTTACCGACCGCCAAAATATAATAAGGATTTTATTGCGCAGTTCTCTGACCTCCTGTCTTCTATCATGCCTAAATTTGATATAATTTTGATTATTGGAGACTTTGCCATTCATGTCTGCTACCCATCGAATCCACTTTCTGTAGTTTGCTGAATCATCATGTGCCCTTGCTGTCCTGTGTTTGTTTACAAAAAATATTCTACATAAACTATTACACGCGCTGCACAACACCGTTCAGCTGCAGTGCCGACTGTTGGCGAGAGCAGTTATTTACATTTTGTTGGTTAATGAAGTCACTTTTAAAATATATTTTTGAATTTATGTTTTAGGGTATATTATTGCTATATGTGGTATTTCCTGCAGAAAGGGGGGATTTGGGTCAAATAGTTGAGCCAGGAATTGTAGTATCTGCATCCTACATGTTTAGCTTTGCAACGTAGTACAGAGAACAGACATTCTCTCTGGCTACTAGTGAAAAACAATTCCTGGGGCGTGGTTTAATACCTGGAGCTCAGCCCCTATATAATTACCAATATATATTTCAAAAGTGGGCGGGGTCTAGCGAAACCAGCGTGTTTTGTTACCCTTTAACCATTGACTTCTGTGAGGAAAAGGTGATGAGTAAAAGGGGTTATAAAACATTCACCGTTTGGTGAATTAGCTTAATCTCACACTGAAAAAATCCAACCTTTAACCTCAATTCTATATACAGAATTCTATACAAAATATAGCAATTCTCGCCTGTTTTCACTAGTGAGCAACAAAGCTGTTTATCTCAAAAACTGTAAAGGCTACAAATATGGTTCATAGCTTTTATTAAAACAGAGAACTGCACTATTATGACTAAGGAGTCAGAATTCATATACATACACTTTTGCTACTTAATTACAACAATTTATGTACAGAAATTGTGAAAACTAAAAAACGGGTACCTACATTCACATTTCAGATTTTTTACCTGATGAGCTACAAGAGCTATGGAGGAAAAAACTCCTCTCTGCGATTCTTCAATATGCTGCCTATCTCTGCTAAAAATATGGTGTCAATATATCAAACCATTCAAATTCTACAGTTTTTTTCAGGTGAACCATTTTGGTTACCAAAGTTGGCACAAATTGTGCAAAATGGCAAGGTTCCAGAAAAGTCTCAATATGATTTCTTTTTTTAAGTTTTACAATAAAATTTGATAATTTATCAATATTGACAATAAAAAGTTCATTTTTTTGGTGTGTTTCATATTACACAACTAATTAGCCTACCCGTGGTCCCCAAAAAGCTCTCCAAAACCATGTAGCAGCACAGTGAATCCACCAGAGCCCCATTAGCCAGAAATGAGTCCAGGTATATGCAAACGGGATATAAAAGCAAATGTCCACCAGTTTCCTAGATAAAATAAACCCCTGCATAATAATCAACAACAACAAACTCATCCTGATGTTATCATGTTATCTCTCCCTCATGTTACGTCATGCATGATTTGCTCATTTGTTTACCTGCACAGCCTGCTGTACTGCATACAGAACAATTTACTCATGTGGAACAAAACAAACACTTCAGATTTAATTCAAAAGAAACTCGGAACAGCTTGTCTCAGACACAAATAGATAGCTAGCTGCTATGTGTAATTTTGCTGGCTAGATTGCCATTGTTACAATATATCAATGTTAGCTATATTCATTTAATTCAGAGGGATTCGTTTTATACATAACAGTGAATTCGCACTGGTATACTGGCAAAAAAAATCTGTTGACTTACACCACTCAGCGTCACTGAGACAAGATCGCAAAAACATATCTGGTCTAGGACCTGCTGCACGGAGAAACTCCTGAATAACCTAGACATAACTAACCAAAAACTGTATGAAAGTGACTGTAAAGTAAAAAGTTGAACAGCAGCAGTTACCTAATGAATTGTGCTTTGCTAAATGGAATGTAGCTAGCTACGCTACAAGGTAAAAACACTGTGCCATCTTGGTTTGATAATTACGCGTGGTTGCCTCCTCCTCTTACGCGTAGCTGTATCTATGTGACTTCCGAAGGCTTTGTGTTGAATGAGGGCTTGTCTGAAAGATAAGAGTCTTGGCTATTGGCTGGAATATTTGACAGACAGTTTTAAAACCCAATGGAAAGGAAATAATACTCGCCGTGAAGGCGGGTCGATGCGAGTTTTTCCCACTTCAGATACGCCTATTGTGCTATCAGTCAAAGAAATACACCCAATTGACGACGGTTTTACATAATTCTCTACAATCAAGTACAAAACCCCTTTGGCTAAAATATACTAAGCCATGGGATTGGTACTCCAGAAACTGGCTGAGTTTTACAACGCCAAACTGAACACAGCCAAACTACTCGTGATGAAGTGCAGAAAAGCACAAGTCGGTTTAAAATTGGAAAGAAATCATGTACAGCCTTATGAAAGTTTTAAAGTATTTTTTTTCAAAGCCTAAAGGTATAATGATTTTTCAAACCAAAGTTTTGCGAAATACAATTAAGCAGAACAGTTTACCAGCACATTGTTTATGGTGTGACATCCAGCTGCAATACATATTTGGGAATTAGGTCGGAGTTTCCAACGTTATTTACGAAGTTTTAACTCAATGTTTTGGGCTTAAAAACCACTTTCCCAGAAGGAATATCTTAAGGATATTTAATCAAAATATTGAGGTGAGCAGTTTATTATATATTATTAAATTAATGAAATGTATAATTTAATAACTTCCGTAACGCCCGCGTTACCGCTAGGGGGCGTTTGGCAGCAAGAGGTTAATTGAAGTAGATTTATTATGGGGAAAAAAATCTCATCAAGAAATAATTATTTTTAACAAAACCATGTGTGCCACAATTATTGGCACCCCTGCATTTAATACTTTGTACAACCTCCCTTTGCCAATAAAGCAGCACTGAGTCTTCTTCTGTAACATCTAATAAGGTTGGAGAATACAGAGCAAGCTATCTGAGACCATTCCTTGTTACAGAATCTTTCCAGATCATCCAGAGTCCTAGGTCCTCTGTTGTGCACTCTCCTCTTCAGCTCAGCCCACAGGTTTTCAATGGGGTTTAGGTCAGGGGACTGAGATGGCCATGGCAGAAGCTTGATTTTGTGTTCAGTTAACCATTTTTGTGTTGATTTGGACGTATGTTTTGGATCATTGTCCTGCTAGAAGATCCAACTACCCAGTTTTAGTTTCCTGGCAGAGGCAGCCAGATTCAGATTTAAAATGTCCTGGTATTTCATGGAGTTCATCATGCCATGTACCCTAACTAATTATTTGGAAGGCATGCCAGAAAAAAGCCTTTCCTGTCATTTCACCACAAACGTAAGCGCCTGGAGTTTGCTAAATGCTACTGGAACCGTGTTCTATGGTCAGATGACACAAAAATTTAGCTTTTCGGCAACCAACACTCAAGGTGGGTTTGGCGTAAAAAGAAGGATGGCTATACCGAAAAAAACCCGATCCCCACTGTTAAGTATGGTGGAGGTTCCGTGATGGTGTGGGGCTGTTTTTCTTCCAAAGGCCCTGGGAACCTTGTTGGCATGGAGGTGACGTCTAATGGTAGTTTTGGAGACTTGATGACCCCAAGATGCTACTTTCCTCTGTAATTCTCCAACAGTGATCCTTGGGGATTTTTTTTGCCTCTCTTACCATCCTCCTCACTGTGCGTGGGGGCAAAATAAACTTGGGTCCTCTTCCAGGCAAGTTTGTAACAGTTCCAGTTGCTTAGAACGTGTTAAGTATTTCCCTAACGGTAGATATGGGCATTTTCAGGTGAGTAGCTATTTTTTTATAGCCATTCCCTGACTTATGAAGTTCAACAAAATTTTCCCTCATTTGATTTGTGTGTTCTCTTATCTTTCCCATGTTGATGTATGAATAAGGGAATATGGCCTCTGTGTCACCTCATATTTATACCCCAGTGAAACAGGGAGTCACGGATTACTGCTTGAAAGTTCCTAAGCACTCTGATCAACTTTAAAAAGTAAAATATAAATGGAAAAAATGCTTCAGTTACATTTTGTTCATAAGAATTTCTAGGGGTGCCAATAATTGTGGCACATGTGGTTTTGTTAAAAATAATTATTTCTTGATGAGGGATTTTATTTTCTCAGAATAAATGTACTTTTAATTAAATTTTTAAATTTTTCACATTTTTTCAGTGTGAGATCAAGATTATATTTTTTATAACCATTTTTTACTCATCTTTACCAGCGGTGCCAATAATTGTGGAGTGCACTGTATATTTGTGCATCCGTGGTTGGGAGTAAATGTGAGTGCATGTGTGTATTGTGTACAGGTGGTTCTGTGTGTGTGTGTGTGTGTGTTTGTGTGTGTTTACGTCAGACAAAGCCGGGAATTCTCAATGCCACAGAAAAACGGTAAAAACTGGATCACTGCAGTTGACAATTTAAAAAAAAAAAAGTGTCTGACTTAACATTTTTTTCTATTATGCCTCTATATCGAATTACACTTGTAAATAACAGTTTTTTGTATTGTGGTCACACAGGCAGATGTGAGAGAGGACAGCAATGGCATCATAAATGACCATTAACTCCAGGATCCTTCAGTGCTGTGTCATGTCACATGAAATACTTCCTGACAATTGCATGCGTTGGGGATTTAATATTTGCAGTCCATCTGTATTTTCAGACAACAAATCATTAAGTATTCATTATACTTGTCATTATAAGGTGGCAGGGCAGGCAGGGAAATGTAGTTTATCTGCTACAACAGAAGTCCTAATTATTTGTATATGTAGTCAACGTATAGACTTGAAATAATAATAATAAGTATGCGTACATAATATATATATCCCACCAAATATTATACAGTACATCCAATTCAAATATATTTAAAAGCAATACCAGCTTTTTTTACAATTGCATTTTTAATCAGTCTTTCTCTCCTGTGTGTTAAGAGAGATGAAAGCATTAGCTCTACGTTAAAATGGGCTCAAATATAAAATATGAGATTACACTGTTGAGAGGGAATGCTGCAGTTGCCTTCATTTTGCACTCTACAGTAAATAAAAAATAAATTTGAAAAGGCATATTGCAGAGCATCGAGTTTGGAAGAGCATCCTTCCACATACAGAGGGCCCTGTAGGATTCTCAGTTTGCCACTGGGGGCAGCCTGCACACATGCTAACAGTCGCCTCTCAGGATGAGGGAAGTGGAGGACAGGAAAGGACCACAGCGTTTTATACTAGCATCGGTGGGGCATTGGAAAGGGTGAAGAATCAGTAGCCTTCAAATCTGAGTATGCAAGTGTTGCAACAAACATCACTCAAGATCTACAAGTTACTACAAACATCATCACTCAAGAGGCTAGTGCATTACAGGACAGTGAGAGTGGGTCAAAAACAACACTCCTCCATTTATACTTCCTGATCTTTGGGAGTTTTCCTTTGACCTTTTAATTTACTAGTTGCCTAATTCTTCTGAGATCAAGGGTCTCAAAGTGCAATTTCGGAGGGGAAGCTCAAAAGATTGGTTTCAAATGGTTATCTGCCCACCTCGAACGGCAAGTCCATGACCACAGACAGAATGTGGCCACACTTCCTGTCCAGACCACGAGATGCAGTCCAACACAACAGTATTCATTACACCTGTCAGTCAGCGCCGCTCCTCTGTGATGTATAATTTATCGGTTTTAATTATTCCGCTGTTGGTGACAGACATCTTCTTGCCGAGCATTGGAGCTGTGCCTCCAGCACTTCAGTAACAGCTCATTGGCTTTGTTGTCTGATGCATCATTGCCTGTTTTTACAATGTGGCAGACAAGACATGGATTAGCCCTCCAGGCATGGTGCTAACGCACTGACTCCCTGCCTGCTTCCTCTTCTGCCTGAGCTGGGAGGTTTCATCCGCAATCCCAACTGAGGATGATAATGGGGGGAAAACAGTGGACTGTAGCATTACGGGGAGGGAGCAGTGGGCATGGGTTTAGCGCATATAGCTCAGAGAGAGGAGCTACTCTCAATTCAGAGTAACATTCCAAAATACATTTTAAGGGTTTACGGATCTCAGTTCAGAGAGGAGTAATGTTACCAATCAAATTTTTTTTTTTTTTTTTTTTTGGGGGGGGGGGGGTTACACAGGTTTTGTTTTTGTTTTTTTACCTTAGAGCTGCCAATTTGGAGGGCAGTTTCACCAAATTCATATTTCATAGGTTTGACTAAGCTCAGAGAGGAATGTTACCAAATCAATGTGTTCCCTGTCTTTTTCCTCTTTTTGGAATATCCTATTGTTAGTGCTGAGTGATTCACCAAAATGTTGGTGTTTTTTCTGCGCTAACTAATTCAGGGGTGGTGTCTTCGTGCTGGTCTAAATCAAAAACCTTCACCCACACTGGCCCTTTTCGGATAAAATTGCCCACCCCTGAACTAATTGATCAGTGTCGGTTTGATTATTTGAATAAAGGCCTGTCACATAGAACCAGCACTGTAGTTACCAATTGTTACAGGAGCATGTTGCCATGTTGGAGGACCAACTCTAACAGAGACACTTAACGTTACTAATAGTGTTTTCTACTCTCCATGAAACAGATCTTGAAACGATATCCAACGCTGCGTTCTCACAGCGAGCGACTCGGTTGCTGGGTCGCTCAAGTCCACTAACGCTGAGGGCGGGGTAAGAGCTTCCCATAGTGTTCTCTAAGTCTTTATATTCTTTATAGTTATGTCATGACACTGATATTTATTGGGTTATTTGTTCTAGCTAGCTAACGATATATCCATCTTCCTCGCTAGCTAGCTAGCGATCTCTATCCCTCTCCCTAGATAGATAACGTCATAGATAGACAGGTAGATAGATAGATAGATAGATAGACAGACAGACATATGCCATATCTCTAGTAGTGTATAAAACTATAAAACATGTTGTTAGGGTTGAACAGGACAGGGTAGGCTTGGACCATATTTATTAGATGATCTTCCATTGCTGCAATGAGAATCGGGAGGAACAATTATTCAAATGGTATCACATCGGTTGGAGAACTAGGAAGTGCGGAACTCTGGCTGTTACAGCCAATGGCCGCGAAAAGTTAAAATGCAGGCAACATTTATCGGCCGATTTTGGTCCCTCAACTTCATAGAAAATGAATGGACTTCCGGCAACTGGGCGACCAAAGTTGCTCGATGTGAGAACGCAGCGTTACGTTAGCTAACGCTACTGTGATATTGCTGTCCTACAATGCCGAACTTCTGCGCTGCGTATCGATGTGCGAATAAAGCTGGGAAAAGAGTCAAATGTCCTTTTACATGATAATCTGAGTAGGATACCCACCATAGTAAGCCGCCAGGCAGGGTGAACAAACTAAATTTTACTAATTTTACTGGTGGTTGAAAAGTGAGCTGAATTTAGACAGCAACCAGTAGCTACAGCATAGGCTCGGATCATTCATAATTTATGTTTTATGAAGTTATCCAGTTAATATATACATAACTAACTAGCCTAATGTACGTTTATGTGCATTATCTTAATGTTAGGAAGTTAAAAGTTAATTCATCACTAGGTTTAGCTAATGTTAGTAGCTAGCTATATCATTTGTGTGAACGACTGCTACGGAAACATTAATGTTAACCTAATGGGATACGTTAAGCATATTGTGAACATCAAACCAGTGTTAACTTGAACTATTACATTGCTAGGGGTGCTACGTTGTACGATTTCTCAAAAATAGATTGGATACCGACTGTAAACATTACCTGTGCTGGCCAGGCAGGGTGCGAGCGATATTTGAGAATCCAGAAGAGGGTGAAAAGAAAATGTAACCGATCATTAAGCACCAAATAACGATGTATTTGAAAGTAATAATGAAAATAACGGTAAATGTACTTTATGTGTTGAACTGATTCGCCTTTTATCCATCGAGCTAAAATATGTTTTGTTGCTGAAGTAGGCTACTGTAGCCTACCGTTAATACTTTAACATGCAACGTATCACTTTGCTCCCATATGAACCGCACAAGCACTTACTTACCAAGGTGGTATAGGCTACTACGAAGCAGGATTACTGAATTAGTACTAGCTGGATAACTGAATAAAACCCAAAACAGCTCTTTTTGGGTTTAAAAAAAAGGAACACATGGTTGGCTAAATGGCTCTAAGTCATCAAGGGTCTGACGTATCAAACAAGACTTAAACCATTACTCTGCTGCCAGAAATACAGTAGATATGGATGGATAACTTGAAGGGTTTCTTCTCCTGACTTATTTTTTCCATAGTGTTCAATAGGAAAATTTGTCAGGAGAAACAACCCTTAAAGTGATCCATCCATATCTACTGCATATCTGGCAGCAGAGTGATGGTTTAAGGCTCGTTTGATACGTCAGACCCTTGATGACTTACAGCCATTTAGCCAACCATGGGTTACATACTATTCCTGTGGAATTTACAGCTTAATTTAGTCCCACCCCCCAATTCCCATAGAGATCCATTCAAATGCAGAGGTTATAGTATCGCTTCTAAGAGTACCTGGAAATAAGATATCAGGAGTCTTTTGATATCCTTTTATACAGTCATGATGGCATCACCTTTTTACCTGTGGAATACCTGTTTACCACAGAAGTTGTTTGAGAGAATGGCAAGAATGTGCAAAGCCGTTATCAAGGCAAAGGGTGGCTACTTTGAAGAATCTAAAATATAAGACTTTTTTTTATTTGTTTAACCCTTTTTTGGTTTTTGCATAATTTAATTTGTGTTATCTCATAGTTTTGATGTCTTTACTATTCCAAAATGTGGAAAACAGTAAAAATAACAGGAAAAAACCTTCTATGAGTAGGTGTGTCCAAACTTTTGACTGGTACTGTATATTAGGGCCCCGTGCTGACCTAATTTCCCCCCCCCGAGCTGATCATGTAGTTACGCCACTGGAAAGTATGTTAGCTATGGACCCAAGTTTTCGGTCTACTGGTGTTGACAGAAACGAAAAAGTGCTTTAGTTTGCCGTACAAACCATATGCGCCATAAGAGTTAGGCCTAGAGTTTAACTTTTGAATTAAAATTATTCAAAAAAAAATTAAATTGTCATTATTTCATGATACATTCATGTTTTAAAAAAAATCTAAAACCAAGATTATTTTCTAAAACTGAACCAAACTCAGAAAACGCTAATCACTCAGCACTACCTATTGTACTGTGCCCTCTGGTCACCACCATGCCACCTGCTTCACCACTCATCCAGTGCACTCAACTGTAAGGCTGTTAATATTTTCCATACTGCAGACCACATGACATTACAGGTGCATCTGTGATGTCGGGCCGCTGCTTGACAGAATTTGCTTGCTTACCACCATGACAGAATTTGTTCCAGACGATAACTGCTAGCCTGTGGGTGCCTTGTGCGTTGCTGGACGGAACCAAAACGACCTGACTTAAACTAGGACGCGGAGAGGAAAAGGCCAGTTGTGACCCACCCCTACAAAGTCCCAGTTAGCTAATTGGCTAATGAGACAGCCTATGCTTGACTCTAGGGCCTTCACAGACTGAGCTATTCACAAGTAAAATATCACTGGTCAGTGGGAAATAAATCTTTGCCAGTGGCAGTGACGCCATTAGCATCTCAGGAAAGAGACAGGTCGTCCCACAGTTTAACTGCAGCTGGAGCTAATTGGGTATGTGATGAGCACGTTCAGACTTCAAAAGGCCCCCTCCATGGGACAGCATATTTTACTGCGCAGACTGAAGCCCTATATGAGCAGCCCACTTATTGAGCAGGTTTCAGTCACCCCCAACCCTTCACCTCCACTGGGAACTTGCAGCATTGATCTGAGGCTGTTAATCATATCAATACACGTGCACACACAAGCAGGTGCGCGCACACAGTTTGTGGGGGTTTTTTTATTTGTAAATTCTCACTTCCATCCCATGTATGCAAAAAGGCAATTGCTTGCAAACTACTTAAGGCAGCAGTAGGTGAGCATACATATCAGAGTTTAGGGAACCCCATAGTGATTAGATTTCTGAAAAGAATTCTTCTATTCTTCCCATTTGGAATGGTCTGCCATATTTGTAATGCCCATACTGTCACTATAATGTCCTCAGTGAATTTTGTAAAGACAACACACACACCCTCCAAAGGGCATTCTGCCAAACACTGATTCTTTTCACTCTAGTCCACCAGCTGAGACACACAATTGTCATTCTGAAGGACTGCACTACACAGCTGGAGCAGGCAGACTACGGGCAGCCAGCTGACTGAATGAGTAGAGGCAAGACCCTGGGTGATGTTACAGCCAACTCTCTTCTGCCCTTCACTATCAATAAAAGACCTTGGAAACAGCATACCATGAACGCAAGCATTTTATTTATTTATTTATTTATTTCGGCACGCATATAGTCACACTTCATCACAATTTCTGTAATATGCCCTGAACAAACACAGTACCTGCCGAAAAGGGATACGGGAAAAAGCAGACTGCTTATCAAAGTCCCGCCCCAATTCCCAAATCAAATTTGAATGTTCACATTAAACATTTGTTTAAAACAGATTATTTCGTATCACAACAGCATAGCTGAATTTGCTTTATAACAAAACAGTCAGAGAAAGAAAAAATAAAATAAAATAAACAAAATAATAAATTAGCAGGATGTGCCACCCAAAGCCCCCAGCCCCACCACCCCAATACCAAAGTAAAGGAACTGGTACTAGGACTAGAATTTTAATGTTTGTATAAATGCATATTCATGTTCTGAAGATAAAAACAAGAACTTACATCCCCCCAACCCTTACATCACCGATTCAATTCATTACAACAATTCAGTTCACAGTGGAACATATTACTGGCTCTTATTATATCGGTTGTTCAACATATTTCCATTGCGCAGCCTCCAGAGAACAGCTGCCCATTCCTCTCTGAAGAGTCATGCTGGTCATTCCATATAGAGCCATTAGGAACAGCAGCACAGGGTCAGCACACCACAGGGAAAAATTCTATACATTCATTCAGTGCTACATGAGAACATGACCGGTGTTTTCCTAATGGGTGTTTGGGCCTCTACACATGTCCTTCAGATTCTGGGCATTTCCCCCCTGCTGCTTTCCAGGCTTGGAGCCTTGCCAGGCCATGCAAACCTCCCGCAAGGTCTTCACCTCTATCCCTGCAGGACAGTTTGAGGGAGAAAAAGCAGATGTGATGTTCTGCCTCAGTATTCGCGTGCAACACAATGAATCACAAAATTCCTCTGTGTTAGTGCAAGGCAGAGGAACCCAAGGGACGTGGCCGGGGCTACAGGTGTGGAATTTAGGGGACAGCAGCCAAGGAGGGTGAACCAAGACAGTTGGACGTGTCACAGCTACAAATCATCCACCCAGCTGCTGAAGGGATAAAATAAAAAGATAAGTGTAAACTTCACCAAATTCTCAAAATGATAGGTTTTCTCAATCCACAAATGGCTGGCTCGGAGCCACAGAGAGAAGCTTAAAAGTCTGGACAAAACCGATTTAAGCTTCCCTACGATTGTAAAAATTTGATAGCTGAATGTTATGATCATAGGTAAAGCCAACATCCTGATGAAGAACCATTACAGGTTGAAACGTTGATCATGTTGTGGTGTATTTTAAAATCAATTATTAGCTACTTGGGAGCTGCTTACGCAGTCTGAAGATTCTATAGTCTTTACCCAAGTTGCTTATTCTGTCCAGCACCTGCATCATGGTTTTTTCATGTGCCTGTGCCTGTCTTTTTACACATTTTTTGTGAATGTTACGTCTGCCATTTAATGGTTATTCAATATACTAACAATACAAAACAAAAAAACATTTTAATCCTGTTTAGTCAGTCAGTGAAATGTGCAACAGGCAAGAAAAGCATGATAGCCTGTGGTGCATGAATAGAGTCATGTCTAAAGGGTGTTCGTCATAACACCCAGTGGAGTGCCTTGAACAAGTGTATCCTCGAAATAAAACGGTTTTTAAAAGATTTATAAATAATCAAAAAACAGCTGATTATAATAACTCTGAATCAATGACAAAAAGTGTACATATTTTGTACATATAAGGCACAAAGAATTACATCACCAGTAGATGTATTAAAGATCCATTCCGAGGGACACTGAGCAGGGGAGAAATTTAAAAAAGAAGAGTTCCCAATTAAAAATTATTATTATTTCAAAGACATAAAGGTGTGTGGACATTTGACGAGAATTAAAAAACTAAGTGAGAATACATGTTGATTATACTTCGCACAATCTTCAGTTAGGGTGTGTTAGATTAAATTAAATCTAAATTTAATTAGGGCTGCTGGGTGACTCATCCTGTTCAATTGCATGGATGGGCCACATGATCTGGTATCGCATCTGGACTGCGACAGTGCCGACTGTGGCCAGCAGTCCCATAGGGCGATGCACAATTGGCTCTAGCGTTACCTAGGGATGGGAAGGTTTCAGTCGGCTGGGATGAATGGGTAAGTCCAGGACAATTAAACACACTTTCGGACCACATAGTCACAGATTTAATGATATTTAGCACGCTGATTTGGTCTTATAAGAAACCCTTGAACTAAAATTAGATTTGGCACAGCTCATTAATCTGGGAGATATGGGCTAACAAAGTTTGGGCTAATTAGCATGACTCCATAACTTGACATATCTACATTACTATAGTTCGGAGAGAAACAGTCCTTATATCATTGTAAAGGTCTTTTTCAGCTCATGCACATATACTATGTCAACCCCAAAATGAAAAGTAACAGAGTTATGAGTGATTATATTCTTTAAAGTTGATCTACAAAAAATGGTTGAAATTTTCACCAAAGTTAGGTTATAATGTCATCAACACCTCTAGAAATGTTGGTCTTGGGTTTGAGTCATAACAGACAGTCAGGCACATGCACAATTACAATATACTACATTTTTGATGAGTGCTTCTTGATGTAATGGAGTTAAGAAGCAGTGCCTGCTGTTACGTTCCTCCAAACAAAACAAAGGATCACAAGGAACTATGACAAATAGCCACTCAGCAAAAACAAACAAAACAAAATACGAGAAAAAATGCAAAAAGGGTTCTGAAAGGTACCCCGGAGGAAAGGTACCCATTGGAGTTGCTGAGACTAAAATACAGAAAACCAAAACACAGGGAGATCACCAAAATATGGAAAACTTTGGACAAAACAGAATTTCAGCCTCAAGGGAAAATCTCTCCACATGAAGCCAAAAAACTTTTACAATTATAAAAGAACAATTTCTCTATGACCTATAATAATGTAGATTTGGCAAGTCAAAGTCATGCAGTCACGCCAATTAGCCCAAACTTCATTATACCATATCTCCCAGATTGATAATCCGAGGTAAATGTAATTTCAGTTCCAGGGGTTTCTTATGACCAGATTAGCATGCCAATTTGTGTTAAAAATCTGTGACAATGTGGTCCAAAAGGGTGTTGAACTGACCCGCACTTGCCCCGAAAGCATTACGTCACACACCAACAACCACCACTGGTCAATCGGGCACCCACAAATTCGCCTGTTAAAGTGGCTACCTCCGAGTCATGCCTATACTATCCCGACTTGCGAACTGCGGTGTGATAAGCGTTGGCTGACTTGAGAGTACAGCACATCTGTGCTCTCCAAAATTGTAAACAGAGTGTTGGTGTGTGACCATTATTAGGCATTGCAAATTGGGGAGAAACAAGGGAAAATCATTTGAAAATAGATTCATAATTTTGAGGATTATCTGATGAATGCAAGTACAGAATCTTTTCCAACTCCATATGTGACCACAGAGCACTCCTATTCAGTTATGGAACTGTTAACAATGGCAGTAAAAACCAATATTTTTCTAGTGTGACGATGCAAAGGGCAAATATTCTTGTTGAAACGCTCTTCTGATTGGACAATGTTGTGCCCCGTGTGCCCAATCAAAGAGCTGGAAAATATCTTTGTTAAAGTAATAGGGACTATAGAATGCAGAAGCAAAACCAATACAAATGTATTAAAATATTGAATGTCATTCAATCATATGCTCAAAAATCTGAATAATCACTTGGGTTCCTGTTTGTTTAAGGGGTTGAAGGATTGCAACAATGCCCAGGAACCGTAACCTTGCAAAGAACGTAACCTAGGCCTGGAATTAAACTGAATAAAGTTCTGCTCCTGGACCATCTGTGCAGCAAAGAACCAGTAGAGATTTGGGGAAAAACATATTTCACACTGCAGGCAGTGGGAACCCTTCCCCTCTCGTGGAGGCATGATGATTCACGCAAAGCTTGAAATTAGACATAGACATGGAACCAGTGACAAGTTAACTTTATGAACTGAGGGAGGGATGGGAGGCTCCCACTGCCAACTATCTGTATGTGCATTCTACACTGATAGTACTGCTTGTCTGCCTGCACCCGCAAGAGGAGAGACTATAAACAGAGAAAGCATACAGCAAGCAAATTTGGCATAAACAGGCACTGGCTAAGTGCTACGGTGTGACTGAGGAAACATTTAAAAGAAGTGAGCACAGCAACGTTGCAGGCTTTGTTGCTGCATGCATATTGCAAAATGTGACATTCAACAATGAGTAGTTTTCACAGTGAGCCAATATGCAAGAAACATGAACCCCCATCTACTAAATTTTGTGGAAGAAAAAACAGGATGTGTATCCATATAAATGGTCATAACATACAATATATTTTTCTCTGTGGTTCACTGGTAATCAATGTAGCAATTAGCAGAGTGAAAGAAAATGTTACAGAATTAGCAAAAATTTGAGCTGGCACAATTCCTTTCTATGACCAGAAATGATTGATTTTGCTCTGCCTCACTGTAAATAAACGGAATTCACGCTACTGAGCAGGACGGATGAAATGTGGCAACAATGAACAATTCCCTGTTTGGTTGCATAAAGAGTTGCATCAAAGCATAATTGGCAGAAGATGCATTACCATATTTAAGGGTCTAATTTAATATGTGCTCCAACAGCAGATACAAGGAAAAAAAGTTACAATAGTTCACAGCATTAGAGCCGTTTAACGGTGCACTAAACCTGGCGGGTAAATGTTCACAAAAGTTAGCATGATGGACAATTATTCAACTAGAACTAGCACATGAAAAGCCTTCTCATTCCTTGTCTTCCTCACACAGGAGGAAAGTTCTCTTGGACAGAGACGAACAAGCCAAAAGTCTAAAATGGTCAAGATTTTGATAACCATTTGACATTTTCACGCTGTCTGATATGGACTGGAAAAGAGAACATGAATATCAAATGAAAAAAACAACCAGCAAACTGACTTAGTTCAGATGGACCTTAACTGAAAGGATCTTACTCAAATTTATAAGAAGACAATAACCCTGCATGAGTCATTTGAACCCAATGCACCTGCTTGTGAAAGGAAAACAAAGCAAGGCAATCCTCACACAACTGAAGAGTAAACCCTTCAGTGGGCCTGTGTGCATTGTGACATCCACATCCCTGCATTAAATTTTTTTATTTTTTTTAAAGGATCATCCATTTTTGTATTACTTAATGGAACTTCTTTGTTCGGGAACATATTGCAGTTTAATCAGTTTTGTATGATTGGCTATTATATAGTACTTGACAACAGATAAACATCCCCCACCCCCGCAACACACACACACACACACACACACACACACACACACACACACACACAGGGTCAAACACCCACATGCACACACATCTTCTGCCTTTATCTGTTTTCCATTGGGAATTCCGCTGCTAAAATTACACTACCTGGGATAGCACCATCAGCCGACAGTAAAACCAGATAAATTTGCCAGTCACTCAGGACATAATCTCTAAACAGCAAGACAAAAGCAGATTTAACTTGATAAACCCACAGCCTTTGCACAGATTACTAGTGTTTTAGAGCTGGAGCAAGGCATGTTTATGATCTCGATAAATTCCATGACAAACAGGCCACTAAACCTATTTAAATACAGCATAGTCTCATGAGGTTAGCAAGACAAATTAAATTTCGAGTGGGGGGGGGGGGGGGGGGGTTAAAAAGAAAAGAGAGGGGGAAAAATGATAAACAGCTCATCAAATTAACATATCTGCCGGGCACCAGTTGGATGGAAATAA
Source organism: Synaphobranchus kaupii (assembly GCA_029718625.1). Classification (NCBI taxonomy): domain Eukaryota; kingdom Metazoa; phylum Chordata; class Actinopteri; order Anguilliformes; family Synaphobranchidae; genus Synaphobranchus; species Synaphobranchus kaupii. The sequence goes on from CM056382.1 coordinate 35,536,028, forward strand.
AGCAGGATTTCTGCATGAGATAGTTAAAATAATTAAAAACTCAAAAAAAAAGAGGCTAAAAAAAAGGCTTTTTTAAATGCACTCCTGGTGTGCAGCCATAAAGCTGTAATGTATTCCTCTTTCGCATGAGGATAAGTCTTAGCACACAGGCTGAACATCTTCACTTATCTCAGTACTACAGGCACAGGGAGGTAAAACTAAGCCTGATATATATTTTCCCACTGCCCTGACCAAAGACACCCATATTCTTTAAGGTTGGTTGTCATAACAATTGGTAAAGCTAGCCTAATTTGTAATGTATCTGTGCCACACATGAATCTGCCCTACAATATGAGAGAACAATAGGTCTACATTACATTGCTAAGATTGAAAAGGTTGGAAGGTTAAAATGCATTTTATTTCTCAAAATAAGATAACAAATGTGTTGCTGGCCCCAAATAAAAGTTTAATGGATATGCAAGCAGTGTCTGTATGCATGAGCCTTACTTCAGGTCCACAGCATGAGAGCTTTTAAGACCTAACAGAGGTACACAGCCCTTTAAATGAAAGTGAACTGCAGGCAGGTGGGTGACAACTGAGCCAGAATTTCTGACAGTGCTTGTTCAAATCCATTCAGCTCCTTTGACCTATATTTACCAAATAAATTGCCATTGGTTTTCTCTACCACACGTTGACATAAATGAAATGGCCCACTTCTGTATTGTATGTATAACGGAAAAATGCTTTCCCCTTCTGAATTGTTTTCCGGTTCTCAATAAAACTCGTAACTCAATACTCGCAACTCAAAAAAAAAAACTACTTCTCAACATACACAAGAACAGAAATCAATGTTAGTGAAACTGTGGCGTGTCTTCTAGGTAAGTTGTTGTTTTATGTGGCACTCTGCAATGCGAGTGATAAACTAGCAAAATATAACCTATTAGGCTAAAAATAACTAATATAAATCAGTGCAAAAAAAAAAGTCAGGCAATGACGTGTATTTGGTGCATATCTACCAAAAATATTCAGCAAGATACCAACAGGTATATCAACCGTCAATGGAGACAGTGTAAGTATTGTCTGGCACAGTAGCGCGATTTTCTGTAGTCGGAGGCATTTGCTTCCACTGCAAGTTAGCGGCATTGTGATATTGCGATGATGTAATGCCGTTGAAAGACTAGGCTACAGTACAGACTCACAGTTAAAAACATAAGTGATTTAATGGGTGACAAAACAAATATATAATGATTTGAAAACTCAAGATTAAACTGTTACTTCACCGAAACAAATAGGTAAAACATATAAAAACAGCATTTTACTGAATTTTCACAAATCCTCCCGCCCAAAGCATTGCATTTAAATTGAACGGCACTGTGTGCAGAAATGAAATACGTGCACCTTGTGTGTGGGGTGGGGGAATTGGGAGGAGCGAGCTTGAATGCAGTGTACAGCTTGCGATTTCATTGGCTTTCAATGACATCACCGTTGAGGTGCTCAGTATTGTGAGTGTCTCTTGTTCAGCTTTGAGCGTGATCGAAGATCTTCAAGTTTAGCGAATTTAAAAAATGCAAGTTTTGAAGATTCCAAACGTCATGCGCAAACAGTGCGCAAGAAAGATGACAATGGCTGGCATTGTCACATCTTCCCTTTCACCAAAGTCAGGGACGCTGTCCAGCTCCAACCTTGCTGAAGAACATTGTCCTACTCAGTCAAACCCCGCCAACACAAAACACTTTCTTGTACGCTAGAACACTGTTCAAATTGGGGAATGCCATTAATGAATAAAAACACATTCATTAAAATATATCATTACAAATGCATCACTACAAACATTTAAAATATTTTCAGCGATGTTTATTCATTCATGTTCTCATGCCGATTTTGAGCGAAGCCTCTAATAGGCCTATGAATTGTGATACGACGAATGGCGTAAAACCAGTTGTTCCCCAACTTTTAAAAGAAAATACAGTTACCTGTCAAAAAGGTTTCTTCATTTGGGAAAATAAGTCAGTTTCCTAAAATGAGTGAGTTAAATGCAGAGTACCAGATTATTCCTGTGTCGTTAACATTTGAAGGAATCATTGCCTACCTACCTTGCTTTGTTGCGTGTCATGCTCCATGGCGTTTTCCATCCACTAATTTATACAGGTTTTAAGCTCTGTTTTTGAAAGTCCATTATAATCCACTGTTTTGTATTATTCCATAATCGTTCAGAAATAGAATCCAAAAATACCCATCTGTATCCCAAAACGTTACTTTCCAAAGAAACGGTACACCAGTCTCATAGTCCTTACGAAGGTGCTTGCTGCATGTGATAGATATATGCAGGACCTGTGAGTGAATTTCATACAAGTTCATTAAAATGAATAAATAAAACATTTTATAAAGTACAATAAAATAAAACGTAGGCCGATTGAAAGCTTAGTTCGGTCTCATATAAGAGGAAATTGATATTTTATCATTCAGAAACAGGTGCCAAGAATTTTCTGAACTAGAAAACATATTTAAGAACACAATCAAGGCAGTACAGTTTTTAAGCTACTTCAGCTATTCTATAGGTTCAGACAGCCTAAATGTATTTCTATGAGCTTAAGTAAACACTCAAACACTTTATGCAAATTATTCAAACCAAGATTTGAATGTGCTTACCATATTCCGGCAGGCAGAGCGGGATTTATTTGGTCATATATAATTGTACATAATGGGCATAGTACAATTCGTTAAAGTGTTCCATTCTGTTGTTTAGACATGAGTGATACACTTTACTATTGTGCAAGTTGTGTTGTGGTATTATTTAGCCTAAATATCCAACTTTACCATTGCAGTTTGAAAAGGTTACCGTTAATAATTAACTATTTAAACTACTTTAAGTCATGCAATTTTGGAAATCGTTTAAACCACATTTTCTTCAAAATTTACATCTGGAACATTTTTCTTAATTCAACATGAAGAAAATGTATAGACATATAAATATCCGAGAAATACACTGAGCTTCATGCATCCAACTAGGACAAAAGGCAATCAAAGAAAATGAGTTTTGTTGTTTGGGAAAATAAAACGAAGGAAATAGGATTGTAAATCTTTGGTCTAGATGGGATGCACAAATACTTAAATATAGAATAAATTCGCTTTCAACTCGTGATCAAAAGTGATCTATTTGTTAAAAGATATACATTACTTCAAAACGAGAATTAAGACACTTTATTGTTGGAATTGTATCCCTTATTTGAAGTCCTAAATCCTGTTTTCAGGGGTTTCTTTACTACTTATTTATCCCGTTTTAATAAACTGACTCAGGATAAAGACTAGATCGTGCCTTAAGTTCGTGTAACAAAGGAGCGGCATCGACTTCATTCTACCTGTTGCTCATTCGCTTAACTATGAGTTCGCTCCATTTCCATTGTGTCGTTTTAGTTTTTATGCTGTCAATGTATTCCCCCCATGTGTTTCAAACATCACCATTTTGTGCAGTTAAAGGAAGCGTGAATAAAATGCAAAAATTCTAAGTCGCCTACACCTGAATTCATAATTAATTCTCACCAAAATACAAACCTATCACATTAACTGCGTTAAAATCAAGGGCTAAGGAGTTTGTAAACGTATATTTTCCGCTAAAATGAGACGTGTGGAATAGTTGTCCATCTTTAGTCCAAGCGTAAATTAGTCAAATCGTCGTAGCGCGTAATTTTCTATAAACTTCCCAAACCAATCAACTTTTGACAGCTGTGCCTGATTACATAGAACAACTTAAGTGGAAAACAATAAACATACCGGACAGATGCAAGTTTTCCTACTTTCGTCCTGTTGCATCTTTCTTATTTAACATTAATTTTGAAAAAGGATAACTGGAATTCTTCATCCACGATTTCCCTTCAAAGCCCTCCACGGAACAAAGGAACGCTCCTCTCCTCTTTGTGCTCAACTTTGCGAGCTGACGCACCAACTCTTAACAACTTTTCACTGAAAACAAATTCATTAAATTAGTTTAAAAGCAAGCACGCAAAATATATACGTTAATTTTCCTTATGCCTTCTTTTTCGTATGTCCACGAAAACCATCGTCGTTTCCGAAAAAGTTTATACGTGAATATTTTGGTTGTGTTGTTAGGTCTCTTTGTCTGCACGTGTGAAGGGGGTTCTTGGCCGCGCCTTGTTCATTTCAGTTTCAGTCCCGCCCTCCAAACACAACTAAACAACAACAAAGGGACTAACGAGCGTGCATCTGTAGGTATAGGCAATTCGAACTTTCAGATCACTTCATATTTCGGTATGCTTGTATGATTTCGATATTTAACTGGTTTGCAGCAGACTACAGAATAGTTAAACCGTTAAGCCTACTTCAGAAACACTTTGTTCTGAAACTGAGGCGCAAATGCAGACGGTACAAAATCCGGCTGCCTGTTCCTTATATGAAGTCCCGACTTGATGCAAGTGCACAACTTCAGGAGACCTAAAACCTGAAGAGAATGCTCGCAGTTCCCGGTTCAGTTCTTTATCTTTGCTATAGCCTACTAGCCTGCATGTGTGTTTCGTTCTGCGAATCATGTTTTTGGATTGAGGGGAATAAATTCTTGGGGCACTCCTAAAGTCCATCTATTGTTATTGCCTTACATTCGTGGACGCAATAAGATAATTCCTCTGATTTCACACAAAATTTAATTATATTGCTCATTAAGTCTTTCATATTTAATGAGGAAATGAAATGAGCAGATATCCAGGTAATCCATATGCATATGGTATGTCATCAGGACAATGAGTGAAGGGCTATGGTTCGAAAGAAAACCTGTTTGTACTGAAAATGTGAGTGTTAAATACATATATAAAATGAGAGATGATGGCTTGGCTACCTACATTATATTGTGCTTATAATGTAGATAGTCCTAATGGTGTAGTTTAAGTTTTGGATGTATTGTACACAAATGATTACCTACTCATATTTGTACAATTAGTAATACCCAGCATTATGGCCAACTCCTGTTTGGGCCCTGAACAGAAGGTTTGTGACAAGAGACAGGATTTTCTGTCTAGCTTCCTCACTGTATGTCCCCACAAATAATTCTGTATGGAACAGAGAGGAGGCTGTTTAACCAAATTAACATTGGACTTTTTTGTCAAGGTATATAACTTCACATTCTTTCTTTGCATCGCTGATGTAGGTTTGAATTCAGTGAAGTTACCAGGCTCCCTGGTGCTATTCTTGCCATGAATGGATGTGACCTTGCCATGTATAATATTAGTAGCCTTGGGTTAAAACTTAATACTCTGCATAGCTTTGTTGATAAATGACTATAGGATCCCATGCTTTCAGTTGTAGGATTTAAAGGACATATTATTATGCATATATAATAATAATGAATAGCCTATAGTGAAACTAATTTCACAAGGTTATTATCTGTGAATTCCTTTTGAGAACACTCCTGTGGCACCATTAATATTCACCAAAAGATAATTTTTCCTAACCTCTCATTCATGATAACACTATCTAAACTTTTCATTCCAGCATGGCAATTGTATGCTTTTACCTTGGTTATCAATACATAATGTTTAATTAAAGTAATCTTAAATGAGCCCTTTTATAACAAAAAATGCATTTTAAATGAAAGAATTGTAGAAAAGTCCAAATGTTCACATCATAGGGAAACAGTTTTAAATCATGTTTCTACAGCATTATATAAAAGATGATCAGCTCCACTGAATTTCCAACAACTTTTTTAATACTATCAACCATTCATCTCGAGTTTGATTTTTCATTCTTTGAATTGTATTTCATACATAATATGTATATACAATAAATCTGTTCATCATAGCAATTGCTTTTAGAGGAAACATGCCCTGCAACCCCCTCACATTTTGAGGGAACAAGGAGGCGCTTTTGGAGTAACAAACTGAGTGTTGCAAGAGTGTCCACCCCCACCCCATAAACACATAGGCCGTGTCCGAATCAGCACTCTTTCACACTGTTGAGTAGCCTTGGTGAGTAGATAGGGCGAGAAAGTCATAGAGTACGCCAAAATCTTTCAAATTGCAGTATACTTCAAACACCCGGATGACACACTTACTTCCGGGGCTTCGTTGAGGACATTCGGGAGCAAACTTTTCAAGAAGTACACAAACATTTTGGTCACATGAATATTTTTTAAAAATGATGCGCAGCTTCGCTGACGTTTTCCTTCAAATACAACAAAAACAACACATGACATGGCAGCGCAAGAGTGGGGCGCAGGGTTGCCAGAACTTGTAAGACTTTCCAGCTGAATGGAGACTCAAAACTAGCCCAAATTATAGGCTATTTTTAACCGAGACCAACGTATTTTAAATAGAAATCATCATGTTTTTACTTTTTAAAATAAGTGTGTGCTTTGCAACTTTTAATTTTTACCCGTGACTGCACTTTGAAAGTATCCCAATTTAGCTGTAAAACCGCGGACATGGCAACACTGGTGGGACCTCTTATGACCTGCTTACGACACTTCCACAGTGTGGTTGGAAAATAGTATGCCGGATATTTTTTGCGGACTACTAAACAGTGCACATTAAACAGTACACTTCTGCCAGTGCAGTGTATGCAGGAGACAGGGTGCAGAAGACTGGGCTCTGATTCGGACACAGCCATGCACTTTTGAAACAAGACCTACACAATTTCCTATTCATTGAATACCAAATAGCCACACACAAAACTTTTCAAACAAACAATTGACTATTTGTATTAAAGGTTGTATCAGCGATTTTGGGTGGAAACATAAATGATCACATTCATCTGATTTTTCCTCACGATCCGCTAGCTGCCCGCCCCATAAGCAGGCCGTCAAAAAACCGCGTCTCTGTACGCAGCCTATGCTCCGAGATCGTACACAAAAACAATGGTCACAATGATCTGCACAAACGCTAATACTCTTATCTCGCTGAAATCTTGACGGATTTACAAACGGTTTGGTTTCTTACAAACGTTATTAACGTGGTTATAATTCTGGATGCTTGAACACTATTTTTTAAAACATAACATAATTATTCATAAGTATGTTTGTTTGGGATTTCGCTTCAGAAGTGACGTCACGTTTGTGCAGATCATTGTGATTGGTTGGAATACTGTTTATTTTGGTTTTGAGTAGTTGGTAGTACCATTGTTTTTGTGTACGATCTCGGAGCACAGGCTGCCTACAGAGACGCGGTTTTTTGACGGCCTGCTTATGGGGCGGGCAGCTAGCGGATCGTGAGGAAAAATCAGATGAATGTAATCATTTATGTTTCCACCCAAAATCACTGATACAACCTTTAATTATTATATTATTCTTTGAAATATTTTTTGTCAGCATGTGTAATTAACATTTAGGGCCTGATTTACCAAGGCCTTCCATGCACCATAGAAGCACGGAAGGTGGAGTTTACATTTTGGGATGACAGGTGAAAAACCAAGATGGATGCCACAGCATTTTATTCAAATTTAATTTTTATTCTTCTTAATCCTTAAGTGTGTCCCCACCCCCAATTTGGAATGCCCATTCGTAGTTGTTGTCCTATTGCCGCAATGTCCTTGTATTGTCTTCTTCCGAAAAGGATGAAGCCATCCACCACTTCTGTAATTAAGTTCTGCTTATGGCACCAGAGCACTGTACAATTTACACACGAACATTGCAGGTGCCCAACTGACCAGAGGAGTCACCATCCCTTCCATCTCTGTGTGGTGCTATGGCCAATAATGTCTTTCCCACAGAACCCTTAGTCAGCAGTGGCGTGGTCAGCGTTTGATGAAAGCTAACTTACTAGACCTGTCTGAGTTCCGTAACAGTAGTGTTCAGTGTAACAGTAGCCTTCATGAGGTTGTAGTCAATGTTCTTTTCTACACATTTCAGGGAACCATAATGTTTGGACAAATGAATGTTATGAAAATGGAAGTAGTCATGTTTAGTACTTTGTTGTACAGTATATCTTTTGCATGCAATGAGTGCTTTAAGTCTGTGACACATAGACATCACCAGGTGCTGAGTATCTTCTCTGCCAGGCCTGTACTGCAGCCATCTTCAGCTCGTGCTTGATTCGGGGCTATTTGCCTTAAGTTTTCTCTTCAGCACATGAAACACATGTTCAATTTGATTCAGGCCAGGTGACTGACTTGGCCAGTCAAGAATTTTCCAGTTTTTGGCTTTACAAAAACTCCTTTGTTGCTTTTGCAGTATGTTTGGGATCATTGTCTTGCTTTAGGATGAAGTGCCGTCCAATGAGTTTCAAGGCATTTGCTAGAACTTGAGCAGATAAGATGTTTCTGTACACTTCAGAATTTTTATTATAATTTTTTTTTTTTTATAATTTGGTGTCAAACACAGGGCTGTCTATATCCAATTCCCACCCCAATTTAGAATGTCCAATTATATCCCCAAACTGCATTCATGAAACAACCCCACAGCATACACTTCTGAATTAATTCTGCTCCTGATATTAGCAGTGACATCATCAATGAGCGTTGCGAACGTTTTAACGTGCACAGAGCAAGTTCTGTCAGGAAACGCTTTTCATAGCCGATCGTGGTCGGCTAGCAATCAAGCGTCCCATACTCAACCAATCACATGCACACACCTCTAATGGAGTGCCCTTTTTAAGCGAAGAATCAGTTCTCTCTGTACTGCTTGAATGCTGATGTGCTGCTCTTTGTTTGCTTACGGCTTGTGTTAAAAGAAATTTGCTGTCATTCTGCTGCTGCTAGCCATGCCGAGACTAACCTTGGCATGCCCGGTCTTTATTGTCCCCTTAGCTCGGTTGCTTCAATGTGTTTTTCAAAATTTGCCAACCGGTTGTTGCTATCATTTTGTTAGTAGCCAAATATGCCTGTCAGCATGCTAACGTTTTACACAAGCCCTCGGGAGCTACACCATCTGCTTTAAAACATGAATTGTATTTGTTTACATGGGCTACTGTGCTTTGCTGACGCGCTCCAGTAAAATGGGACTTTGGTAAAGTTAAATTGTGGATGTTAATCGATTAGCTAGGCTAATGATACTCGTTAGGAAATTTACTGTCAGGAGGTTCGTAAAAGCTAATACGTAATTGTGACTAATTCTGGATATTTCGCTAGTTTATACTGCTGCTGTTTTGTCGTGTTAAATTTTAGGTATTTGTATCCCGTTGGGAACGTTATGTTGCACATTATTACCGAGATTCTCTTGTTGTTGTAGCCTAGCTACTGCAAATAGAACCCGGAAGCTAAACTGGAATTCTTAAGTTGGCCTATTATCGCTCATGGTGGCTAGCTCAAATGCTTATGTAATGCTCTGCATTCTCTGGCAGCCTACCTTGCACACAAATACATGTCACCTTTTCCCGTCTAACCTCTGAGCCGTAGTTGGAGACACGGGGGAACCGAAGCTGCTAATAGCCTGCTACTTTCCGGTTTCAGGACCGAGCTGCTAATTAGCTCACAGCTTCGGGATAATGCCCAACTTATCAACGTTATGATCCCATGCAAATAGCGAGGGCGCAGGTTTCGTTCACGTGGCTCTTTATTTACACCAATGAACATTGTACAGCTTATAGTTTAGAGGGAGACACCTTAAAACCAGCCGCAAACGCACTCACCTAACTTTCAACTAACCTAGTGCTTGAATGTTCGTTTTCCTTCCGTCTGCCCTCACTCACACGGACCAATCAGGATATCTTAAAAAGGTACACTACCCATAAACCCTCATTAAAGCTGCATGCCCTGTGGCATACCCCCATTTACCATCAGACGGCTAGCAATTATGCTGCGTTCACACCAAAAAACATTTACAACTTCGGGGCCGGAACGTCCACAGTTGGAATTATTAGACAGACTCACAGAACTATAAGAACAGTTCTGTGGACAGACTACAGGTGCTCATTGAATGACCGGAGGTCAATTGAGTTTTTAGCACCGGTCTGATGCCCGCGCTCTAAGCATAGGCTACGTTATGTAACTTCAGTTGCTAAGTTAACTGAAACACTACTGTGCATGCCTGATCACTTCCCCTTGTACAAAAAATAAAAAAACAATAGGGCAAAGCGCCAGTTGTATATCTTGTCAAATCTAAAATCTTCGTTCACATGGTAGCAGTATCATCAAGATGTATACGAACTGGAGAAGCCGTGGATTCCTATGGGAGCTGCTCATTAGCGCATGAAGCCAATTCATGGAGGCTGCAATGTTAGACTATGGTGCTTTTTGGAACCAGAGCATGTACACTGGCTAAATGTAAACGCTGCATTACTCTGCAGGAATCGTTTTCACATTTCGTATTTTTCAACGCGTGCTCAATGCAGCTAAAGAAAAAGCAGCGTTACAAAATGGCTGGAGTCAGAATAAAAAATGCAAAAAAAATGCTAATAAATTTAGAAATGTGCAAGATTTATGAACAATAAGGAGCTTGCATTTTGTTTTCAACATGCAATTTATTCTTGTAAATGAGTAGGGCCAGTGCGTAAGGCCTTTAGCTATGTGCTCTCTGCAGCTAACTAAAATAAATGCTAGTGTGTGCACTATCCGCTCAGAAACTAAAAAAGCGGCATTGTGTGCGTGTTGTATGCATTTGGAGGCTACATTGGTGTATACGGTATCTGCAACTGGTGCTGGTGGGGCCCGTTGGTGCATATCTTACACTCTAAAAGCAAGGGGCAAAACCGGACTTCATTTTGACGCTCACTTCCTGCCTGCTGCCAGCGCTGTTTGCTCCTGTATAAGTCTTTCAGGCTATTTCAATGCAAGTCAATGCTACCATGGGTCTGGTTTTCCACAAATCACTCCCTCTGCATAGGTGCTACTTCAGCTGCTGCTCTGTGCGTGCCTGCTGTAGATGCGCATTTCCTTTTTTGAGGTAGAGTTGGTGGAAGAGTTGTTAGCGTTTGGAAAGTATGGAGGAGGATAACATTCTGCTTCAGTTTGTAATCGATATTGGAGTTCTAAAATCAATATCAAACCGGTTAGACTGATTCGCTCCTAAGGTAAACCGGTTAGACTGATTCGCTCCTAAAGTGGGAATTTTCCACTCTTTCCTCCATTAAGCACTCGGCTAGTAGCCGGTTAGCTAATTTTCCACCTTCTTGCTGATGGGAGGTTTTTATTAGGTTTTTTGCCCTCTCCGGAGAAAAACCTAACTGTCATAAGAGTCTGCTTCCATCATTAATTGGCTAACCGTAGCCTAACATAATCCACTCTCAGCTAAACTTGATTTTTCCTGAAATATAAAATAATTCAGAAGTGGGTGAATGAAATGTGAAGCTCTACATGTGGGAATAAAAACAAACAATACTTGATGAGGGGAACAATCGAAATGTGCTAAATTTGAAAAAACTTGGGAAGACTCTGGGCACTGGATTTCTGCCTACGTCTCATAGCTTTAACAAATCAAATATTTGTTGTGCCCAAAGGCTCAGGAGCTCTCATGCATCATAAAGCTGCTGCTATTAGGTTTCACCTTGCCGCCTCATATTGCATATCTGATGGATTGCTGTATATTGCCTATTGCTGGATCGCCGGGTTCATTTCTTACAGCAAGGCTTATTCTGCTTTATAGGCTATGTATATCTGATGAGATGTTGGGCTTATTGCTTTATTCTAAAGGCAAACCATCTCTAATGGCAAATAATTAAAATGGCTAAGCATTGTAATGGTAATCAAATTCTTATGGCAAGTTGACACTAATAGCTTGCTTCTGATGGTATTCCATACGGCCACAGTGTGGCCAGGCTTCAAATCGCAAGGTTCACGTGAAAATTAGAATGACTAGTTTGATTCAGGAATACAATAGCATTGCATTGTCACATTGTCTCTTGAAGAGAGCGGGGGTATTGGCCGAGGTGTACAGTGGATGCTCCACTAGTCACATAACATATCCACTAGTCACATAACATATCCGGGTAAGACTTTTGGGGGGGGGGGGGGGGGCAACCGATATCCAATGTGAGTGTCGCTTTGACCGCGACCCCTCATAAGCCTCTGTTCATGAACGATGCCGGCAATGGCTCGTCCAGTGGGTTATGTGCAAAATTCTGTCATCTCTGTACAGTTGACATTTGCTACTTGCTTAAAAAAATATACAGTATATCATAATAAACAAAATATGGTGGTTGCTGGGTACTGACTAAAAATGACTATGTCCTTTTTTGATCCCGCTGTCATCAGGTTTCTCATGCAGTGGTTAATGGGGATATCGATTCAGGACTTCCTGATCTTCAGGAAGCAACAGGAGCCCTGTTGCTACATATAGCTTTTCTCACTAGATAGTATAAGCCACATGGTCAGGGTGGCCAGGCCTACTTAGGCGTCACATCGTGTAGTATAGCCAATGTCTGATCCAAGAACACAGCCATGTTCTCTCTCTGTGCTGGAGGGATATCGATATGGTCTTCCTGATCTTCAGGAGACAGCAGGTGCTCTGCTGTACACATAGTCTACTGTCACATAATGTTAGTATGGCCAATGTCTGGTCCAAGATCACAGCTGTGTTTTAGCTCCATGCTGGAGGGATATTGATATGGTCTTCCTGATCTCAGGAGACAGCAGGCAAAGTTGGGTACTGGATGATCTGCTGTTGGGGGGCTGTGGGGGGTTTCTGGTCATCTCCTGTTTAGCGGGGGGAGATGCCCGTACTCCGGAGCAGTACAAAAGCAGATCCATTCACCGCCAAACTAAAATAATTATGCAGCACATTCATTCATTAAACATGTAATTTAATACGTGAGTTGTCCTGACCGAAATTAGCGTTGCGAACATTACATTTTTACAGAACTCTGCAGGCTCTTTAGGTACTTCTTAGTAAACTATAACCTGGCCATCCTGTTTTTGTGGCTAACTAGTGGTTTGCATCTTGCAGTGTAGCCTCTGTAGTTCTCTTCTTGAAGTCTTCTGCAAACAGTAGTCACTGACACATCCACGCCTCCTGAAGAGTGTTTATCATCTGTCTGATAGGTGTTCAGGGGTTTTTCTTCGTTATGGTGAGAATTATTCGGTCATCAACTGTAGAGGTCTTCCTTAGCCTACCAGGCCCTTTGCAATTACTGAGCTCATCAGTGCTCTCTTCTTAATGATGAAAAGTTGATTTTGGTAAGCCTAAGGTTTGGCCTATTCTCTGACAGTTTGTTTTTCTTATTTCTCAGCCTCATAATGGCTTCCTTGACTTTCATTGGAATAACTCAAATCAAGACTAGATACTGAAAGCTCTGTTATACCTGCAATAAGGAAGCAATTGAACACACGGGACTAGCTGTGAAGTCATTTGTCCCCCAAACATTATGGTGCCCTGAAATGGGGGGGGGGGGGGCGGTTATGTATAATTTAAAACATGCTCTAATTTTTACATGGTGAAAACAAAATTTATAAAAATACCCATTAATAAAAGCTGATAATCTCCACTTTAACCACATTTAAAAACATGTATTGTTTGATTATAAATCTAAAATTGTGGAGCAGAGCCAAATCAAGAAAAAATATGTCTTTGTCCCAAACATTATGGAGGACAGTGGACACTGTATATATGTAGTATTTTTTTGATAAATATGTAGCCCCATAATAGCTATTTTGAATCCAATTTTCACCTCAATTGAAGAGGAGAATTTGTCTTGTAAACTGAGAGCTTTATTCTTCTTCCCCATTGATTAATTCAGTCAACAAAGGCCCAGATTCAATCTACTTACAATGTGATTTGTCCCTGACTTTGAATAGGCCACATTTTCTGTGTACAGCAGTTTTCCATTAAGTCCTTTTTTATCCAAATTCTAAATTTGAGTAAGAATGGAAATTTAATGATTTTTAAATGATAAAAAGCACCGTGGGTAAAGATGACATACCCACTGATCTAAAATCCTGTTCCAGTTGCTTTTTTATCATGCTTGAAATACATTTAACAACTCTATAAGGGAAAATGTGGTTGTCTTATTTATTATCTCCACTACTTAACTGATTGGCTTGACTTCATATCAACTACATTTCATGTAAATCTCTGAGGTCTTGTTTAACCTAAAATGTTATTTGATTAGTTTGGGGCTGTCATGTTTTTTAAGGATCAACTTAAAATATAGCTACGTAAACAGCCGGATACCAGTAGAAGTGGTACATATGAACAGATTAATGTTATAGCTTTTAATCACAATTATAAACATGAATATCTGTTTTTTATATCATGCTGGTACTTCTTTCCTTGATTACACCAGTCTCTAGTGAAAAGAATAAGATTAAACATCATTTATGAAAACCAATCAGGTAATATACACATATACACCTCTGGAGGCATGACATCGCCGTACAAGCTGTATCGAAGTTACCAGACATTTATGTCTTTGCAAACCACGAACCCCCTAATGTGCCTATACCAGCCATTGTAAAGCCGGCAGGTCCTCAGAAACTAAAATATCATTAATCACGAAAACTGTATGTGTCAATCAAAAGTGCAAATCATACAACAAAACTGATAATAATAATAATAATAATAATAATAATAATAATAATAATAATAATAATAATAAACAATATCAATATAACCACAAAAAGTGAGCTATCAAGACACCCTCAAGTCTGTAACTTGAATGAAAGGACGTCAGTTTTAGCCAGCACAATTTAGTTTTCATGAAATATTAATTTTGTCCAAAATATGCAAGCTATGTGACTAATGTTTATCTCATCTCATAAGCCGTCTCACCTTAGACAACGCCAAATTAGCTTGCTTGTTTAACGAATTTCGTTTGATTATACAATGAATAAAGCATTGTCAAATATCAATTCCATGAGGCTGTTCTCACAGCCGTCAGATCACAGGCAGTGCATTTCACCTAGCGAAATTCAAGCTTCATCCAAGGTTCATATTACGTGCATTCTAACATTGATTAATAACATAAATAGCGTTATTTTGCCTTAATGATTACACTAAATACACTAAAGCTGTCAGGTTGGGAACCCATAGGTTTATGCATATTTTCCCTTGTTTCATAATGTCCCTGCTTATGGAAATATGACACCAATGCGTTTTTATACTGGTAGCTTAATGCTTTAAAACAAGCCCACTTTCCAGGGATTCCAGGGACAATGTGCATCTATTCTGGGAGAGAAAATGTTTCATTTTTGGATAAAATATGAATCCCTATTTCACAATGTAGGTATCTTGATATTTTTATTCATGCTATTGCTTGTGTGCGCACCTGTGTGTAACGGACAGGAGGGTGTAAGCACGTTGCGCACACGCCTATGTAGATGCACTTATATTGTGTCGTTAAAACAACTGCAATGTGACTTAAAACCAGGTTTGTGGTGGTTTTAGCGCAACCGCTTTCTGCTGGCTCAAGATAGAAATTATCCGGGCCACATCTCATCTTAAGACCAACCCGCCCAGTTCACTTGCTATGGGCACAAGTTCACTTGGTATTTAACCAACGTGAGTGCTGGACGCCAAAACGACTACTACTTTGCTAGTTTTGGTCTGAAACTAGCAAAGACACTTGCATTTAGGTTAGCGCCGCTTAGCGCCGGGTGTAAGATAGGGCCCATGGTGTTTTATATTATGTAATATGTTCATTTTAAACTATAGCGTGATCACTCAGCTAGCTAGCTAAAAGTTCAATTGAAGTTTTGTTTGAAGACATTCACAAATACACTATTGCTAAGTCTAGATGTTTTTATTTTTATTAAATAGTTATAAAATATCAGTGGTCATACAGTGCTCTTCGTTAATGTATTCAATAACACTTTGTACTTAATGTTACATTTAACCACTGTTAAATTTATGAATCTTTGAACAAATACAGAGGATCACCTCTACAACTGTTTACATAAATAAAAAAAGGCACATCTTCCCACACACCATAGTCTGGAATCAAACACTGACCATGCCAGTGCCATCTGTGGCCAGCAGCCCTGCAGGGCGCTGTCACCCAGGGACAAATATAGTCCTCCAAAACAGTGACTGTACAGCTCAGTTGCAGCCTGCAGTGCAAAGTGTTATGACCAGCAGCACACAGTTCAGAGGACATGCATGCTAATCTGCACTCCTATGAACTGACAAGGGCCTAAAATTATGATTGCTCATTCCTAATTGGGAAGAATGGCCATAGATTTATCATGACTAAAAGCAACTAACCTTTCTTTCTGCCTATTGAATGATACTGTATGCATAACATACTAGAATAAGTTGAATAAATACGAAGACATACAGTCAAGCCGGAAAGTCTGCACACCCCTTTCACCTTGTAGACATATTCTACAATAGATTGAGTTCATTTTTTGTCTCAAAATTCTACACAAAATAGCCGATAATGACAAAGTGAAAACAGGTTTTTAGACATTTGTGCTAATTTATTAAAAATCAAAATGTAAAATATCATATGTACACAAGTGATATGACACCCAAAAGTGAGCTGAGGTGCATTTTGTTTCCACTGATACTGCTTGAGATGTTTCTACAACTTAATTGGAGTCCACGTGTGATAAATTCAATTGATTGGACATGATTGGGGATTGCCAACACCTGCCTATATAAGGTCCCACAGTTGACAGTGCATGTCAGAGCAAACTCCAAGCCATGGGGTCAAAGGAATTATCTGCAGACCTCAGAAACAGGATTGTGTCAAGGCATAGATCTGGAGAAGAGTACAGAAAAATCTCTGCAGCTTTACAGGTCCCAAAGAGCGCAGTGGCCACCATCATTCGTAAATTGAAGAAGTTTGGAACCACCAAGAATCTTCCTAGACCTGGCCGCCCGGCCAAACTGAGCAATCGGGGAAGACGGACCTTGGCCAGTGAGGTGAGCAGGAACCCGAGGGTCACTCTGACAGAGCTCCAGCGTATCCTTGTGGAGATGGGAGAACCTTTCAGAAGATCAACCATCCAGGCAGCACTCCACCAATCAGGCCTTTATGGTAGAGTGGCCAGACGGAAGCCCCTCCTTAGTAAAAGGCACATCACAGCCCGTTTGGAGTTTGCCAAAAGGCACCTAGAGGACTCTCAAACCATGAGAATCAAGATTCTCTGGTCTGATGAAACCAAAATTGAACTTTTTGGCCTGAATACCAAGCATCACGTCTGGAGGAAACCAGGCACCGCTCATCACCTGGCTAATACCATCCCTACAGTGAAGCATGGCGGTGGCAGCATCATGATGTGGGGATGTTTTTCAGCAGCGAGAACAGGGCGACTAGTCCTGATAGAGGGAAAGATGAATGCAGCTAAGTACACCGAGATCCTTGAAGAAAACCTGCTCCAGAGCGCTCTGGACCTCAGACTGGGGCGAAGATTTACCTTCCAACATGACAACGACCCGAAGCACACAGCCAAGAGAACAAAGGAGTGGCTTCGGAGAAAGTCTGTGCATGTTCTTGAGTGGCCCAGCCAGAGCCCAGACCTGAATCCAATTGAACATCTGTGGAGAGAGCTGAAAATGGCTGTGTACCGACGCTCCCCATCCAACCTAACGGAGCTTGCAAGGATATGCCAAGAGGAATGGGCAAAAATGTCCAGAAACAAGTGTGCCAAGCTCGTAGCTTCTTTCCCAAGACGCCTTGAAGCTGTAATCGCTGCCAAAGGTGCAGCAACCAAGTATTAGGCTAAGGGTGTGTACAGATATGTAACCCCTAAATAACCTATTTTTGTCAGTAAAATAAAATTGCATATTTTCTAAAAACCTGTTTTCACTTCATCATTATTGGCTACTGTGTGTAGATGTTTGAGGCAAAAAATTAACTCAATCTATTGTAGTATAAGTCTGTAACGTAATAAAACGTGAAGAAGGTGAAAGGGGTGTGCAGACTTTCCGGCTTGACTGTATGCCTCTGATCAGACTGAGTAAAGAAAGATGAGTTATACTATGCAATATATGACATGTGCTATGTAGAAATAGAAGTCAGGGGTTGACATAGGTCAAATAGAATAAATGTGCACAATTTTGTCATATCAGCGCAAATGCGTACCTATATTTGTACCGTTATAAAATTGCCACACATTTTATTATTTTTGCTGCTCATGCTTGATTTGACGGAGACCCAATCAGAGCAGACTTGACTGGGAGTCTCATGGGGCAATGTACAATTATCTACAGCATAGTACAGGATGGAGGGGGTGGGGTGTTAACCCATAACCCTCATAATAGCACTCACCTCTGTCTCCTTTGACCAGTTTGGGCACCAGCAAACTGTCTAAACCAGCTGCACAGTCCCCCAGTATCAGTGGTGCAGTAGTGCCTGGAGAAGTGGGTAAACTCTAATTTAGAAAATCGATGACTACTAATTGATACATGCACCAGTGGGGATTAAAAAGTGAGTATACTCTATGCCCACTAAGAAAGAAGTGGGTATACTGTGTATACCCCTGTATACCCTCCACTACACTACTGCCCAGTATTCAAAATAACAAAGTCATTCAGCTGACTGACTGTATTTTGGAAAACATGTGTGGCATTGTGTGGCTCTCTGGAATCACAGGATGATACTGTAGAAATGGCATGGGTTACAGTTGTGTTCACTCTTGTAAACAAGTAATGTGGTAAAATTTTACCTTTCAGACATACTGTAAGTTGAGGGGGTGTAACTCATTTCACAGCCTAACTGGTGATTGCAGTTCAAGCCAGCACTAATGTGTTTGGATTGCTACAAGCTGAAATATTGTTTGTTGCGCACAAATGCCTCATAGCAACAGCATCTGATCATTTATTTACAGTACGTCCAGAAGTAAAAGAGGTATGAATTGTGTTAACATGGTTTGGTCAAGCTTGAATAGACTGCCATATAGTGCTCCACAGGAACTTCTCAGATCAATCAGAATTCACTTTACTGCCCCTCCATTGTTGAATAAACATTACTTAGTTAAATAACTCTCCAAGGAACAGGACGATAAAAGCTGCTGTTTTGAAAAAAGAAAAGTTGCAACAAAGTACCTGAAGATTTTTGGTTCAAAGAAATTCTCTCTCAAAGAAAAAAATTTGCTGAACAATTATCAAATGCATGATTGTGCTGCAGTGGTTGGGCATCAGAAGGTTTGAAAGTTAGGCAAATTCTATTCCTACATAAGAATATGGCCTGGTCACACCACTGTCTTTGGAGCAGAAAAGAGAATAGGACAAACAGTGCCCCTGTTGGCAGTTCATTTTTACAGATTTGATCCACTAATGTACCATTCACAATTTTGATGTAATTGATTTTAATGTCCAGTTAATAAGCACCTGTTCAACGGAAGCATATAGTTATTTGTATGCAAATGTAGTGTGTTTATTTATTGTGGGTGGGGGTCAGGGGTTGTTGGCTGGGATGCAGAGTTGGTTAGAGCCTAATTGTATTTTATCATATTTACTGTTAATGATATTAAACTATATCATAGAAATTGGCATTTAATTATTTTAGAACGCTCTTCACATAAACCATTGAGGTGGCTAATTGAGACAGAAGTGCACACCAGGTGAAGGCAGATTATGTTTATAAGTACACTAGGGTGTAAGCCTATTTACAGTCCTTGTTATTTCCTTTGCTTTCATATCCTGCCAGCAGATGCTGTGTCAAAATGATATACTGACGTTTCTAAGGGTTGTGACCCTGATTATTTAGAATCAGCGCTGTTCTTTGTCGGATATGTGCTTATAACATCTACTAAATACCTAAATGTAAACGTATTCCGCTAACTCTCCTGGTAAAACGTTTACTGTCGTGTAGTTGTGTCGGAGGGGAAAAAAAGTCATCCCAATCCTGTTGAGACAATTAGCCTATTGGAGAAAATATTTAGTAGCCTGCATGCACGTGATACACTACCGAACACACAACGCACACACTGAGAATGAACGCGTTCAAAAGGAGGCAATTACTTTCTATGGCCGTCCTTCAGTTCTACTATCCGTTGGGACTCACATTCAGGCTTCTTCTCCCAGCTCCCTGTCTGACACCCCTCCCCCATAGTAGCGAGCTGTCTGGAGACTCCCGCTGAGTTCCAACAGAGGCACTGCAATTGCTTCAAAATCAGCTGAGATGAAGAGAATACAAATTGTAAACGAACTTTGAAATGTGCTAAAGAACAGTTTAATTAGTGAGTTATATACAAGTTCTTCGTAAAACGCTTGTGTTTATCTCATAGGGTCCACTCATTAAAAACTAGCCGGAAATGGAAACCGGTGCCTGTGTTCAATCGCTCTATTCCTGTAGGCTTGTCTGTGTGCTGGATGGTCAGAGTTGCCCATCCCCCTAGCCGTTGTTGCGCGACTGTCTGGGTTAGGGGGAGGGGGAGACGCAGTCTGCTAGATATTTAGTAGCAGAATTAATTTAGTGGTGTCCATCACTTTTCCAGGCATCTTTGGTAGGGACACTATGGTTTCTTTGAAATTATAGATAACCTGTCAACACGGAAAACTGAAAGAGAAGGATGAAACCTTATTTAGCCTACTTATAATCTTGTCAGAGAACATGCTAGGAGGGTCCATGTGAATTGGGCGGAATTCTTCATGGTCTATAGGCTATGCCTTAGGCTACGCTACGCCGACGTAGGACTGGACAAACAGGCAGACTGGTTGTGTAACCTTGTAACGACTGTATGAAAAGTAAACAAAGGCATGTCACTTTTTGCATGTCTAAAAATAGGGATGGACGTTGTCTCCGAGCACAAGATAAGCAGACACTCCTCTTGCTCACACAAATCAAACAGAACAAGTCATAGTCGAATGGTAGGGTTCAGTTCCAGCTGAGTTTATTTCCTTCTTGAAAAAAGTTATGTACAGAAGTATATCGACAATCTGACAGGCAGTGACTTGACACGATTAGCTGGCATGAGTTTTCCCCTCAAAATATGTTATGGCATGATTAGACAAAACAATATTCTACACAGCATATTGCACAGAATGAATGAAAATAAAGTTAATATTTAAATTGTATATATAAAAATCATGAACAACCACTTTAAACGTAAGTAAGGATGTATAAAGATAGCTGTTCTAGTGCCTGTCATGTTATAGCTCAACAACATACATAAACACACAATCTTTTGCTTATAATACAGTCAAATGTACAAAGATGTTTTCACGTTTTTCCTTTTTCTTTTTGAACACAACAGCTATAAACCTGAATCGGAAATACAAATGCTATTCACCATGCCATAAAATACTAAAACAATTAGCTATATTTAGCCGACAAGTAGAAAAGATTAAATATTCAAATACAATAATGAGAAACGCAGTACATAATTGTCGCGAACTCAAATCGGCATTTTGAATACGTGTTGTGTGATATAGATTCCATCCAGTGGTTAAAACCGAAGTTTTCATTATAAAAACGCCAAGAAATGGTTAATTTAAAGCTACAATATCTCTTTATTAGGCAAGATACTGAAACATAATTCAGAAATGGCTGCTTAAATTACTTGTGTTGAAGCACATGTTTACAGGGGTATCGAAAATTGAGACACTGTGTCTTTAAGAAGCCTGCAGATTGAAACTGTAAACATGGATAGGAGGCCGATTTTGAGATAACCAACCACCTGGTTCTTAAAATTAGGAAATCCAAACAGCGATATACACCGATTGACACCCCCCTTTATATATATTTGTACAAAAATACACTGAGAAAATAATCAAACGTTTCCTCTCTTTAAGTGTCAAAAGTCTACATTTAAATATAAAAAATTAAAAGTTAAAACTCTAGCCCTTCGGCGAAGGAGACAGACGGTGCGGGTATACACAAGACCTACGAGAACAAAAATAATACAGTCGAAAATGTTTGGCCAGTATAAATACATCCATATAAAAATGGCATCTGAGTACATGTACAAGGGAAAAAACACGAGGATGAAAAAATCGGCGAGAAATTCTCTTCACTTAAAATCTGAGAAACAAACTCTAAAGAATTTTGGTCCTGAATTGTAGAGTGTATAAAGTTCAGCACAGATTTGAGTTGCGATTGAATCCTGAAGTTAAGAATGAAAACAGCTGGTGATTTTGTTCCTTTTATCCATAGGAATCAAACATAGCGCCATCTATCCATTTAAATAACCCTAACACTAGTTTTTAACTGTTCGACAGTCTTAAAGAAATCTCAGCAAAAGAGAGGACAGGTTAACATGCGTTTCTTTTTCTTTTTTCTTTTTTTCTTTTTTTTAAAAATGTTTGTCTTAAGTAAACCCACCTGGTTATTAAATCCACCACGATGAAAAAAACTGCTCAACCCAGGTCATTTCTGTACCTCTTACGTATTGAAGCTCACTTGGCGATTCTAAAACTTCTCAAAATGTCCCTTTTAAGTAACATTGATTAAAGTAGCCGACCTAAGCCTGCTTTCGTATACGTGCAAATCAATCACAGTTTTCCAGTTCAGACCGAGTGTTTATTTCAGTAGGATCTCAGTCACTCCTAACCAGAGTGCACATCTTCCTCTTCTTTCTCCCACAGAACTAAGCAATACCTTCTGCTTTCTTTCCAACCGGTAGCAACAGTCCTTGATCCTTGAAACGCAAGCATTCCCTTAGTTCATCAGCGCTTTATATCGTTTACTTTCTGTCTCAATCGGGCCCCAAGGTAGCTATGGTAGGCTACAAACTCACCTTTCCGGAATCCCTTTATTTAAGAGCTAAGACAATATTTCCCCTGGTTTTGTCGCTCAATATGTGAATACCAAGTTGGAAATGGTCGACTCCAGCCAGTCCCCTGAAATCATTTCGCTCACCTCGGGGGTGCAGTAGTCGGGAAACTCGAAGTGAGACCCGGCGCCCGACTCAAAATTAAAATCCAAGTCTCTGTCCAAAACCGAGGAGCTAAAACTCCCCAGCGACATGCTATCGAAACTAGGGCTTGTGTTTATGTCCAGTAGGTCGTCCTCGAATTCCTCATCCGAGGAAGATGACTGTGATGAGGACGAAGAGTGGGACGCGGAAGGGGTCGGCGAAGATGCCCGCATGCTGGTGTACCTATGGTGGTCCGAGGACACGCTAGGAGACTCCGCGCCTTCTTTGCCGCTCGCAGCCCCGTCCTCGTAGAGACTCAGTGGGTCGCTGGATTCAGCAGAACTACTCAAAGTCGGACTGGCTGGTACAGCCGCGGAAGACGGGCTGATACCGTGGTTACTTCCGCCAAAAATGTAAACCCGCTTGGTCTTCTTGTCCGGGATCTGCTTGGCAGCCGAGACCGACTTGGATTTGTAGAGCGAATGGTGATCTGTGGGGACAGCATGTGAGCCCTGCTCGGGGAACGAGGCTTTCGCGCTCCCCACAACTATCTTGTGCGGTTTGCTGGACGATTTCGAACTGCTGCCCTTTTTCAAAGATGGCTTAGTGCTGGCGCTGTTGCAGTTGTTGCTCGTCTTTTCACCCTTTTCACCAGGTTTGGAGCTGCTGGACTTCACCTTCTTTCTCGGCCGGTACTTGTAGTCAGGGTAGTCTGCCATGTGCTTCAGTCTGAGCCGCTCCGCCTCTCGGATGAAGGGGATCTTGTCACTGTCTTTAAGGAGCTTCCAGCGCTTACCCAGTCTCTTGGAGATTTCAGCGTTGTGCATGTCGGGCGACTGCTCCATGATTTTACGCCTCTCGATCTGCGACCACACCATAAACGCATTCATGGGTCTCTTAATGTGGCCACTGGGGGTTTTGCACCAGCCAGGGTCTAGTTTGTCCCCTGCGGATGCCGTGGACCCAGGAGCTGGAGAAGAAGCTATGTCCAGATCCATGGCTCCTGAATCGCTAGACTCCCCCGCGAACACCGCTTCGATGTTCTCCGTGCTACTCATTTTCTGTACCATAGTTCAGTTCGCAAGTGTGCACTTGTTCAGCAAACTGGACGCCTCTCTGCTTCTCCAGTGCAGTTGAGTCCTTACGTTTAGTTCGACTGCTCTGTTTAATGCAAACTCTTTAGTTTTCGCCTCACACTTCAGACTGTTTTAGTTCAAGTTCTGCCAGTCCTGAGAATTGCCGAGCGGCGACGAGGTGAAATAGATGTCTGTAGATGGCCTTTTCTGTGCGTGGCTTCACGGATGGAAAAAGTTCCTTTTCAGGTATCTCTGCTGTGAGGTTCAGTTCTGCTTCCACTTTCCAAAGCGCCTTTCCCCCCCAAGAATGCTTTATGTAACGGGTTCAACCCAAACTCTGGTGTTACACTTTAAACTTGTATTGCCAGCGCGGCTGAGTACAAGTTCAGTGCTACTGTGAGCGTTCAGATGCGACAAAGCTCTCGGCGAGTTTCTTAAGTAATGTAACTCTTTCTGCATAGCCTTCCCTGTTAACACCATGCGGGAAGACCAAGCTGTTGAACTCTTTGTGTTCTGCCTTCCATCTGCAGTCTGCAAGTTTCAGCAGACTCAAATTCCGTTTCATGCAGCTTTATCCTTTTCCAAAGATATAATGGCGACAGAATACAGCCAATCCGCTACTGTCTCTAGCCTTCCTTGGGCTATAGTCACACCCACTCTGCGTTCATTGGCTGAATAAGGAATCTAATAATAATCAGCGCGTGCAATGAGGAGCTTTATGTCTGACCTCATTCCAGTGTATACTGCAAACTTAGTTTTAAAGGGACATGCTTATGTACTTTTTCATTTTAGAAGTCATGCACAGAAAGAAATTACATTAGGTTTACGCGCGGTGGAAGTGAAACCAGTCAAATTCTACCAGTAACATGAAAGTATAACGCTTCTCATTAACCTTCTTACACACTGCAGGACTCATTCAGCACAGGCTTATTATTGCTTTGTTTTGGGGGTAATTCCACATCAGTGGCGTAAAGCAGGTTGGAACTATAAAATGTCTCCCATGGAAATCTACCAGAAAAAAAGCTTTATGTGTGAAAACGCAATGCATAACCAACTATAGTTCATCTTTATATATATATATATATATATATATACATATATATAAAGTATAAAATATATATACATACATGCATAGAGACAAAGATATACATCTGTTTGCGTATACACATTGCGGTTTAACATTGCCCCGCTTTCTTAGACTGCAAGTATGCAAATAGACTAAAAACCATGGTAAGCTCTACAGGGTGTCTGCTGTCGCCTCAGCTGCTTGTAAGTGCCGTGAAAAGACTCTCCCACTGGCTGTAGCCTTGTCGGAGTGCCTCAGAGGGGCGGAGCTGGGGAAAAGGCAGGCGGTCCTTTGTCACACCACGCACGCCCTGCTCTGTCGAACACGGGGGAGGTGGAGGGAGTGAAAGCATTCACATGCAAAGTGAGACTCAACAGCACACTTCGCTCCTCTATTTGCATTGACAGAGAGTGGTGCTGTGGTGAGGCATACATACACACATTCAGTGGCTGCACGATATTCCCTGTTTTTTCGTGAAAATCTGCCAGTCTTTCATAGTGGATGCAAATAAGACACAAAATAGGCTAAAACAACATTGACTGGGGTGTATGGACTGGACTGACTTACCTACCACAATATAGCCTACACCAGGTAGCTCATCTTCTGGTTCCCTTTTGTGACAGCATATGTACAGAGAACATGTTAGCTGTAAGAGTTAAAATCACACGACAGGCGAGTGGATAACCGTGGAGTGACTGTTTACGGTTGGCAACAGCCGTGATCTCTGAAAAAGTGGTAAGTTTGTCTGTCACTAGATGGCAGAATGGAGCCAGGGGACGGACGCTGGGCTTTTGGTGTTTGATTCAGAAGGCTACAGTGCATAGGACTGGGTGGGAATTACATAATGATACTCAGACGTTTAGCAAGTCCTCAAATTACAAAGTAGTTTTACTGCGTTTATGCCGAAATGTGTTTCTTACATCATTGGCACCCCCGCCCCAACTACCGTTAATTCCAAATCAATTGCTTGCACTCATTCATTAGGCTACTGGCAATGCAGTGTGGACACTGGCCTTTGCAGTGTGACATTGCTAACTGAATACAGGGATAGACTAAGTAATTGTTATTAGTTGTAGAAAATGCAAGAAGGGACATAAGAAAATAATATCAATCATATGCAGATGCATTTTTATAAGTGTAATTAATAATACCTATCCAGTTTCTGTTCATGGTAGGCTACAGAACCAATAACCGTTGTTTAAAAAAAAAAAAATTGTGTTAAACACACTGTTGTATGTCCAAAGTAGCCTACTAAGAACGTTTATTTTCAGTCATCTCCATTGACATCCAATAGGCTATACCAATAATGACATATTTAACCTCTGACAGCTCCGTGGCAGCCCTGTGGGAATGATTTCACATTATTTAGAAATTAGAATTATATTGGGTAAATATTCTAAGAAAGAGCAGCATAAGACTTGATAACAGAAGCACCTGCGGTTTAATGCTTTATCAGGTACACCTTGAGCAGATGGCATGTGCAGACCCCAGCATATTGTTCCCTCTTCGCCGGAGGGAGCTTTGAAAAAGCACATTCCGTTCCTTCCTGCTGTAACCTTATAGTCCAGTCCCCGGTATTTGAGTCGTTTTATTTCCGTACGTTTAACTGAAAATCCGACACTGAATGCACATTTTACGTTTTCAACACAATGTCAAATAAGCTTCAACTTTGCAGGTTTCAAGATATGAATGTGTGCAAGATTGTGTGTATGTTCAGCGAGAAAAAAAGAATGAGTGTTGGGGGCGGGGGTCTTAAGTGTCCGGACAAAGCCTTGCTCAATAGACACCCCCCCCCCACCCCCCTTGAGATAAAAAGATAAAAGAGATCACAAGTGCGTGTGCGGCACGGGGAGTGTTTTCATTGCTTCCGAACTTTGTCTTGTAGGGTTTGTGTTGGCGCGAGGTGCAGCTGCCACGCGAGCGCTGGCTAGATGTGGGAGTCACGCGTGCCCAGCTCAAGGCGCAGCAGGTGCGGAGCGCGTCCGTTTTCGAACGATACAGACCCCCTCGATTCAGGTACATTGCATCCAGAATATGTACATTGTTTCACCCCTTCTCTCAAAATTAAAAAGAAGCATATGCAGAGCAAATCACAAAGAATTGCCGTTTTTTTTACTATTATAGGCTATCTCTGGAAACGTGTTTCCTAAAATTAGTTCCCCTACAGTTACTCTGGATAAGTTCCACCCGGTAATTGCGTGAAACAGCGTCATTTGCTGGAATATATATATTTAAAAATGGAGATGTCCGGGTTAAACCAGTAAAACATGGTGTTAAGGCAGGAAGCCTCAATTTACAGTTTGCACACTTGTGACGCACAGGGGAAAACTTCAGGTACAATTGGAAAGTGGTGAATTTTAAAATCTAGATAATCACGTGAGTTTTAACTGTAAACAAATTTCTAAAAAATATTTTAATATGGTATTGTTTTGTTTGAAAATTATCTGTTATGTGCAGTTTATTATAAAACTATATCACCAAAAAGATGATACTGGATGTGAAATCCTTGATCGTTTTTGATGTTACTTTGCACATATTTCAAATAGGCTATATATTTTTATATATTGTACAGCATATAGTAGTTATAGTTTAATATAACTCATCTTATATAACAATATTATTAGCTGGTAGTGGCATAACAGAGAATTACTTTTTGCTGTGAATCAGCGAAAGCATTCTTTGGAACACGTTTATGTGGTGAAATTATTCTCAAAGACAATGCTATTTAGAACCGTAGTCAGACAAAACCTGAAAATCCACTTTTACTAATAATGGGTTGCTCATGTCACATAAACCAGGATCCTTGTGGTTACTGAGTTCATGAACCCAGTATGGAGATGGATGTGGTCTCCTTGCTATAGACCTCCGGGAAACAGCAGAATGATATGACAGTTTGACAGATGTACTAACAGCGATGGAGTCCTTCAGAGTTATTCCACTGAATGCCCTACTGTGGATTGCTTTGAAAGTATGATTGCATGCAGTGTATTTGCCAAATGTGGGTACAATGAAAGGATGCTGTCTAACCTTCAGAGTATACACTATAAAATATTCAGTGTTAAATGCACTCTTAGAGAGTACATATGGTCCCTATTGTACTCATATGTATGTACTCCTGTTAGAGTTGAATTGACACTGGGCATTTTACTCTGTACTCTTTTTTTTTTAAACATAGTGAATGGGGCTTATGTTCTTTTGGATGTGCTCTGAAAGTGAGTGCAATAAGTCGGATGACTGATTCATTGTACTGGTGTTAAATAATTGTGTTAATTAAACCAAAGTATAAATACAGGCCTTTTTGATGCAGAAGTGGGGTGTGAACAGTTTAAAGGGGAATGGCTGGGGGGGATTCAGAGCCCAATGATGATGATAAAGGGTTTATATGTGAGGTCAAAGTGCATGTTCACTCAGTCCACGTGTGCATGAGTTCCTTCACCAGCAGCCAGCCTCACAGCCAAGGCGCATCATCAACAACAGGGGTGTCCAATCTTATTTGAAAAGGGCCAGTGTGTGTGCAGGTTTTTGTTTTAGCCCAGCACTAAGACACCTGATTCTACTTATCAAGGTCTTCATTGATGACCATGATTAGTTAATTAGTTGAATGAGTTATAGTGCTGGGCTAAAACAAAAAACTGCATCCACATTGGCCCTTTTTGAATAAGATTGCACAACCCTGGTCTACAAAATCTGACACATTTACACCTAGTGCTCTCTGACCCGGTTTATTTCAGCACCTGCTGTGGGTGCACATTTGAACTTTACACAGTTTGGAATTTAACTTTACGCCTCCTCCATTATTATAGGCAATTCCTTTGAGATTTAACACACTGTACTTTCAGTTTATGTGTGACTGATGACAGAGTGACTGAATGTATACAACTGCTAACCCTGAAAGTTAGAGGTTTTTATGCTTTTTGAGACTTGGAAAACAAAAAATCACTTCTGTTCATTCACGGTTTCTCAGCTATTAAGGGGATAACTACACATCCTTGTCCTTTCATCTGTATTTTTATTAGTAATTTTGTTTTTGAAAAAGAAAAGGGCAATGCATATGATTACGAGGTGTGTGTGCGTGCCCCTGTGGGGAGAGTTGATGCGTATGTGTACGTCTATGTAAATCTTGTAATTATTTTGTATGTTTAAAAGTAAAGGTTCAGGAAAAAACAGCCATAATATAAAATAACTGTGACCAATGAACAGATAATCTCAACTTTAAATGTGGCTTCACTTATTGACTTCCATTATTCTTTTCAGGACATAACGATGGTGTATAAAATGTAATCAAGCTTACGTTTCCAAAAGTAGGTGAAAGTTAACGTTTTGTTTCATTGCTTTGGTTTGCTTTGTGCTGTTTGCTCTTATAGCAAACAAGTCAATCCAAATAAATCTGCATTGTGCACTGACAAGAGGCAGCACTTTTTCTGTATTATTAAATGTATTGATTATAATATTGCAGTGCGCTTATTTAAACAGGTGTGCTATGAATCGTTTATCTTATCCGAGGAGCAGCTGTCTGGTGTGCCTCTGTTAATCATTTACACTTACAATCTACCCGTAGACAACATCTCATTGTTGATTTCAGATTTTATTTTAGAAGTTCAACTAGGGCAGGCCAAACATCTGCACATTTCAAGGTGTCCAAGAGCGCTGTTGTCCAAACATGTCAAGCAAACTTCTATGTAACATTTTTACAACTCACTGAAAAAGTTGTTTGCCATCGTATGAACATAGGCAAAATTTAATCTGGGTGATTACGTTTTGTTTGTCCGAGTGTCGTCAAACAAACCCTTGTGTCTTTTTTTTGAGTGCAGTGTGCTTGTTCTGCTCTGCAGGTTGTTTGTCTGAGTGTTGCTGTAGTCCTTCATTTTTTTTAAATTACATTTATTTATTCCGTCTACTAATACTGTCATATTATTGTATTAAATGCGAATTGTAAGAAGTTTTGGTATGTAATGTGTTATGAATGTGAAACTTTATTTATATATAATTCTGCAAAAAAATAAATCAGGGTGCAGAACAAAGGAGGTTTAACTATTTAAATTCTACTGAATATGTACGTAAGTCAAATTAAGCCACTAGAGTTAAGAATACAGGAAAATAATACACTAAGTTAATTATTAAGCACTATGAGAACATCATGTTAGTCAACAACATTGCTCTTTATAGACCATTAACAGGCATGCTGTGCACATTCATATGATTTATGCACAGTATGTTGGGCTTAAGGCTAATTGTTAGGCACTAGTGTACATGTACTTGCAGGCTTACGTTTTAGCATTTGTAAATTCTCATTCAAACTGTTACTGACTGTTCTGTAGCACATGTATGTTTTTGGACTTTTTTTGTCTGTGACATAAATGTAATGTATTTTTTCCATGACAGTTTCTGGGGATAAGTGTTTACAGGACGGACGGACAGACAGACATGATAGTCAATCTCAACAGGATTCAGCTATTTGAAAAATGTTTTTTTCATACAGCATTCACTACAAAATGTATAAAGTCCTTTTTTGAATTGCTGTCTTACTGAGCAGCAGTTGCTAGTCAAGACGATCAAGGAGCAGTACTACGTATGACGATCTATCTGCCCCCAAAAAAGCAGGTCACTGTCAGGGGGATCTACAGGGCTCCGGAGACAGCTTGTGTGAGTGATGGTGATTCCCATATTCAAAATAATGTGATTCACTGTGTACAGTCACCAGGGATAAAGGGGTCTATGGGGAGACTGAAGCAGAGTCCCAGTGCCGTTTTTTAAATGGCATGCTTCTGGGTCCATGCCACACAGTTACGCTGTGCATATGTTAGTGCTGAGCAGCGCTCCACGCGTCTCCGGGTCTGACACCGGAGGGACGTCGCGGGGGACCGATGTTCTGTCCCTGCGGTCTGCATTATACTGAGGTGTGACTAAAGCAGACGCCAACGAGTCTCGACTCGCGCTATGATGCCTCCAGACAAGGCACCCCTGTGGCCTCCGCCAGTATGAAGAGCCAGAGGCTCGAAATGCTGCTGATGTGGTCCATGAAGCCCTCGTTGAGTTTAAACCTTAAGGGAACAAATTTTAAAGGCTGATAACAAGAGTTGACTCTTCCCCCAAAAACGAGGTGGCCATTTTGTTAATCTGCATCTTATTGGGATCGCAGGTATGCCATCCGCCAAGTTACGGCTTGGCGGGGCATGCCCCATACCTATACAGCACCAAGAGTTTGGCACTTTTCAGGGTTTCCTACAGAAGTAACCACAATGACCACAGACTCTCAACCCTTAAAAACATTAACTTCTGTATGTTCTGACCTAATGTAACCACACAGCATTCAGATACAACTTCACACATCCACACAATAAAGCCACAAACTTGGGTTATTTTGCCGTTTTTGCTCCTTCCTCTTCCGCTTCTTCTTCTTATTCTTCTTCCCATTTTCCTGCCAAACTGCCTGCCTCTGTCGCGATGTTATCCAATGGGGAGAATTATTATTTGAGCGTATGGTCCCTATACCTGCTCATCAAACTTAAGCTATTGTGGCTTAGTGGTTAAAACTGCAGTTTATCACACAGTGGATAGTGGGGTTCGAGCCCAGCAGGGCACATGTGTATTTTCCACAAAAAACAATGTGCAACTGTTAAGTTCTTTTCATTTCTTAGACTGTTATTATTTTCACATTGAAACATATTTTTTTTGCAAAGGCAAAACAGGTTTACAATATTAAGTGTTTACTTGTATTATATCACACCCTCCCCAAACCAGACGCTTGCTTTTGTCTGGTTTGGGGAGGGTGTTACGCTCTGCTCTTGCGGTCATGACTGACTGACTGTGAAAACCCCTTGCCTCGGTCAACATTTCTTTATTCATTAATTTCTTCACTTCAGCTCTGTTCACTTTATCCTTTTCACACATAACACAAGGTCACCATAAAATTAACTACCCCACCTGCCTGTCCTCTTCACCTCCTTCCCCCTTTACCCAACCCACACTATACTCCTACCCACCTACATGTCCTCCTCTCCTCCTTCCCCCTTTACCCAACCCACACTATACTCCTACCCACCTGCCTGTCCTCCTCTCCTCCTTCCCCCTTTACCCAACCCACACTATACTCCTACCCACCTACCTGTCCTCGTCACCTCCTTCCCCCTTTACCCAACCCACACTATACTCCTACCCACCTACCTGTCCTCGTCACCTCCTTCCCCCTTTACCCAATCCACACTATACTCCTACCCACCTGCCTGTCCTCCAGTTCCACCCTTCGACTATCCAGGCCACATTCAACATGTACATTTAATAGCTTTTTGCTCCTCTTTTAAAATATTTATTTCAATGGAATTGGCCACAATGTTGTGTTACAAGTGTAACAAATAACAACCTCCATACAGGGAAATTTAGGGCATACAATTAGAGGTGACATTTGGAATAGGCAGAAATGACCCTAGAGTAAAAGGAGACATTTCTGAAAAGTTGAATGAACTTCTCAGGTTTTCTCCACTCATTTCAACACCTTAACGTGCACCATTAATTATATAGCCAATATTACAAACCAAACCTGAGCACTCCTGCTGTAAAAAGGGCCTTTTGTGAAAGACAGCGGTGGTCAGCATTCCATTTTAAAACTCAACTGGAGCAACTCCAAAAAAATTCAAACTTTAGACTGAACCAATTTTTTGCTCCCCTAGGTCTGCAAAATATTCAGGTCAGGTTAAAGAGATTTTTCCTTCTGTAAGTACAGAACATAGAACACTTGCATGAGCTGGATAACATGCACTGCTAAATAAATGTATTGCAGCAGCAGTCAAAGGCTGCTACGTTATTTGTGTTTAAATTGAATGCTGTGTGACCCTAAAGTCTATACAGTCTATTCTCAAACCAATAATAACAGAATAATCATGCACCTGCAAGTGAGGCCACAATGAAAAGGGACACAAATTCACTTACCTTTCACCCTTTAAATAAATTGCTGTGGTGTGCTTGCTGGAGTGCAACATAAAAACATGAGTTTTATGGGGGGGGGGGGGGGGGGGGACTAGCAAACACTAAGAAGAATAGAGGACTATACAGCACTGATAATGAGGAGATGAACATAATTTCTCAAAACATAAAATATTATTTTAGTAAAATCTCAAAAGGGATAACATAAGGCATTTCTAAATTAAATTTCAGATACATGAAAAAGACACCACTCAGTGGTGATAAAATGAAACAAAAGCATGAATGGCTGGGATTGCAATTCTCTTAATTTACTTTTACTCATACTATTTACTTTTCAAATGCTTTCAGTGGGACAATCATTTAATCACTGCACTCCAAGTTTCTTTTGTTCCAGCTGATATACAGTTACTTTGGTTATAGACGTTTTTGCCTCATAACAGAACTACTTTGGAGTGGTCCAGGGTAGATTGACAGCTCTTTGTGTCATGGTTTTGGACCCTGTGGTCCTATGCGGTCGTTTTCCTCGGTGGCCACGCGGGGGCGCTGCCCTTTTGGTGGATGCTTGCTCCTCCCTGCTGAGTTGGGGGAGTTTCTGTTAAGCGGTTACACCTGTCGTAGTCACCTGAGATGTATATAAGCCTACCGTTCCCTTCATGCGGCGCTTCTACATTAATTGTTAATTGTTTTGTATTGTTGGCTGTGAGTGCTCGTACCATTTTGGCTACTCGCCCATTTTTAGCGTCTCTTTGTAGAGGCAGGGCTTATTTCTTGCTGGCTTTGTAGTGGATTATCTCGTAGAAGTTTGGGACTGTAAATCTCTGCTCTAGTTCGCCTGTGTGCGTTTTCCTCCGTGTATGGAGATTTGGGCGATGGTCGGAACTGTGTTCTGTTCGCCTCTCGGTGCATGTCGTCTCATGGGAGATCTGGCGTTTTGCTTCGGCTGGGTTGCTTAGCTTGTAGAAGTGTAGAGTAGCTGTTTTGTCCCTTTTCGCCGGTTAATGGTTTTCTTATAGAGAGACCTGGCGTGTTAGCTTCTACTGATTTCCGGGTTACGGTAAGCCAGTTAGTAGCTTGGTACGTTTATTCCCTGTTTTGTCTCCTTCTCATGGACTGCGTTCTCCTTTGTTGTGAGTCGGGGTTTTGTTACTTATTCCTTTACTGTGAGGCTAGGGCGTGTGTTTATTTAAGTTCGCGGTGTCTTTTGGTTAGTAAGTTTTGGGACGACGGTGCTCCGTTGGCTCACCTGTAAAATGTTTCTCATGTGAGATCGGGTGTTTACCCAGGTATGTTTGCTGCATTAGACTGCGAACTTATTTAAGTAGCCATGGAACGTTAAGTCTCTGTTCCTGTTTGCCTCGTTACCTTTCTCCTTATTAAGAGGCTAGGGCGCTTGTTTGATTAAGTTTGCATGAGTCTTTTGGATTAGACTGCGTACTTATTTAAGTAGCCATGGAACGTTAAGTCTCTGTTCCTGTTTGCCTCCTTATCTTTCTCCTTATTAAGAGGCTAGGGTGCGTGTTTGATCTAGTTTGCGTGAGTCTCTGGTTAGTAAGTTATGGGACGACGGTGCTCCGTCGGCTCACCTGTAAATGTCTCTCCCTCTTGGGAGATCGGGTGTTTGCCCAGGTACGTTTGCTGCATTGGACTGCACTTATTTAACTAGTCTTAGAACGTTAAATCTCTGTTCTTGTTCGCCTAGTTACATTTCTCCTGTCTGTGAGGCAGGGCTTGTGCTTGTGTTAGTCTGTTTAACCCATGGTTAGGGTGCAGCTGTCCTGTTCATCTCTTTTTGTGCTTTCCTTCTCCGTGTATAGGAGATGTGGGCGATGGTTCGGAACTGTAGTTCTGTTCGTCCTTCGGTGCAATTCGTCTCTTAGGGAGACTGGATGATATTGTGGACATGTGCGTGTGACTGCGAGCCTTGAAGCCGTGGAACGTTAATTATCTGTTCCTGTTCGCCTCGTTACATTTCTCCTGTCTGAGAGGCAGGGTTTATGCTTGTGTTAGTCAGGTTAGCCTATGGTTAAGGTGCAGCTGTCCTTCATCTCTTTGTGCTTTCCTTCTCCGTGTATAGGAGTTGTGGGCGATGGTTCGGAACTGTAGTTCTGTTCGTCCTTCGGTGCAATTCGTCTCTTAGGGAGACCTGTTATGACGTTGGACATGTTTGCGTTTGTGACTGCAAGCTTTTAAGCCACGGAACGTTGGATCTGTTCCTCTCGCCTTCTCATACTATCCTATTATTTTTGCAGTGTTTGTTTGTGTTTTATGTGGTTTTTACGCTCCCGCCCGTTATGTGTCTCGTTTCCGAGACAGGGCGCGTGTTTATTTCCGGCTGTTCTGATCCCTGTCTTTGTGCTCTACTGGGCGATTGGCAGTGGGCCGGTTAGTAGCGTTGTGTGTTCCTTGTCTTGTCTCCTTCCCTTATCTGCGGGGTATCCCGCCTTAGTGGCCTAAGGGCTTAATGATTCCCCTTGCTGCGTTTGGCTCCTCCCACCTCACACGTCACGCCCCATTACACTTTGAGGATTAAAAACTCCTCTTGAAGACCTGAATGGGAATTCCTGCCCACTTGGGCCAGCAGCTAACCAACAATGTAAACACAAGACATTGCTGTTTTTTTTTGTTTTGTTTTTTTCTTCTTTTTATTGTAAATTAGGTATTGTGGAACATAGCCCTACAATACCACATACAAAAATAAAACAACATGCCATTGGATAAGAAACCACGATGAAATGGTACTCCGCTGTTACTAGGGTATGGCTTTTTACTTTGAGAAAAAAACATGCAGAGCATTAATGATAGCCTTCCCAGTGAAACGATCTGACTCTACAGCAATTACAGGCGAGCAGTCGCATGTTTACACCTGACATGCAGTGAGGAGAGCCAATATAAGGGCCTCAGAACTGAAAGAGTGGCCAATTGGCGAGTCTGACTCTGTGGAGGGGTAGGCGTGGGGGTGGTAGCGTAGGCACGTATTTCCCAAGGAGGGAAGGGAGGAAAAGGAGTCTTGTTATAACGGACTGAGCATGCTCCCCCGCATCATAACAACTCTAGCAAGTTGCCATCAACTATTGATCGGTCTCCCTGTCCTCCTCTGATTAAACCAAAAGCCCACACAAATGAGCTACTCTGATAGCTCCCCAGAGCTGGAGGGAGAGATAAGAACAAGTGGACCAAGCAGAGGGAGTCAGAAATCCATTTCAAAGGTGGCATCATCAGCCACATGATTTGAAGAACGAATGGTTCTACAAACTGCGAGACCAAAGGGAGCCCCCCTCACACATCTGACTGTTTACCTGACACCTCCATTTCTCATTGTCACACACATCACTTCCTCGATGTCTTAAGCCCTCAGCACATCAAAGAACAACCAAGAACACACATTTCTTTGTGACTCATTTCCATTCCGTACATTATGCAATGAGCTGGAGTACTGTGGGCATTGTGCTCTCTGATTTTGCCTGGGGACCAATGAATAACCAGTAAACAACCACATTTGGGCCAAAAAACAAAGAGGTGCTGCTACTTCTTGCTTTTAGAATTAGTTGTTTAAAATAGATCTATAAAAGTATAACTCAAAATATGGGGATAATCATCTGCCCATTTGAGTGTATACGTATGTATGTCTGAACATTGCCTTTACTTATATAATTTAGTTATAAGTACAGTATATAGGATAAAGTGTGGTAACAGGTCAGCTAGCGTACTTTTTATGCAAGTACTTAAAGAGGGAATCAAAGTGCATTCTCCTGCTCTCTGAGTGTTTCAGCTATTAAAATATTCTTTGCAGATTACCAATACAGTACATGTAAAATCATCAAAAACTGGCATAGAGCTCCTGGTGGAATTTCTAAGCCGACTGTTTCTTTGAGCAGGCTATGGTGGTGCCTAGAGGTGTATTGGCCCAAATTGTGACAATTTTGCTTAGATTGTTGTTGAAACATGTCACAAGCACATTGACGTTGTAATTCTGCTACAATACTTGCAAGTTGAAATTCCATTTCAGAGAGAATTTTGAACGGAATCGCATTAAGAGTTGTGACAACAGCTGGTGAAATGCGAGTGTTTAACAAAATGTGCCTGCCGCCAGATGCTTCTTTGAACAAGCTGCTTCCTGTAAACAACAAGAGCCACTGCAGAAGAAAAAACACAGTGGCTGTGTTCCATTATGCATTATTGCATCCTCTACTGCTAAGACTACTAGCTAGAAAGTATTTAATCGTATGCAAGAGCACAGCAGACTTATTACTTACACGCGAACAGATTTCCCACCGTCATCACTGGTGTGAGAATGCCATTGACTTGACACTGACTTTATAATGTATTAGCCATCACTATCACATTAAATAAGCACATTGATCAATAAACCCATTGGGCTTCATTCACAAAAGCTTTCTTAAATTCTTCTTACATTTGTTCTTAGGTAAAGTCCCTATGAAGAACCAACATAGGATTAATAAAATATGCACAGACGTTTGATTTTGTATGAAGTATACTAGGTGTATCAGATGATGAATGCCAAATTGTCGTAAATTGAATATGCATGTCCGTTTATGTGATCAGTATAAGGAAACACCCTAGAAGGCATGTCAACTTCAGGGTTGTGTAAAGGCAGTATAAGGAAACACCCTAAAAGGCATGTCAACTTCAGGGTTGTGTAAAGGCAGTATAAGGAAACACCCTAGAAGGCATGTCAACTTCAGGGTTGTGTAAAGGCAGTATAAGGAAACACCCTATAAGGCATGTCATCTTCAGGGCTGTGTAAACATCAGCCATTGATGGCTCTCCGCAAACATATCTGCATGGTCCCTAAAGATGGCCTAAAGTAATCCAAAAGCAGAAAATACTCCATTGCTAAGTGTTGGGTTTGACTGCACGCTTATGGGTCTTTATACAGTATATCATCATCAATCACCATCAGATACTTTTATCATCAAACAAAATTAATTAATTGTGTTCCCAACAAGGTTATTATCACAAAACTAAGACAAGAATTAGGTGTAGAAAAACATTATTGCGAACTGAAATAAAAAGTTTTTGAAAAATGAGAACTTGCAAACCCACTCTTAAAACTAACTAAAACTAAACTTAAAAATAATTTAAAAGAACAACTTCAAAAAATCCACATTTTGAGGTTATTCAGATAGGTTAGTTAATGTAATTACAATCAATAGCCTATTTAGGCCTATAATTGTACTCATGACAATGTTGTTAATATGAGGTCTGTATACTACTTGATTAAGATTTAGATTAATGATTAAGCATTCTAAACACAAACCTCTTCTGTGTATATGCCTTTATGCTTTTTTCCAAACACATACATTTTGACCATACCAAAGAACAAATTCAGATAAGAAAAAAAAGATGTATGCAAAAATGTTTGTGGAAACATTCTTAAGCACATTTTACGATCAAATGTGATCGTACATGTTTCGTGAATGAAGCCCATTGATACTGCATCTTTGAATTCCTGACAGTTACACTGATGTTCTCTACTTTTAAATAGGATGGGGGGGGGGGGACATCTTCCATTTTCAAGTACATACTATAATTCCTAGATGTGTTTTACGAACTTAAAAGGACCCAACATTTTGAGTGTGCATCCATATGCTCTTTGTTCCCAGAGATCCTTGCACTGAACATAGCAACCAGAAGTGGATGGTAGGCATGGACTAAAATGTACTTATATTTACAAGCAACATATTTATATAAATTGTGATTTGTCATACAAGAAAATAGGGCGATTCACTTGTGTAACCAGCGTGTGCAAGTGTAGTACAGCTAAACTAAATTGATAAAGCAGATGGACAAACATCAGTTTGCTATGGAATGATGAAAATGTTGAGCCACACATGTGTAAACACTAAAGCTAACAAAATTAGAGATGTCTGTTCTGAGCATATCAGGACATGCACAATATCCTTGAAACCATATGCTGCATGAAATTAAACTGGTATAAATTATATATCTTGCCCACCCCTAGTTAAAGATGAGAAACTATTGAACTGTGGTGAGAACACATATGTTTATACAATCCATGCACAGTGAATGTAGGGTTATTAAAATAGGGTTATATCCACTTTTGGCACCAAGCTGGATGTGAACTATGTAAACATACAGAACAACTAGTTCCAGTTTGGCACCAATGTGTGGAATGCATCACAGATTAAACTTATTTTAATAACCCTGAGCGAATTGCTACAGCAATGGAAGCATAATATTGTTTGTGGAAAGAAACAAGTCTTTCGAGACAGAAGGGTATTGCACAAAGAAGGATCAAGGAATTAACTGCCTAACCTCATACAGTTTTCATACAATTCCAAATATTTCTGACAGTTAGCTGGCAAACAGTTCTTAATGGCCATTTATGGTATGATGTATGCAGTTCAGCTCAAGGGTCATCCAGATATATACAGTGGCTTCAGAAAGTATTCATACCCCATTGATTATTTCTCATTTTGCTGTGTTGCAAAGTCAAATTAAAACATATCTACATTTTTCTGTACTCTTGTACAAATTAAATAAAGTATTTAGAGATATCTTCAGGATTAATTAAAAATAAAAAAAACTCTCGATATCTTATTTTCAGGTACTGTTACAAGCGATACTATAACGTCTCTGCATTTCAATATATCTCTGTGGTAATTGGGGGGGTGAGACTAGATTCAGCTGTAAATTTCACTGGTACAGTATGGAACACATGGCTGGCTAAATGGCTGTAAGTTATCAAGGGTCTGAGCTATGGAACGAGCCCCAAACCATCACTCTGCGGCCACATATGGAGTAGATGTGGATGGATCACTGCAAGGGTTATTTCTCTTGACTCATTTTCCTATAGAACTCTATGGGGAAAAAAGTCAGGAGAAGAAACCCTTAAAGTGATCCATCCACATCTACTCCATATCTGGCCGCAGAGTGATGGTTTGGGGCTCCTAACACCTCCCATACTCAGCAAAGGAGGAGGCGTTCACCAAGCTAACAGACAGTCGCTCTGTATGTTCAGTTGTCTCGCCCAAATATTCCCCTCAAAATCAGCTGGGCGAAAGTGCCTCCTACACACTCGCACATGTGTCTCAGGTGTATCTGGAGGATACTTAGCGTTCCCAATTGCAGTCAGCCATTATTTTCTCTCACCCTTATCCTTGCGGTAGTCAGTAAAAATAAATTTGTGAAACCACACTACAGCAAAGTCACATTTTCTTTTCAGTAGAACTTAAAGGGTTATGAAACCCTCAGTTACATTCTCTGTCCGCCCACACCACAAATAGTAAAAATGTAATTAAATGGGCATGGAGAGCAGCGGGAGAGGGGTGAGAGCGAGGGGAGAGGCTATCGCCACCTGAAGACACGCCTACTACAGAAAAGATGGAGAGTGATACGTATCTGTAGTGAGTCTATATCAATCAATGGCTCTTTTGAGGTGGAGGACGTCTCCCCTCCAGAATCCCCTACGCTTTCTACATACCAGGAGGATGAAGGTGAAAATGGTCCGGAGCCTTATCAGTTTGAGCCATTAGGCGAAGTATCTGAGTTGTAGTCTAGCTAATTATCTTTTATCCCACTTGTGAACTCTACTATCTCCTTCTGCTTAAATCGGTGTTCTGCCCAGTATTGTCAGCACATATTAAGCCTGACCTACCAGAAGGCTACACAAACATGAAATACATAATGAATTAAATAAATCAATTAACAATTAATAAATAAAATATGTAATTAATGCCAAGTGAAAATAAACGGCTGTTACCCTGTATCATCCTGTGAGCATCCTGTTGCACCATCACTCCATTATAAAACTAGCTAAGTTAGCTTTTTTTAGCCATCTACTGTATATCTGACATAGGCTACCTGTACATGAACATGACATAATAAAATATGTA
Source organism: Synaphobranchus kaupii (assembly GCA_029718625.1). NCBI lineage: Eukaryota > Metazoa > Chordata > Actinopteri > Anguilliformes > Synaphobranchidae > Synaphobranchus > Synaphobranchus kaupii. The sequence goes on from CM056382.1 coordinate 35,576,557, forward strand.
ATCAATACCAAGTGAAACTAAATGGCTGTTAGCTAGCTGAAGTAGGCTAGAGAGACTTTACTATCTCGTTCTGCTCAAATCAATGTTCTGCCCAGTAATGTTTTTCAGCAAATAACGTTAGTCTGACCTAGGTTACCTGTACACGAACCTGTACATGACAAAATACAATATGTTAACTTACGTAATGAATGTCAAGTGAAACTGAACAGCTGTTGGCTGAAAGGCAAATTACCTATCCACAACTGTGCGTTTACTAGCTAGCTATCCAAATAACTTAGCTAAGACAGAACATAACCACAGCAGGGGCTTGTATCAGGAAGCAGGATTAAGTTACTGAGTTATTAGCCGGATAACTGCACTGAGTAAAACCCGGAACAGCCTTTTTTACTTAGGTAAGTTACATGTTCACTAACATGTTAACGATACGAAAACAACTCAAGTAAATAGCTTTGAGGCTACAAGACAACCATCACGTTAGCAAGCCATTGCTAGTATGGTGACGCCGTACACTTAACTTACAGCATTTGGAGGGACAGAAATATATTATCAGCAGGGCTTGGTACCGCATTTTCCTTCAGTCGAAGGTGACATTGGCCTGCATACCCCAATTCAACCTGGGCATAGTTCTCGTAACAGTCCCACAAAAAATGCATCTTGCACACAAACATGCCAGACCCAAAATGCGCAGCCAGAGTAGGCCTACAGCTATCTCCGGATCGCTCTGGAAAGCATGTAATCTGCTGATGCTCTGTCTTGCACCCAGAGAAAGAACACTGTGAGTTGCGACCAAGTGGCCAAGACTGGGCTTTCGTTTTGAAGCTCACTTCCTGGTTGGACTGGGAGTAGCAATTGTGCCGTTGCTCACTAGCGCCACTGCGATTGGCTCCAGTAAAGGTCTTTCACCATGTAAGTCAATGGCAGAAATGTGGTCAAAATACTCAGTCAATAAATTTTTCCCACAAAAAAATGTAATTGCAGTAGGTGCCTTTCCTTCATCTAATGCCTCTGCTGATTTTTTTAAATATTGTGTCGTTTGGACAGGGAGCAGACGCAGTTTGTACAAACGGCGAAAAAGACATCCGGAGCCTCAATTCAGTTTTTACGAGGCCATGGAAAGGCAATGGGTGATGTCACAGTGGCTTTGTCCATATTTTTATACAGTCTGGTTGCGACCCATCGCTCGTTGCTTGGAAATTGAAAACACTAGAAGTGAAAAAACTAACTTAAAGTTGCTAATATCTCTATGCATGTATGCTGTATATATGTGACTGTGTATTGTATTGTATGTTTTGTGTTGGATCCCCTCGAAAACGAGATGGTTCATCTCAAGGGGCTATCCTTTAATAAACTTTACTTACATAATATAACTAGCAAAATTGGAAAAAAACTAAGAGGCTAACCTATTAAATTGAAAAAGACTAATTATAGGGTAACAAGAACTAACGATAACGATTGTCAAATGGATATAGTCACGCCTTCTCAGCAATGCATTTATATTGGGGGCAGTAAAGTGACATTTTCAATGATGTAACCCATTTTTTATTTTAAACACCGGAAGAAGAGAATAGGGGATGTAATACTGTAGTTAAAATACTGGAAATTCAAAATTTTTCCCAAAATTGTAGACAAAATACATACTATTTGTTCTCTTCCATCTGAGGCAACGCCTATCTATTAGTTAACATCTCAAAAAATGTGTTTTAGTGTTTCCTAGCCCTTTAAGCATGAAGGTAACTGAACACCATAAACCTACATTTTCTTTCTTTAGTGGCTAGCTTGCTAGCGAATAACGTTAGCCTCTCTCAAAGAACGGCTTCCAGGCCAAGTAGTAACGCCCAGCCCTGTTTGTATTCTGTAAGGGCCCGTCCCATTGTAGTCTGTAGTAAAACAGCAAACTGGAGCATAAGCACTAGTTTGGGACTATATTTCTGCACTAAGTCCATGTAGAAAGTCGGCTGAGAGCTCATTTTAATCAGGAGGACATATACTCTTCTACAAATAAAAGAAAGGGTGGGATTTCCCTTTTAACAAGACCTGTACAGTATAACCGTATATCCCTTCTAAAAGAAATTGTGCATTTCAGTAAACTTGTGAATTGCATATAAATTAGTAATGCACTAGCTTACGCTGCATGAAAAGTTGCATTTACAGGGCGGACACTACAATGTCCGCTGTATCTGGCCATTTGTGGATATGTGTCTGCCGTCGGAAGTGGACATAATCTCATGCACGGAGGTGTTCTTGTCCAATAACTTGCCATAAACCAGACATGGCTGTTAACTTCTCCTAATTAGGAATATCTGAGTCCAGAAATCCCAGAGCGTGCAGAAGTTTCTGGAAAATACATGTGTGTCGACAAGAGTAACTACCGCTTACGACAGACACATGGCAAATTTCACTGAAATTTAACAGCTCAGATGACTTCCAGAAACTCCTCTTTTCATGCAGTGTTAGTTTTGGCTATTATTGTATTTGCCTGAATGTTTCCAACATTAGGCCTATATTCAATCTGTGGTGAGCCCAATGGCAAATGGTCATTGTTACAGTTAAAATAAGCAGTGACACTATAGACTTTGGACCTGCTGTTGAGAAAGTTGGAGACTATAGGCCCATGCAATTTGTGGAAATATGGTCAGTCTGCTATAAGGGTATCAACCACCCTCGTGTCACAGAGCTGAGCATCAGAAAGTACAAACACATATGCAGTTCCGTCTCACAATCGCCTAAGGACCAATCACCAATGTATGAACAGCGGCAAACGTGAAGTCAAGAGAATATGACATCATCGGCCAAAATGACTAATGAGTTTCTTTCAATTTAGTTTGTCATTCTCATACAATTGAAACAAAACTCTATTGTATTGGTATGATGTATTTGTTTTACAGTGATGTCATACCATGCAGCACATCTGTGTTTTAATCCAAAAAGTTAGAAATGATAACCACATAGGACCATTCCTTTCGTAGGACTATCACTGTAGCGTTCAGAATGAGGTGAATATGTTTTGTAAGCTTGCCAAGCCTTGCTGATGAGGCAAAGTCAAACAACAGGAGGCTATGTCAATGGACATGTCTATGAAGCAACAATAAGAATGGGAAGTCTCATAAATGCTGACTACCTTTAAATCCAGCTCTCCCGGGAGCCTCCTTCCCCCCTGTTTTGAAGCTTTCCACCATATGCTGTTCCTGGCTCTCTGCTATTTTACTGCTCTGGACACCTGTCTCACTCACTGTCTTCTGCTGAGGTTATAACAGTGATCACTACGGCGTTAAATGTAATGATGAAATGTGCAGTCAAATGGAGGCCATTCTGAAACAAGTCAGTTGTGGTTTATTTGGGGCACAATAGGAGCAGCCTTTGTTAAACAATGTACCAAAATGCAGCAATGCTTCAGGAATTACAGATTAATGTGATCATGTGAGGGGTGTCTTTTCAAATAAATCTGACACCTTTTTTTTTTTTTTACAACTTCACCTAATTTTCAGCTAGGTTCAATTATACTAATTGAAATATACATCATTCAAAGGCTGTGAGAAGAGCTCTTTCACACACATCACACCATTATTTTCACATCTGACATCATAATTTCTTAGTCAATATGTGAATAGTCATCTTAGATGAAGCAGATGTTTTTCCCCCTTTCACAAGAGGAAATAAGGATCAGCAGTGTTACTCTGACCTATTCACAACAGGCTGTGAAAAAACTAAAAAGTTTTAAAAGTATTTCAGACTAAGAAATTATTGTTAGAGAACATTTTTTGTAGTGCAGATTGAAGTCATAAACACTAATGTCTTAAGCACTAATTAGTGCCAGAACACGCAATTCTTTTAGGTCATGGAGACAGATGCAGAGGACAGATGTGGCCGAACCCAGCAGTTAAACAATAAATGTCTTCACCATACACATTTACCATTAGTGATGAAATATGAAACCTTCCTCTATAACGTCCAACCTGCAATTTTAGCATTTTGACAGGTAATCGCAATATCTGGGGGATCCTGTCATTCAGAGACAGATGACAGTTTGTGACCTTTCAGCTTAAACGTGCTAGGTTTGAAAAATTACTATCCTCTCATTTCCAAGTCTATTTCTGCTCATTATTCAATTTTGGAGGATGCCAACTGTGAGTGAGTCTTGAAAATTCAAGCCAGCGGGCATCAAAGACTAGCACCCTGTCAAAAGTATCAACTCTCCCTCAGTGCTCATCAGTCTCATTGCACTTCAGGAGGGATTGCAATTCCATAAAGCAGGTGGCGTTGGCAAGGTGAGCTAAGCTTTCCAGGTCAATTAAGAGACATATGGCTTATTAACACCTTCAACTAACTACCATGCAGGGATTACTCTGGGCTGACCTTGGGCTGAGTAATGAGCTGTCAATCACAGCTTCGCTGTCCTCACTCCAGAGGAGAATCATATGGCCCCCTCATATTATGTGCTTTTTCCACAGGTACGTAGTGATGGTTGTTAGTGTATTCCATGAACACACACATGCATGCACACACACACACACACACACACACACACGCACATTATTGGTGAAATAAATTCTGAGCATTGTGTTTAGCATTTTGCTCATTGATGGACTCCTGTGAAACAGCTTTTCCACCTTGAAGGTTACCAGTGCCAGGGAGACTGCTAGCGAGAGCTCCACAGACACACACGGTTATCCAGGCACATGCGTGCACATTTACATGCCTGGCAGGCTTGGCAGGGTTGGAGTTGATAACCTTTATTGTTTGTTCTTTTGTTTTCGTTTGGAAATGTTGTGTGACTCTGCCAAAGCAAAAGTAAGGGCAAAAATATCTACATTTATTTCAGCCTTTTGTTTCATGTTTTACATAAATTGGTGTTCGACATTGCTAAAAAGAGGTTCCTAATTCCTATTTCAGTGAATTACAGGTAATGCCTCTGTGCATCTGAATGTCAATAATGACAAGGCAGAGGTTAAATCATTATTCAGGACAAACAGACTTTATGGTTTTGACACAATGATGTTTCAGATTGAATTAACATTACCTTACTACTATACGTTCCATGTGTGCACATGAGCCCTAGGACAATAGCTGCTATTTCCAGATGAAATCTCAGAAAAAACACAGGCAAATAGTCCCTGCGACTACAGTTTTACACTAATAAGGACAGTGTGTTCTCAGCATCTCAACTAGAGGCGAAGGGGGGCATCTGGGGTACAGCGGTGGGGAGCGAGGAGGTGCAATGAACGTGAGTGGAACAGGGAACCCAGTGAGGTGAGGAGTGTTTTTAGGATATGCCGTTAGTTATGCCAGGAGAGCCGGCTGCAAGCATCACCCGCTCAGCTCTGGTGCAGAATCAACTTTGAGAAAAACTGTGCAGGGCAGGCAGGAAGAGAGAGAGAGAGAGGGAGAGAGAGAGAGAGAGAGCGAGAGAGAGAGACAGGGTGAACCCAGCCAGACATGCTGCAGCAGTTTTTTTTTCCCTCTTTCTCTTTCTGTCTCTCTCTCCCTTCTTTCTCTCTCCTCTTTCTGCCAGTTGATGGAAACCAGCACGACGCGGTCAGCAGCATGGCAGCCTGGGTCGTCTGCTCCGGCCCCCGCGTCGCTTTCTGCCCCCCCACCACCCGGTTAGGTGGCCCCCCGGTCTGCAGAGGACAGTGAATGATAGCACCATGCGTCAGCTGATTGCTGTGTCACGAAGCTGCTGCCTTCCACAGTTTGCAACTGGCAGAGGCGCTCTGCCTGCTACAGTTTCCCAGTCGCAGTGCGACACGACAGACACTGCGAAGAAGACTCACAGCTGCGTTCGGATTTTTTGGGGGAAGCCTGGTCTCTTTCGCTTTCTCCACTTTCCCTGAGAATATTATTCATCCGGCTTTTCCGCCTTCGGTTCCTGCGAGGACAATTACTCCGGCGAGCAAAAATCCCAGACAGTCAGTTCGGAGAGGGGAAAAAAAAAACTAAAAAACTTGGATCTATGGATCGGGATTGGAAAGAAACAAAAAAAGATTGTGGCGTGCACCCAGACTTTCCTCGACAGGGCATTCCGAGCGTCCGTGCCGCTCCAGAGGGACAGGACGCTCCGTCTTTCAGTACCGGGAGGCTCAGACCGTACCTGTCTCGTACGCAGACAAAAGGAGTCTTCCTCGCCGCCAGCCGGGCGGCCCGGGCCCGTCCCGGTTCCATTCACCGCCCTGGTGCTGGCACTGCCCTGCTCTGTCGCCTACGAACCCTGGATAGCACCAGCTCGCCCCCCGCGCTGCCCCCCTCCCATCCCGCAAACCGGCGAATTATCGTGGAGCGTGGCTGCGGTGAGCCCCAGACTTGCTGACCTAAATCAATCCCAGTCATGTCTGGATGCGGAGCAAAGCAAAGCAGTCGGCTGGCGAGAGCGGCGGCTCACACATCACCAGCCATCGTGTGGAGAGTCCTGGGGATTGCAGGCTTTTTTTCCATCAGTCTGGAAAACCAGACAGAATTAAGCTTCTCCTGGGTTTCTCTGATTGCCTTTTCCTCTTTTCATCCTCCCCCTGACACCCCCCCCCCCCCCCCCCAACCACCCCCACCTCCCCTTTGCCGGCAGTTATCAATCACACTTGCTATTACTGCGTTTTTATGGCGGATTAGCTTGTCTGCAGCGGCAGTCTTATCTGCCATCACTGGGGAAGTGCGACGAGCAATCTCTATCAGCCGAGCTCGGCAGCCACCGTCTGCGCGGCTCTGCGGCTAAGGGCAGGAGCGGCGGCTAGCGACAAAGGGATCGGCGGCGTAAGCGCGCAGCTTCGCCTCCCGGATCGACAGCCGGAGCGTCGCCCCTTTTCCTCCACCCGTTTCCGGGGACACAGCACCGAGACGAGCAGACTCTCACCCCCTCCTTTCAGCTGTCTGGTTCTTTACCTCATTTTCCCTCTTTCCCTCTCCCCCTCCCACTCCTCTTCCTCCTCCTCCTCTACAACCTCTCCCGCTCTCTCTTTCAGCGGGGAGGGCTAGCTCACAAAGCTCAGTTTCCTGCCAATCCAAAATGGCCAGGTTTGGGGAGGGTCGTTTTTTTTTTTTTTTTTTTTTTTTTTTGTTGGGAGGGTTGAGCGGGAGCCCCCCAGGGACAAGCTGTGGAACTTGAAAGAAGATTGCGACTGAAGGAATAAAAATGACAAGCATAATGGAGGGAGCTACAGAGGCAATTGTTTTTTGTCAGAAAAAAAATCAGAGGGAGATTGAATTATTCATACACTGAAATTACCCCTTCTTTCACCTTTTCACACAGACTGGCACCATCTGAATTCCTAATCTTTTTCGTTTGAAGACAAACTTAAACTGGCATTTGCAGAAACCTTGGAGCTGAAAAAATATATAAGCAAAGTGTCAATGCTGTAATTTATTTTTTATCATTACCATTTCCTTTCAATTTCCCTCCACAATTATCTTTTGGGAAAACAGTCATATCAGTAAATCCCACAAGGGCCGAAAAGTATAGCCAGTTAAAGTGAGTTGTAGAGTACTCCCTCCTAGCTTTGACTGTCTTGGCAGATTGACCCGCTAACCTCTGCGCCTGCAGTGATGAATCGTGTGGGCGCAACTTCCACCGATCAACCAGCCATGTGCAGAAACATGTTTCTTATTGGCTGTCACCTGTCTGCCAGCTTGGAATCTGGGGCAGTCTCACTCTATGGTGTTGGATCTGGAGCAGTCTCACTCTATGGTGTTGGATCTGTAGCAGTCTCACTCTATGGTGTGGATCTGAAGCAGTCTCACTCTATGGTGTTGGATCTGGAACAGTTTCAGTCTATGGTGATGGATTTGTCTGTCATTTGGAATGGAAATGCCGTTTCCAGGGTAAAGTTTGCAGTTGATTTAATTTGACAACAAGGGCACATGTACTTTCATGCAGGAAATTGCAAATGGGGGGCGGGGGAGACCATGACTGGTGGCTACATATGTGTCATGATGGCTTGTTAGTTTCTCACCTGTTGTATTGTCTCATTATCGGTGTATAGGTGCGCTGCCTTCTGCAGAGCAAGAGTCGTAATGTATGGCCATGTGATGTTTCCGTTCCAACACATTGACAGCTGCAAGGGAAGCCTTTGAAGGCTGCATGTCTGTGTGAGCGCAAGTGAAATGACAGCGGATGGGGATTGGAAAACAGGAGACTGATTTGACAGTGAAGCTGGGGTTGTCTTATGATCAGATTACTCCAAATGCACCCTGCTTTAAAGGCTAAAATCAGAACCAAAAATGTACGTTGCCAACTGTCGTAATAATCTCATATATATATATATATATATATATATATTTAATTTTACATGCATATATATATATATATATAATTTTGTATGTATATATATAATTCAGTGTTATATATAATCATTAATTAATGACTACAGATACAAAAACAGTGAATTTTTTAAGCAAGTAATAATTTTATTATGTGTCAAAATTATTGGCACCCCTGTATCTGCACCCTCCTTCACAAGGATAACACTACTGAGCCATTTTCAGTAGTGTTTTATGAGAACACATTGGGAGTATTTTTGACCATTCCTACATAAAGAATCTTTCAAGGTCCTCCATATCCTTTGGTCTGCACTTGTGGACTGCCTTCTTAAACTCAAGCAACAAACGTCTTATCAAGTGTGAGACGTAGAACAGTAATTTTGTGCTTGGTTTTTCAATGTCTTGGGATAAATATCTTGCTGAAAGATCCATTTGTGGCAAAGTTTGAGCTTCCTTGGGGGGGGGATCCACCACCGCATTTCACCGTAAGTATGGCATCCTTTTCAACATAATCATCCTCTTCCAATGCCAAGCCCACTACTGGTGTCATTTCACCATAGCACTCGGTTCCAATGAAAGTGTGTATTGGAATATATTGTGTGTGTATATATATATATATATATATATACAGTACATGTACATAATATATGCTATTGGTTGTATTTAAACCTTTGATTGCAATACCAAGTAATTGTGTACAGTCAATGATTCCATTCGTATCTATTGTTCATACTTCATACTCCTAGGTAGAGATGAATAAGTATAATGATGTATAAGTTATAATTATCTTATTATGCACAGTTACACATAAGCATGCATATGCGTGTAAGTGCATGCGCACATTAACACACCTCAGTTTCCCCAAATAACTTGCCTTGCGTTATTATCTGCAGGGATTCACTAGTTTTTAAATCTAAATTGTTGCCGTTTCCTTTTTTGAATGCATTGTTCTAGGAAGGGTTGCCTTGGGGTTCAGTCAGTAAAGTGGCTATCTTGTTGCGTCCCACTGCAGGGCACAGTTTGCCTCTGGGTAATGGGTTGCTTTAAGTTAACCGAGGTACAGGGTAGCTCTGCATCAATTTCTCCCAAATATGTGCCAGATGCCCACAGACTACCAGCTGTCATCAGTCCGAGATACACCTCTTTTCCAGTCAACGCTAGTTCTCTGCTGCTGTGTGGGGTATAAATTAGTCACTGAGGAGCATCAGAGTGCACGCTTCTCATTTGCAATACTCCCGGTGTGCAGGTTCGGGTAGCATAGCATGACTAGAGAAAGACAAAAGGAAAAAATTAACAGTATAGGACGAGCGTTTTCTCTGTTCTCATTCGTGCATGTGTAGTGTCACATACACATTACAAGGTGTTAATTCTGACAATTGAGATGCGCTCGCAGAATTCCATGCGTCGCAGTCGGCTGACTCAACCTTAATGTGAGTAAACCAGTTATCTGAATTATGCAGAGATAATAAGGCTGGTAGAAATTGTGCCTCATGAATATTAGATAAAAATTGTTTTTGGCTTGTGTTCCATTTGAAAAAAAAAAAAAAAGTGATGTACAATATTGCTTGTGTAGCACCAGTTCAACAATGAAAAAAGGCTCTTGCTCCTGCAATCACTTTTACAGTCCCCTCCACTCTATATTGTGGTTTGTTCAAATAAAATGACTGCAAGCTTACTAAGACTTTATTCAGACAAAGACTGTCAGGCATAGACTTGGTGTGTTGTTTATAATTTTAATAATCATTTAAAAAGATGTAAATGGATTGTTCCATGATCAATTCTAACAGTCTATGCTGTGCTAATCATAAGAAAAATTATATAATCAAAAACCTGCATATGACAACCATACTTGTGTAGCATTCACACATAAATATGCACATACACATTCATGCACCACACAGGAACACACAAAAGGTATATGCAGACGGCCATTATTAGTGTAAACATCATTCAAGAACTAATTTTGAACAGAACCCTTTAGACTTGACAAAGTTCTGCATCAATGCATCTTTTCTGCTTGACACACAAGCGACTGCGCATGCCGTGTTTAACATATAAATGCTCCCGTTATCACCAACATATTTTTTTCTTCTTCTTTTTTAAAAGGCGAGAGGAGCGTGTCTCTGTGTGTTTCCAATCCCTCAAAGACGCCTCTTCCACATCAAAGGGTCTAAACTACATTATCATCTGCTCCCCAGCACCAACCCCTGAAGAAGCTGTCTTCGAGGACTGCCCCAAATGGATCAGCTGCCCAATCAGATGCTGCCTTTTTGCCAAGGCAGACTTAAATCAACCACTTGACAGAGAGAAAAACAAGGATGCTCATTAGAAAAGAGTATACTTTGATCTACCAAAAGGCTTTGGCTGTTGGAAAAGATTACCATTTAATTTGAACTGTTGTGTAAGTTTGGCTTTTCCCTGGGTGCTATTAACCTGCGTATTTTTGGTGTTGTTTTCACTGACCAGTGCTCCATGATCCCTGTCGGTCATTTTGTTCGCCTGTGTGTCGTTTCAGGCCTGACCTGGCTCTCCTTTTCTGCCAGTCCTTCACAGCTACGTGCAGTCTTTCTGAATGGCGGTAAGTGTAAGGAACTCTCTGTTTTTGTTTATATTAAAGAGCCCAATACATGTTACACAACTACCGCTTAGATGTCATATCATTTGCCAAACAAAAATGAGGAGTAACAGATGAATTACTAAAAAATGTAATCCTTTGTATTCATACAGAGTCAAGTTTAATATGCCTCTTGCCCTTTTGTTTTGGAAATATATTAAATACATTGTCAATCATTCCGTTTTATATATTTTCCGGATTTTAGCTATGTACTCGTCGCCAATATTGCTGAATGCAAAGTTTCAAACAGCTTTGACAGTTGAACATTATCCAAAGCTTTATTTATAAAATCCTGCTGTTTCCAATCAGTCTAGAATTACATCAAGTGCAGTAGGAACTGAGAACCCCAAACACATTCAAACTGTTATCCAGCTAAAGCAAATAAAACAGTAAACATCTGTATGCCTAGGGGTTTTGGCCAGACGCCGAAATTGAAGTGTGTCAGGAAAAATAGACTTCTTTTATTTGGCCCCTCTTCTTTAATATGGGAATTCCATGTGTTAGGAATCAAACAAAAATAAAAAGATGACATCCACTTATCAATATTCACCTGCTATTAATAATATCATAACTGCCTACATTTCAGCATCTTGTCCACACATCACTAGCCTGCTGTGCCTAATTAGATCTATTTTCCCAGCATTCCAACTTGCCAGAAAAAAGAAACATGTGCCCAGCCCATCTCTCCCAAACAAATCCTGTTGCTGTACATTCTTACCATATATTCACAAAGCTGATCTATTTCAGTGCAAGACTAGGCTGTTCCTTGAGATTAGAGAAGGCAAGTTTAATTTAATCTAATTTATTTTCCACAGGTGATGTCAGTTTATCGTGTTAATGTGCACCTGTTTAGTAATGCTATCATTTCACTGCAACGCCGTACACCATCAGAGTTGCTAGGCTGCATGGCAACAGTGCTAGCTCTTTTGTGTGGGAAACGGTACAGTGTGGAGAATAGTCCCTGGCTTATAGGTGGGGCGTTTGAGGAGTGTACAGGCTTTAGATGCTGGTTTTTTCCACATGTATGAGTGGTGACATCAGAAGGAAAATTACCTATTCCAAGATGTGCAGAGAATTATAATAAATTAATAATAATCAGAAAGAAGACAAAGAAGAAAAAACAATTAACTGTGTACGCATCCATTGATATAGCTCATTATCAGTTTCAACTACATATACATCTGCCAGGTTTTTACCTGTAACAAAGATAAATCCCTTGTGTTTGCACATTACGTGCATGGCTATAAGAAGAAATGTGTTTTACATTTTAACCCCCTTCATTCTGTTATTGGATAATCGGTTTCCTTGCTGGTTTGTCGCTAAAGAGACACAGGCATTCCGTTTGATTGTACTAACATTTTATGTTTCGGCACTTAAATTTGTATCTGATTAGATCTTAAGCATACAGCCATTTTACACATTTGGTGAAACACCACTGTTTTATCATGCACGCCATGACTACAAGACTTGAGGAAATTATGTGAAGTGAATTACTCCCAGAGGCAATATAACCCTCCTAGGAATTTGTTGTGAAACACAGCCTGTGTGATGAAGCATGTTTAATTTATTATACACAGGGTTTAACTGACAAAAAAACAGTCATGAGCAGAAAGAAAGGGTCAATGCTAAATATATTTAGACAATTTATTTGTCTATTTTTATAGGCATTCTTCTAGTTAGGAAAATGAGAGCTAAGCCCCCCCCCCCCCCCCCCCCCTTAAAAGGACATCAACCATCATTTTGTGATTTTGCACTCAAAATCCTGTTCTACAGCAGAATTTCCAAACTACTGTGTTACAGCACACTGTGTCATCACGCAAGATCAGGTGTGGTGTAGAAAAAAATTACTTATTAAATTAAAAATGTAAAATTCATGAATTACATTGAAAAAATTGCTAATTATTATCATTAAAATCTAGATCGCTTAATGAAATCCAGGAAAGGGTATTTCAATTGTTAGCTTTTCTTGATCAAGCCACATCAACGTGAGTGCGTTTGTTGTATTTTTGATCATAGTAGCATCATGAGAGAGTGGATCTCTTAAACGAAAATGGAGAAATTCCTCAAATGAAATATCCCAACTTAACCCAATCACCATAACCTTCCTATAGAAGCAGTGAACTTGTACTGGAAGCCACTACTGCTTGCTAACAAGGACGGAGATTATTTTTATTCATTTGAGAGATAAAACTGAAAAATAGGCATAAATGCTGAGGGGTGTGTAATAATGCCTGAGAAAGCAATTGTGGTTAGCCATCAAATTTCTGAGATTGTGGCCAGGATAAAGCCATTAAGAGTCAAGTCCACAAGCAGCAGCCATCTGAATCACAATACAAAGGTTCCCCTTTGAAATAATACAATCAGCAGATTGATTCATGTTTAATTATATTGAATGCATTGTTTTGTAAAATAAATAAATAAATAAATATATACGTATATATATATATATGCACATTGTCAAATTACTTCATCTTGTGACATTATGCATTGATATCATACTCAAACATTTTCACTAATCAAGCATTCAATTGTGCAATTGTACAAACCCAAATAACCAAAAAAGCTGGGACAGTATATAAAATTCACATAAAAGCAGAAAGCAGTGATTTATAAATTCTCTTTTACATATATTTAATTGAAAACAGTACAAAGAAAATATATTTAATGTTTTACCTGATCCACTTTTTGTAAATATATGCTAATTCCGAATTTGATGCCTGCAACACATACCAAAAAAGTTGAGACAGGTGCAAAGAAAAGACTGGGATGTTCAAAGAACATTGCACAGGTGAACAGGTGATGCTATCATGACTGGGTATAAAAGCATGTCAAAAAACTCTTGATATCTTATTTTCAGGTACTCTTACAAGCGATACTATAACCTCTCTGCATTTGAATGGATCTCTATGGGAATTAGGGGGTGGGACTAGATTAAAGGGTAATTCCACCCAAAGACAACATTAACCTTATTGAACAGATCAAGGCGCAACTAATTAAGTCTTTCTTTGTGGCTGGCCAAAAAAAAAATCTGTACTCAGTTATTTGAATATAAAGTTGAAAATTTGGTAGAGGTACACGTCGAAATGACGTATACCTCTACCACTTCCTGGTCTCTGAAAGACTACAGTGTTTTCAAGTGGGTGTGTAAATTTCATAGGCAAGTAGACGGAGCCAGCAAGGGAAGAAATGCTGCCTCTCACTGTTCTGAATAGGGACCGTCAAAGATCAAGCTAGCTATCATTGCTATTTTATTATAATGTCAGAAAATTATATTGATAGGCTACGTTATTTCATAAAGATGTTTTGGCAAACTAAACCAAACAGGACTCGAGTGACCTTAAGGACCTTAATGATCCATGACCATTAAGTAGACTAACATTAGCTAGCTGACCATAATTGAACGGTTTCGCTTTGAGCATTCGATTACAGATTTTTTCTGGGCTAGTGCGTTAGCTGTTGTTAGCAACGGATTTCTTGGCATACAACAAAGTGCTTTTTAAATATGTTTGCCATACAGTAGGCTATAGTAGCTAACCTTGCATTCGTTAATGGAAGGAGGTCAGATATCGGGGTGATAAACACATTGTTTCCATGTTTTTACCGACATCAGTGCGTTCGAGTTGCAGTGGGAAAGTTTTGGCTTTGCTAGCAAAACGGCTAAGAAGTAGCCTATAACAATGACATTTTAACTTTTAATTGTATATGTTTAATGTTCTGTATCAGCATGTTGGTCGATACAAAAGCATCTCATACTGAAAAACGGGAGGTCAGGGTTGATTTTCCGACATGGACCTGGGGTGCGTAGCCTAGCTAAGTGTTACAGACGTCTGGCTAGGGTGGCTAATGTTTTCATGATACCAAAAGTACATAAATGAAGGGCCGTATTTCCCCCGTTTTTATGGCGACTGAGCTAATGATTGTGGTATTTCCTCAGTATAACTGTTACATTAATGGATAACTTGCCAGCGAGTTACGTGGCCTCTAGTCTCGAAGAAACGCTGGCTGCAGACAGGCACTACACTAGCAGTAAAATGCCCAGCCCCTCGGCCTCCGCTTCCATAACGTCATTCAGTGGGAGTGGTAACCTGTTGTCTGAACTGTAAGCGCCTTGGCCGTTGTAGTTTATCGTAAACCATGTACCTGGTACATGCACAGTAGTTTGGGGCTATATCTGTGCTCTCACTACAGGTAGAAAGTTGGCTGAGAGCTCATTTTAATCAGGAGGAGAGCTACTTTTCTACAAACCAAATAATATTTTTGGGTGGAATTACCTTTTAAGCTGTAAATTACATGGGAATAGTATGGAACCCATGGTTGGCTAAATGACTGTAAGTCATCAAGGGTCTGAGGTATCAAACAAGCCTCAAACCATCACTCTGCTGCCAGATATGCAGTAGATATGGATCGGATCACTTTAAGGGTTGTTTCTCATTTTCCAATTGAAAAATAAGTCAGGAGAAACAACCATTCTTCTCATTACAGATGAATAACGGAATTACAGTACCCCCGGGAACACAGTGCCATAAACAATTAAATAAAAAATATTAATAAATAAGAAATACATTTATTTAGAAATAAATACAGGAATTAATATTTAAAAAAAGACAATGAACAATAAATGCAGTAATTTGTTCCTGCTTGGGGGATTTATATTAAAGTCAAATTGGACAGCATATGATCCACGAAAACGGTTGATTAGCTTTTCAATAGGTTATGATCATGCACGCATTGCTTGGGAAAGCCTCGAAATTTGCAAATCGTCGCCATACTCTCGGCTGAGGCTTGCACCGTAAACCTGTTCTGAGCAGGCGGGAGTGGTGCAGGCGCGAATTGCGGACTAATCAGAACCCAAAATTGCAATCAGCTGTACAAAAATTGTACTGCACTGCTTGATCTAGACTGACACACCCGCCAACAGTGGCTCTCCTCCCACTTTGGCGCATAGCCAGTCGCCAAATTACCAAACAGGCTCAGGCACGTGAACATCCATGAGGAAATTGCCACTTCGCTATTTCGACGGTTCGCCACCGGCCATAAAATAATCATTTTTGCCAAGTGTGTAGAGCGTGAAAAAAGGTTTGAAAACACTGGTCTAGATCAGTAGGATCCTTTAAGTGATGGAATATTTCAGTCAGGATCCATTTTGTATCAATTATATTGTTTAAATCATTGTTATAGGGCTCATTTTAAAAGCTTTCCAACATAGTATATACTGCTATGCCTAGCCTTAGGATATTTCTAAGAAGACTAAATTGACATGTTTATGATTGGTTAAGTCGCTGCAATCTCTGTTTTCTGAAGAGTCAATTGAAATACAATATCTACTGTGGCTGATCTCCTGTTTATTTCCCTGGGGTGATTCATTGAAAACCCCAGTCAACTTCATTTGCTTGAATATTGCCTGAAAATGAAAGAACAACAATACAAAACTGTACTGAAATTATTGTGGGGAGCTGAATCAAATTGCTAGAGATATTTCCTTTATACTGTGCAAATAAGCCATCTGCCAAGCTTATTGTGAAAGGGCAAGCCATCCAGAGTAGGGAACTGTTACTGCTCCTTATTCTGTTCATATTTACATTTTCATTGTAATACATTCTACTTTCAAAAAAGAATTCCTCCTCATTCACCGACAACACTATCGGCATGCATACAGTATATAGGTTAAATTTATGAACCTTGCTATGAATTGGTTATTTTCCCCAAAGTGTTTTTTCTTAAATCAAGTCTGTCACTTAAAATAATGTCTTGCTTTAACAGTTTGGTTCTTCTTTTCCTTCTTCATGATAATAACAATTGTAATACTTGTGTTCATTTATGGTTTAGAAACTGTAAATGTAATTTTCAATAAAATAAACACACTTATTTTCATTATGTTGCCTCGATACATTATTCTCTTATATTTCATATACACTAAAAGTAGCACAGAATGATTTCTATGACAGCCACTGCTTTTCAGTCATAACAACTCCTTCATAAACATCCACCTAAGATAAACACGGATGCGGATATCACAGACTGGAATATCAGAATGGGCAAAATCAGACTACAGATTACCCGGAACTGTTTGTTTACCACACTAAGCAAGAAAGATGGCTTGTTTTGAATATGCTTTCCTTACAGTGATTTCTGCCCTCATTAGTGCAAACAACAAAGAACAGACATCAACAACACGTCTAGTCTTTTCTCTTTTCCACAAGCGCAGAGAAGCACATGCCTGCACCAGATATTAAGCTCAGACTATGCACTATGCAGGCACCAAAAAACATCCTCTCTCCGGACCTGGAATTACACAGTGCTGTTGAACAATATTCCTGCATGAATCACAGTTCCCACTCAAACATGCCATGTGCATGTCTCGTCATTTGACTGCATCGCATCAGCTCAGGGAATAGGACAACAGGTTAACGTAGAACGCCCTAGAGCAGAGGTGGGCAACGAGGGCCGTATCCGTTTCTGGTTTTCATGCCAACTTCTGGCCTTAATTACCTAGTTAGCCCTAATATTTACACCATCTGACATTTTAGCTACAATTCTTAATAAGCGCATGAATGACAGCCGAAGACTATATAAAACATTTTCATGTGATCTAATCTACCAGTGTTGGTGTAAACAGCCAATTGGCTAATTTAGCTGGGGTAATTGGTGGGAACAAAAACCTGCATACACACCGGCCCTCCAGGACTGGAATTGCCCACCCCTGCCCTAGAGGGACCTGAAAAGCAGACTGAACACAGGAATGGTCTACCCTTCTTTTGTGTGCATGGCATTTCACTCATCTCAGCTTAGGCTGTCATGAACAGCACATTCTGGCAGCACCCCACTTCTCATTACCAAATTGACTCATTGCATATTTGTGCCCTGTAAGCCTGACAGGGTCACTCTGACACTGGCTCACAAAATATCATTGCAGGTTAATCAGGTGAGCCACATCTTAATGGCATTTCTGTGTGCGATGTTTGTGCTTTAAGGTCATAGTTTGTGAGACAGGAATTGTGTAACTGAGAACTGGCCACAGCTAGACCATTGGAGCTACTACACAATTAATAAAAATAGTTGAACTGTCGACCCATTCCCTCTTGAACATTAATTTTTTGTTAACAATGTTTTGTACATACAGAACCTCTGTTACGACATACAGTAATGATTCGTATTCAGAAACCTGGTTTCACTGTTTCTGCGTACAATTGATAAATGACATCATTCCATGTGTGGAATATACCAGTGTTATGTTGCTTAGCAGATGCTAAATTAACTTACATGTACATCATCTTGCATTTGTGTTGCTGGATGTTGACAGAGACATTTCAGGTGACGTCCTCTGCAACAGGCAGTGTCCATACCCAAGATTCAAACTTGCAACCCTCCATCTGAATACAGGGCCAAAATGACTACAAAAAAAACATCATCAAAAGAGAGCTTTCCGTACATCTATGTTCACTAAGAGTTTTCACCTGCTATGAAAAACAAATATGAGATCAACAAAGAATGAGGAGTGACATGGAGAGCTTTAACCTGCACAAGTAACCTAAAGAAACAGCAAGTGGGTGTAGTTTCAAATCAAACACTGAGAAATGGTAAAAACACAATCAAGGAAACAAGTAGTTTGTTCTGCTGGTGTCAGTCGCTGTGGGGGTGGCAGTTGCATGTGATGTATGAAGGTGATGAGTCTTCCCGCAGGAGGAGATGGAGAGCTCACTTACTTTTCCCGGTCTTTTCATAATTGGACGGGACAGAGACACTCGCAGGTGGTGGCGAGTCCCCCACGGGACGCCCCCCCCCCCCCCCCCCCCTCGTCTGTACGAAGCCCGGGCCGGTGAGGCCGAGGGCCGCCCCACACGGGGCCCCTTGATGTACCTGAGAGGGGCGGGCTGCGTGCCTGGCGGCGTACAGCTCAAATTAGCAGGAGAGAGAATGGAGAGCGACAGGCTCACCTCAGAAACAGATGGCGTAATTATTTAAGATGATCAAGATGCACGCACATTAATTGGCCGCCAAAGCATCTCCAATCAGTCTCCTCATCAAGATCAAAACATGTCACTTTCCCACTCGTTCGGCGTCTCCCTACTGTGCACGGTACGACTGATGTACTGACTTTGCCTCCGAAACTCGGCAACATTTATTTCCCCAAACCTCTAGGAACGCAACAGGGGTCTGGCCAGAGTACTGCAAAACATTACAGAGAATGGAACATCAATGTAACTGCCTACATAGCATTTGGATCACATGGGAATACACACATACAGTAAGATTTGATATACAGTATAATAACCTTCTTGGATTTATTAGCTGAATTTTCCATACTGACCCTAATAAAGTAGACATTAAGCCCTGTTTTTATCATCTTACTTTTATACCCACTATGCATGGTATCTATTTTTAACCTGACTTTTGGGGTAACGGAGACTAAATAAACCTTCACTTTCAGGTATTTGTTTTTGATTATCGTGCCTAACCTGCCTACCGCCCGGGGGCCCTGAAAGAGATGAGCCCCAGGCAAGAGAGCTCTGTGCTGAGGCTTTCCGTCTTGCTCTCTCTCTCTCTCTCAGATACCAAGGTTGCCAGAAATTCTCACCCGTCTCCACACTGAGTAAACACGCGAACGCATAAACATACAATTATCAGATGCTCTCACTTAACGTAGTAGCCTTTCTGCAATCTACGACCTTTATGCTGTTAAGATTAATACATTGCAGCAAAAATGGAAAAATCAAGATTCAAGAGAGTAATGATGCAGATTCCCTTGCATAAGGCAGAGAGCAGGAGGTGGATATAAAACCAGGTTAAGCCATTTGTTGTTGTTGTTGTTTTTTGTTCCTTTTTATTCCTAGTTTAGGACCAGAAATTGTGACTCTCTTGACACCATTTTCCGATCCCCACCCAATGTAATGTGCACTGCATACAAACAAGTATGGTGAGAAAAGCACTCAACAATTTGAGATGACACATAGCAAGACGTACAGATGTAATAGCATTCAACCTTATACATTAACTTCGAAACAATAACAAAGTTGAATTAAAGAAAACATTGTGGTAACAGAGATTGCAATACATGATTTTGGGGGCATAAACAGGTTGAAGAAACATTACCCAGTTACATTTTGTGAGTGTGAGATGAGGGGGTATGCAGGATGGGGGATGGAAGGGACAGGGCAAAAATAAGTGAATAAAATGAACTAAAATCCATTGGGAGACAGGCCATAGTGGTGATGATCAACACACCCTATGAGCTAGCAGGCAGGACGCCAGAGACGCCAGAGAAGGCCCCCAGTCACGCAGGTGGTGCAGAGATACCTGGTCCATTCTTCCTCCCCCCTTCTGGACAATGGCTAATTTCTACACCAAAGGCAACATAGTACTGCAGGAGAGCTGGCACTAACGGGAGGAGAGTTTGTGTGTCTCACTAATGACAGGTTGCTGGGAGGAGCTAATGCATATAGACATCAACTCCACACAAAGCATCAGGGCTGTGCACAGACTTCTGGAGGGGCAGAGGCTCAAGCTGAGAAAAGGGCACCCCCTGTGCATGTGTTCATACGCAATACCGGGGGCCACATGTATAAAACTCTGAGTAAAATAATGCGTAAAAGAACGCTCAGGGTGAAAGTTGGAAATCTGCTTAAAAAAACGTTTCGCATTTTCTACCTCTGCCTTTCAGTGACGGTGTCGCCATATCACACGGACCCCGAACGTTGCGTATGTATGGTGTCCATCGTGTGCAGAGGTACGCAGATTCTCACAGCACGTGTTATATTTTACATCTGAATTTCTGCGTGGAAACTCACTTATGCGGCTTTCTGAGGGCATTTTTCTGCTCAGCACTGTTTATACATGTGACCCGGCTCTTCAAATTTCATTTAAGATTATTTGCTATTTTCATAGACCCCCTGCACACACACACTATAATTTAATTCACACTGACACATTAGTCTTCAATATATTTTACCTATATTCAAGGAATTAACATGAAATATGCAAAATATAGAATAAATTAAAGAGATAAAAGTGATAAAAAGAATAACAAAAGTGCTACACACATAGGGCTATATTTTAACAATCCCAGCACATGATCTAAAGTGCATGGTGCAAGTGCATTTAGGGCATGTCCAAATCCACTTTTGCTAGTTACACAGTGGATAATTTGAGCATTTTACATTTGGGGGGAAAATGTTAACTTGCACCACAGTAAGGTGCAAGGTTCAAATGGGCTGAACTTAATTCTTGGGTGTAACATAATAAACCAATCAGAGTGTCATCTCCCATTCCCTTCCCATTATCACCTGCATTTGCACCTTGGTGGATTTTTAATATAATAGATAAAAAATTTGGAGATAAAAATTTTAAATGGCGTTAATTGTGTATAAAAATCGTGAAATGTAAATGAATCTTTGCTTTTTTAATTGTATTGATATTTTAAAAAACATGCAGTGAATCCCTGAGGATGTATTTTAAAAACATTTGTAAAAATGCATTAACCCCTTTGTGCAGATGCCTAGTGACCATGCCGCCGGTGCCAAGATTTTGCTGAACTCGTACATTCGTTGCTCCTGCAGCCAAACTATGAGTGGAAACCACAGACTCCGTGTTTTATCTTTATTGGTACACGATTCGTGACAACCAAAATACGGAGTTTCTAAGTGTCACTACTTTCCTGTAGCAAGTCCATTTAACAAGCAACCCCCCACCCAGTCTCGCCTGCAACTACCTACCCATGTGTGACATAGTGAACAATAGCGCCTATGTGTGAGTTCATAAATATATTTATTCATCATATAAAAATTGTATTTTGTCATAGCAACAAGATAAACCCACCAATAGCCTGTTCTTCTCGCTGGCTACATACGTACGTTAGTTTTTCCACTCAATCACTGTCTTGCCTAGTAGGCAATGTTAGATATGGTTATTTTCGCATTTTGAGTGCATTTCAAACACTATAGTGTAGTGTAAGCATTCATTGATCAGTCATGTTTTATGTTTGATGCACTAACTTTCTTTGAAGCTAGAACATTTGGCAGCATTTTCTTGTTGGTGGAATATTATTTTATTGTAATGTTATCATTTTGGACCATTTTGACGCATTATTAAAGGGGTAAATTTTTACCTGTGTCATGCCTCTTAGGGATCTACCCTTAATTCAACAAACATAATGACTTCATGGTTACTCACTTTTTAAAATGTATAGTAACCTCCGAGCATGTAAAATGCATGCAAAGAATTTATTATTACGTACACTATTAATTAAATTATCTGTGTTACTTTCCTTCCCATTAGAATTGTCTTATTTTCCGATATGCAAAGATTGATGGGAAATATGTTTGCTTACATTGTTATCCAATGTCATGTGCTTATTTTTTAACACATCATGATGCATGTAACTTGTAGCTAGTTTTGGCAGTGAAATTTAACTAGTGTCTGTGAGATTTGAGTGTCAACTATACTATTGAAGAAGATAGCAAAGAGGAGTGTCACAAGGGCAACGATGTTGTGGACCCAATTGCTGACACACAGATTAACACACGAGGTGATGCAAAAATAAAGAAAGTGAAAAAAATGATTGACCAAAATAACAAACAGGATGGAACACGAGGGAACAATGATCACAAACTAACAAAAGAGGGCAAAACAGAACAAGCACGGGAAACTAAGGATAATACCGGAGAAAACTAGAGAAAACATGAGAGAATATCAAACAAGTAAACTAGAAAGATCACAGGCATGAAGGGGCTAGAAGCAGAGCACAAAGTTCAAAGCTTAAGCAACAACTGAGAAAAAGCAGGGAACTTAAAATACATTCCAAAGAAGACAATGAACTAAATGAGAAGACACATGCAGAAAACACTAATACAATAATGAGAGGTAATTAAACGAGCAGTCACGTGCAGACAAGACAGAACCAATAAAGCAACAATGACATACAATTAACACAGGAAAACAGGACAGGCACATGTGGAACAGAAATGGAGTGTAGGGAATCATGACAGGATCCCCCCCTCTAGCGAACGGCACCCGACGTTCATTCTGACTGGGCATTTATGTGCTGGATCTCTTGTATGAGGCCCGAGTCCAGGATATCTCGGGAACGGACCCAAGACCACTCTTCTGGCCCATAACCCTCCCAGTCCACCAGGTACTGTGTGGCTCTACCGATCCGGCAGGAGACAAGGATGCGTCTGACAGTGAAGGCCTGTGTGCCTCGATGATACGAGGTGGAGAGCGGAAAGGGGGGGCTAGGGGACTGGTGATGACCGGTTTTAACTTGGAAATGTGGTGGAGTGAACTCTCATGGCACGGGGCAGCTGGAGCTGATATGCCATGGGGTTGATATGGCGGATGATCTTAAAAAGGTCAATACCACCTGTAGATGTAGGTTTGTAGTAGAGAGCAAGACCTTCTGGCCCAGGTGGAACAGCAGCACCAAATGATGACGGTGGTTGGCCTGCTGCTGGTGTCTGGTGGAGGCTCAAAGAAGTGCAGCCCGGGCCCTCCTCCAAGTACGACGGCAGTGGTGCACGAAAGCCAGGGCAGATGGAACTCCACTTCCTTCTCCAGCTCCAGGAACAGGGGTGTTTGGAATCCCATCTGGCACTGGAAAGGAGACAATATAATACAAGAGAGTTGTGCACATACTCCGCCAATGGAAGCAGCTGACTCCAGGAGGACGGGTGGTCTGCCTTGCCTTATAACACCTGAGGTAAGTCTCCAGTTTCTGGTTGGTCCTCTCGGTCTGCGTGTTGGACTGGAAGAGAAACCCTGATGACAGGCTGGTGGAAGCCGCTAAGAGATAGCAGAATCTGGAGGTAAACTAGTGGCAACAGTTAGAGGCAATGTCTACTGGAATACCATGTAAGCTAAAAACATGCTGTGTGATTAATTAGGCCATTTCTCGGGCGGAGGAAAGTTTGGGTAGGGGAATAAAGTTGGCTGCCTTAGAGAATCTGTTGACGATTACCAGGATAGTAGTGGAGCCGTTGGATAGTGAAAGAACAGTAATGAAATCCATGGACAGATGGGACCATAGGCGATGGGGGATGGTTAGGGGGGGTGCAGATTACCGGAGGGGAGCTGATGAGAGGTCTTGTTTAAGGTGCAGACGGACCAGGCAGAGACAACGGCGCAGACATCTGCCTCCATGGAGCGCCACCAGAATCTTCTCAAGTGTCAAGTGTGCACAGGGTGTCGAGGTGACCAGAGAGTTTAGAAGACTGGGCCCACTGGACCATCTGTGAGCAGGCAGAAAGAAGAAATAACAAACGATTCTGGGAACCCCCTCCTGGATTGGGTTCCTGCTGCTGCGCCCTATTCACCAGGGTCTCAATTTTCCAGGAGATCGGTACCACAATGAGGGATTTGGGCACCATGGGTTGCCGGACTCTCTCCTTCTCAGAGAGGTCGAACTGGCACAACAAGATGCCGGGTTTGGTATTTTTAGAGCCTGAACAAAAAATTAGTGAAGAACAGTGTCACTGTATAACTTCTGGTCCGAGAGATCTCGCTGGGACAGTACCGCACCTACGCCCACATTAGAAGCATCCACCTTTACTATGAAGGGTAAGGAAGGGTTAAAATAGGTGCTGAGGTGAATCTGTGCTTGAGGTCAGAGAAAGCGGACTCAGCTTTAGGTGTCCACGAAAACCTGGTGGTGGAGTATTTAGTGAGTTTAGTTAGTGGTGCAGCGAGAGAACTGAAGTTCCTGATTAACTTGCAATAGAAATTAGGGAATCCAATGAATCGCTGTACCTGCTTGATAGTAGTGAGTCTCAGCCAGTCCCAGACCGCTCAAACCTTAGCCGGGTCCATCTGGAGGTCCCAGCGTGAAATGATAAAACCCAGTAAGGACGTGGTGGTGGCGTGGTATTCGCACTTCTCTGGCTTGACGTAGAGTCTGTTATCCAGGAGGCATTGCAGGACTAGGCAGACCTGTTTTACATGTTCGGAGTATGAACTGGTGAATATTAGGATGTTGTTGTGGTAGACATACACACAACGGTTAAGGAAATCAGGAAGAACATCATTGATCAGTGCTTAGAATACTGCTGGCGAGTTAGAAAGCCTGAACAGCATCACCTGGTATTCGTAGTGACTGTTGGGTGTGTTGAAGGTGGTCTTTCAATCATCACCTTCTCTGACACGTATCAGATGGTAGGCGTTGCAGAGATCCAGTTTAGTGAAGATGCGGGCTCCCTGTAAGGACTCAAATGCTGAGGACATGAGAGGCAGTGGATAACTATTCTTTATGGCATTTAACCCTCAGTAATTAATGCACGGGTACAGTGAGCCATCTTTCTTCTTAACAAAGAAGAACCCTGCCCATGCTGGTGACATGGAGGGACAGATGTGAGCCACCTCTAGCGCTTCTTTCAAGTACTCTTCGGGTTTTGGGACCCGAGAGGGAAAACAAGCCACCTCTGGGAGGAAAGCATCCTGACAATAACTCAATGGAGCAGTCGTAGGGGTGGTGGGAGGGCAGCTCCCTTGCCAGGTGCTTGCTAAATACACGACGGAGGTCTCAGTACTCTGCAGGGATATGGGATATGTTAGACATCTCCACCAGGGGGCATCTGAGGATTGGAGCGAACATGCGGCACAGGACTGTTATTATGACAGTCACAACCTTACTCTCTAGCCGAGCTCTCACGCCAGTCAACGTTGCGGTTGTGGAGAATTAGCCAGGAATGGCCCAGTACTAAGGGGAGTTCAGGGGACTCAACTAGATGGAACTGAATAGTCTCGGAATGGTTCTCCTAGAGTTTCAGGTGGATAGGGAGTGGATGCCGAGAGTGGAAACTAGGGCACTATCCAGGAAATTTCCCGAAGCCCCTGAATCAATGAAGGCTTTTAATTTGAAATGGTGACTGGACCACTATGAGGTGGCCTGCAGCATAGTATGGGATACGGTAACAGTGGGGGACACCTGGCAGCTCCTCAGAAATCCCCGGTTTCCTGACGAGCTGTGCCATTTAGGGCAAGCGTCACGGAAGTGGCCCCGCTGACCGCAGTAAATACAACACCTCTCTCTGATCCACCACTCGCGCTCTCTGCGAATCAACCCTCTGCATTTTCCTGGACCATCATCGTCTTGTTCCGGAGGAGGGAGGTGTGACTCCTCGAACATCAGCGGCTTGTCAGGTGGTAGAGGATCAGGATTCACTACAGGAGTGTTGGTTCCAGGAGGCCGTTGCAGAGATCCTGTAAGGGACTGTAGGTTCTCGGGAATAGACTGTATGAGGCATTTCTGCCTCCCTGATGTGGTCCCTTAGCTGGAGAGGGCGCCTTTGAGCTGGTGCATCTCCGCTGGGTGCATGTCTGGCTTGACCTTTCTGTCACAAGGGCAATGATGTTGTGGACCCAAGTTGTGGAGCCTATTATAAAAATGTAAGAGCTAGAGACACACACCCATAAACTTAAACGAGGGGCGGACAAGATGGAGAAAACTTATTAGAAAACAGTACCACATTTTCAAAGCAGCGGGTATACTACAAAGCAGGATTATTGAGATAGCTGGATAACTGCACTGATGGAAGCTCTCTGTACTTCATTTCATGTTCCTGATTTGGGAGGGTTCCAAGTTTTTTTCCGGATGCAGTTATTCAGCTAATTCAGTAATCCTGATTGAGCTCCACTTCATGCTTATTGCGCTTTCCATGTTGGTAATAATGACTGAAGAGAAACTACTAGAAAAAACCTCAAAAGCAAATTCCCAAAATCTTTAATGAACTGTTAAAATAAATGTTGTCTACAAGTGTTTTTATTGTTAGAAGCTAAGGTTAGAGTTCACATTCACTTCTTTGGTGGTTTAGGCTATTGTTAGCTAGCTATTTATGTTCTCTTTGTCCAGCCTGACAGTCAGATTGGACGCGTAGCTACAGAGTTGATCTGTGTCGCTCCAGTTCAGGGGCACGCTATTTTACAAGTACCATAAGGCGTTCTTGGCATTATATGTTCTGCTTCTTTAAAAAAAAAAAACTATTTATTTTATTGTTGTAACATTGCACTTTTTTAAATTATTGTTTTAATTAAATAATATCTTAATGAGTAAAATATCTGTGATGGCCTTTTAGAATACACAATTTTAATGTGGCATCTTTAGTGCTACCAAATTAAAAACTGACTGCTGGTAGCTTGACATGGCAAACTCATTTCAAAATAAGCGTTGGGCATGAGAAAATATTTATTCATGGATATCGTTCTTTTATCATCTTGGCCAACCAATATCATGTTTCACGATAATATCGTCATATCGCCCAAGCCTAACAAGGAGTCCTAGCTACAATAAAGCAAATCGCTTATAAACACAAAAGTGCATCTCAGAAGAGAAAAAGAGAAAATGGACCAGCAGAAAAGGTAGCCAACTTTCCAAAGGTTTTCAGCACCTGTATAAACTGAGCTAATCTAGAGCTCTAGTTCTTACACTCTTATGAGTATCCCCCTTAGAACATGTCTCGTGTTTGTTAAAGGTTGCATTTAGCATCACTCTCAGTCTTCCAAACACCCCCAATGATTTCTGACTACCAACATAATCCAAGGCTATTATATTTTATGAGTCGTAAAGGGTTAGGAGCAAGGGATTTCTAGTTTGGGTGAGGTGAGAAACTTACTTTCTTCTAAGCAAGGTGATCAATGCCAAAGGAAAGGAAGAGACAATTCAGTACAGATAGCGGCTTTTCCGGAACATGATGAGGTTGCAAAAATTTCAGCCTATCCCTGATAAACCACCCTGAGGAAGTAACTGCAGTGATTCAGTCTCACGGTTCCGGCTTCAGTCTTTTTTGGCCATTCTGACTTCACAGTTTGTAACTCTATTTCTCCTTCTTTTCCATTTTTCAGTACAGTTTCAGTACATTTATAACTTTGTGTTTTGCACACACAGCTGTTGCTCATGCGTACACATGCCAGATGCTTAAACTTACCATTTGCGTAAAATGAACACAACCCATACCCTTCCTAACTGAGACCCATAAAGCCTTTGAGAGAACTGCTGCTGTGTAACTAGCCTTGGAGGGGTAGTCCTCCAGCAAAACCTTCTTCTCTGAACTCTGCATGAACTTGGTTAATTTCTTTACCATTGGAGGAAAAAAAGATGTTGGTAGTTTAATGGAGTTTAGGCGCTTAAGTCAAACCACATTGGGCAGAGGGGGAATAGTCCTATTGGAACTGCACCGTGGCTGGCTCACCCCCACAGTCTTCCAGTCATAATTGGATGCCTGCCTTTTGTTCCCATATTAGCATCCATAATGTGCCTTTAATTAGAGCTTCAACATCTTACCCAAGTTCTCAAGGTGACAGATACGGACATTGCTTTTATCACACAAGAGACTTCACTCGTCTTTTTTTTGACACACGGCTCAGTATTTTTTCTGCTAGTACGTGTCGAAAATTCAATTGGGGCTGGAAGGAATTCAAAGAAAGAATAAACCATGGGCCCCTTGAATCAGGATCCTCTCCGTTAAGTCTCATTAAACCCCTACAGTGAAACTTAGTATGAACGACCTGCACAGTAACTAAAAATAATGGACTCTGTAACTCTTTGTAACTGCAGAATGATTAACTTTTGTAGATAAATACTATTTTATAAATATTTTATTGAGGGAAGAAATAAGAAAAATTTAGAAGTAGAAATGATTAAATGTAGAGGTCATTTCATTTAATTTTGATTTATAAGGCTAAATGTGCAAGATGTGAATTTTCCTCCTGATTGTTCAAATGTTAATATGCAGATAGTCTGAGCTATTATACACATCAATGTAATGTATAAAAACGTGTAAAATTCAAATACACAACATAAGAACCTGTAAGTTAACGTGTTCTATTTCTCCATGTTAATTGTTGTATATGTTAGTAGTTATGGAAAAATATAGTGCCTGAATAATAATGGTCAAACACAGAATCAACAATATTATTATCAGACGGAGATGTATTTATTCCTTGTAGAAAATATTATGAGTGCTAATCGTAAGGGAGCAGTGAATAATGCAGTTATGTAAGTTGTGTGTGTTTGTTTTATTTTTCAGTTTTTAAGAATGTCAATATATTGACGTCTAAAACTGAATGTCAGCATATGGACACTCAAAGACAACCCGAACATAGGGACAGATTGGCGAATCTTCACATTTGGCAATGTTATCAGGTTGCAAGCTCAAGTTTCCCTGTTTTCTCTGTTGGTCCATTAATTTTCAGGATTTCATCTTAGAAAGCAAAAGAGTACAGGAACCTTATAGATACATGCTCCTTGGGAATGTGGGTTATTCAGAACAAGCCAAAATACATCCTTTTTACTTTTAATAATTTATTGTGAGACTACTTGTCTTGCATTATCAAATATGAAAACATTACAAACTGTAAGTTAATGTCATAATGAATGTAGCCTGTGTGTGGATTGAAGAGAAGCCAACCAAGAAAAGCACTAGAAGAATATGTGAATTCAAAAAAGGGTAGGGAAAAACCCCCAGCAGTGAGGTGGTCCGGTGGCTCCGTTATGCTGTGGGGGGAATTTTCCTGGCATGGTTTGGGACCACTTGTCCCTCACTGCAAATCAAATATTCTGAGTGATCACCTTTATCCTATGATGAAACATTTCTATCCTGATGAGAGTGGTCTCTTCCAGGATGACAATGCCCCATCCACAAGACATGAGGGGTCACTGAATGGTTTGATGAGTATGAAAATGATGTGAATCATATGCTATGGCCTTCGCAGTCACCAGATCTCAACCCAATTGAACACCTATTGGAGACAATGGACCGACGTGTTAGACAGCGCTCTCCACCACCATCATCAAAACACCAAATGAGGGAATATCTTTTGGAAGAATGGTGTTCCATCCCTCCAGTAGAGTTCCAGAGACTAGAATCTATGCCAAGGTGCATTGAAGTTGTTCTGGCTTGTGGTGGCCCTACTGAGACACTTTATGTTGGTTTTTCCTATAATTTGTCACCCGTCTGTATATATATATATATATACACAAACATCAATTCCAAAAAAGTTGGGACAGTGTATAAAATGTAAATAAAAACAGAAAGCAATGATTTGCATTTTGACCTGTATTCAACTGAAAACAGTACAATTTATAATATAATATTTAATGTTTTAACTAATCAACTTTTTTAAAAATATACGCTCATTCTAAATTTCATGCCTACAACATGTCCCAAAAAAGTTTACCACTGTGTTACATCACTTTTATTTTTACCAATACTCAGTAATGTTTTGGGAACTGAGGACACTAAATGTTTTTTGTAAGCGGAATTTTTCCCATTCTTTCTTTATATAAGACTTCAGCTGCTCAACAGTCCAGGGTCTTCGTTGTCGTATTTTGCGCTACATAATGTGCCACACATTTTCAATGGGAGACAGATCTGGACTGCAGGCAGGCCAGTCTAGCACCCCCACTCTCTGACTATGAAGCCACGCTGTTGTAACACGTGCAGAATGTGGCTTGGCATTGTCTTGCTGAAATAAGCAGGGACCTCCCTGAAAAAGACGTTGTCTAAATGGCAGCATATGTTGCTCCAAAATGCATATGTACCCTTCAGCGGTAATGGTGCCTTCACAGATGTGCAAGTTACCCATGCCATGGGCGCTAAACACACCCCCATACCATGACAGACGCTGGCTTTTGAACCTTGCATTGATAACAATTGGGATGGTCCTTTTCCTCTTTGGCCCGGAGAACACAACGTTCATTATTTTTAAAAACCATTTGAAATGTGGACTCGTCAGATCACAGCACACGTTTCTACTGCTTCAGTCCATCTCAGATGAGCTTGAGCCCAGAGAAGTTGTCGGCGTTTCTGGATATTGTTGATATATGGCTTATGCTTTGCGTAGTAGAGTCTTAACTTGACTAACTGTGTTTACTGACGGCTTTCCGAAGTATTCCCGAGCCCATGTGGTTATATTCATTACAGAAGCATGTCAGTTTTTAATGCAGTGCCATCTGAGGGACCGAAGGTCAGGGGCAATCAATATTGGGTTTCGGCCTTGCCCTTTACGCAGAGATTTCTCCAGATTCTCTGAATCTTTTAATAATATTATGGACTGTAGTTTTTCGCAAAGTGGCGAACCTCGACCCATCCTTGCTTGTAAACGCCCGAGCCTTCGTGGATGCTCCTTTTATACCCAGTCATGATAGCATCACCTGTTTACCTGTGGAATGTTCCAAACAGGTGTTTTTTGAACATTCCACAACCTTCCCAGGTGTCCCCCCTGTCCCAACCTTTTTTGAATGTGTTGCAGGCATCAAATTCTGAATTAGCGCATATTTACAAAAATCTATGAAGTTGATAAGGTAAAACATTAAATTAAAATTAGCTGCTTTCTGCTTTTATTTGCATTTTCCATACTGTCCCAACTTTTTTGGAATTGGGGTTTGTATATACGTATACAGTGGCTTCAGAAAGTATTCATACCCCATTGATTATGTCTCATTTTGCTGTGTTGCAAAGTCAAATTAAAACATATTTACATGGGATTTTTTTTCTACTCCTGTAGAAGTAATTCTCTATAATGTGCAAATGAAATAAAGTATTTAGATATCTTCAGGATTATATTAAAAATAAAAAACTGAAATATCACATTTACATAAGTAATTTGACTTTGCAACACAGCAAAATGAGAAATAATCAATGGGGTATGAATACTTTCTGAAGCCGCTGTATATATATATATATATATATGTACTTATATACTGTATATATTATACTGTGCGCAACCTTTATTTTATTTTTTGAGTGCATCTGTCACACGCTAGAAGGATGTCGCCGGTAAGGAGAGAGAGATTGCGAGAGAGTACCTGGTACACTGCGGGGAGTTAAATTGCATTTCCTAATAATTTTGGAGCAGCTGAACTGACATGATACCAGCTAGCTAGCTTTGCCACAAGTCGCTAGCTAATGTTATAGCCAAGAAGTGTCACCTTATTGTAGCTAGATACAACTAGGATATTGACAAAGACACTTCCAAAATAAGGAGACGTGGTTGGTAACTCAATAATTCAATTGTAACCTAATGTAAACAGATGTTTTCTGAATCTGTAAGTAACATTACTATGGTTGTGAGAAATTCTTAGCCTTTAGAAAAGGCTTGGTTTGTATTTATAGTTGCTTTGTCTTGAAAGTCTGGTTTGACCGGTGCATGAAAGAAACTAAAAGATTTCATCAGTATTAACTTTTGTGTTTTATTCAAATTAAAACATACTGTACAATGTACTTTATATTATTGGCTATGTATAGCTACAAACAGTGTGTAGTAATAACATAAGAGCTTTGACACCAAAATGCAATATTGTCTACCACTAAAGGGTACCTAGCACTCCCCTACAAACTAGATAGTATCCAGCACCATATCAAGCCTGGTCTTGAAAACACCTAGGGCCCTATCTTACGCCCGGCGCAAAGCGGCGCTAACCCAAACGCAAGTGTCTTTGCTATCTTACACCTGACGCAGTATAACGCCAAACGCTCACATCGTTTAAATACCATGTGATCTTGCATCCATAGCAAGTGAACTGGGCGGGTTGGTCTTAAGATGAGGTGTGGCCAGGAACAAACTTGCCGTATTGCTATCTTGAGCCAGCAGAAAGCGCTTGCGCTAAAACCACCACAAACCTGGTCTAAAGTCATGTCGCAGTTGACTAGATTTAGCTGTAAATTACACGGGAACAGTATGGAAACACATGGTTGGCTCAGACCCTTGATGACTTACAGCCATTTTACCAACCATGTATACCATACTGTTCCAGCATAATTTACAGCTAAATCTAGTCCCACCCCCCAATTCCCACAGAGATCCATTCAAATGCAGAGACATTATAGTATCGCTTGTAACAGTACCAGAAAATAAGATATCAAGAGTCTTTTGATGTTGTTGGGTCACAGACATCAGGAAGTCATGGCATGCAAAGGATATGCGACCAAATATTAAAAATTTAAAGGCACAGTCAACTTAGTGTATGTAAACTTCTGACCCACTGGAATTGTGATACAGTGAATTAAAAGTGAAATAATCTGTCTGTAAACAATTGTTGGAAAAATGACTTGTGTCATGCACAAAGTAGATGTCCTAACTGACTTGCCAACACTATAGTTTGCTAACATGAAATCTGTGGAGTGGTTAAAAATGAGTTTTAATGACTTCAACCTAAGTGTATGTAAACCTCCGACTTCAACTGTATATAACGTTAGCTAGCTGTAACGTTACATGTCATGTGTGGCTGGCTCTCCTCCATTGTTGAAAGAGTGCGTATGCGCCCCGCTACGCTATTTTGTCTGGCACGGCCAGCCCATTTGGCTGTGTCACATGACGTTCACAGTACACAGTAGTCTGTACAAGGTGTAAGAGAAATATTATTTGCAAATGGAAGCATTTGGAATCTGTGCTCAAATTATGAAATTCAGCTTTGAAACCTTCAAGCAGTTACCCACATATTTTAACCACACATAAAACAAATGAGCACTTTATGGTGTTCTCACATATCATTATGGTAAAAATGACCATAGATTTTCCAAAACTGTGATATACAGGCAAGAAAAAAAATGTTTAAAGAAGCCACTTTTAAAAATTACCTTTCAATTTTGCCGAAGAGCACTTATCAGACTATTTCTCCACTAGTGTTGTAGTAGCTACCCCAAAGTTCTTTAATAATGCATTTCAAAGAATCTCTCTCATAAGTCAGCATTGCGTGTTACACCAGTGCAACTGTTACACCATTTTGGCTCCTCCTGGGTCTCCTGCCTCTTGTTGCTTCCTGCCTCTTAATGACCTCATTAACTGCCCAAATGGACCACTTCAGTGGTCATCCACCCCCTACTCCCCTGAAGACTCATGGCCGCTATCACAGCAGCTGGATCCTGGCCCAGGAAGGGGACTACCTTACCCACAAGCTGAAAATTACTGGCGCACTCCAGGTTGGACTGCCTGCCAAAGTTGCCCAGGTCCACTGTGGGAGCTGGCAGCATCGCCACAGGGATGATTTGTCACAGACACTGGAGACTAGAACAGATGGGAATTGGCTTCCATTTAAGAAAATAATTATTAATGACGTAATGCCTTTCTGTAAATATCTCTACACACCTCATTTCTCATGACTCACCTTTTAGTTTAGCAGGGTAACTGTACCACTATATCCTTTAGTGGTATTCAATCCTATGGAGACAGCACTGCTTGTACAGCAAGCAATGTTTGGACCTGTACTGTTCCTATCCCATGTATATCCTCTTAAAACACAACAGAAATAAATATATTGTTTTACTATGCTTGTCTCATTACTGCAATGTCCTCTGTTCTTTTTTTCTGTTCGGGAGAGTGCAGAGAAGGAAATGTTGCCATCCTATGTAAGCACTAACAGCCCGCTGTACTGCGCAGTCATAAGACTCTATCTTGACGATCCTAGCACATGGTCTAAAACGCATGGTGCAAGGTATTTAGGATGTGTCCAACTCCACTTTTGCTAGTTAGATGGCAGATAATTTGAGCGCAAAGTAAGCACAATGTTCAAATAGGCTGAACTTAGACTTCTCAGTTTCAGCCCGAGCCCGACGGGGCCCGAAAAAGCCCGTCGGTCAGGGCCGGGTTCGAGCCGACAATTTATGCTAATTGGTCGGGTCGGGTAGGGTTCGGGCTGCGCAATAAAAAAGAAAAGAATGTCTCTGTGTGTGTATTTACAGTAGGCTAATCTGCATTTTTACATGTGGTGCTGAGTTAATCAATTGTCAAGACTTTCTCTACTTGTTAAAATGTAGCTATTTATTATTTAATTTTATTATTTAACATCTCCCGTTTGCTGTAACTATACGGCGAATGTAGGCGTTCGAGTTGAAGTAAGAACATGCGAACTACACAACAATAATAGATGAAGAGGGCTGCATTGTAACCTGTATTGTTAATGCACTTGTTACTGTTGCTGTAAAAAATATCAAGATTACAATGTTACACTATATATTACTATTGTGTATAGCAAAAAAAAATACACTATAATAAAAATGCTAACCCACTGAGCAAAATCGCATCCGCACAGTCAATGCTGACTGTGCGACATCCCCAGAGTAGCCAGAAAGAAAGTTCATCTGGACTTTGTTTAAGTCACTCTTAATTGTGATTTAGGGTTAAGTTAGAAGACATCGTTTGACATCTAACAATATTTTAAAGTTCAGCTATATGGTTTCGGTCAAGCATGCAGATACACCATCTAATGTGGACGTTAACAGGCGAGCCAGGCATGACAAACCCGTTTCTGCTCTTTCGTGCAATGCCGCTGGATGTTGCTGGAGGTCGCCTGCTCAGTGGGATGACTCCTTTATATTGGCCAACTCATTCCTGGAACCTTTCAGGGGGAACACACCCCTAAATGCACTTGGGCCATGCGCTTTAGACCATGCACTAAGATATAGCCACCAGTCTTAAACTTTCCCTGTCTGGGTGGCTCTGTAGTCAATTGACCCTTCACTAAACCCCTCCTCCAAGTGGCGATAGTCCAATCATAGCCTAGCAACCATTACTAGGCAGTGGACCTCCGTCAAGCCTTCTTAGTTGTAGATTAGCTTGTCATCATGGTCAAACGGTGAGATTGGGGAACCTGCAAAACTGACACTCCTTATCCAAAGAGTTTGGAGTAGGATGTAATTTTTTTTCAAAACCCAAATCAAACAAGTAAAAGTGTAGGCTGTGGATAAAATTATGTGGCCGACCTCATTCATAAGTGAACCCCTCGGAGATGACGAAGCACATCTAACATTATGTTTGCTCCAAGGTAAAAAGCTAATATTAGTTAACATCAACGTTACCCTTATTTTGGTGTTAATAGCTACCATAACTGAAAAAAGAAACTAGCTACACAATGGTAGCCAATTGACTTAAAATATATCAAAATTAAAATATATTTCAACTGTTTTCAAGAATGGTCTAACAATGCAACGTTAATCACATCCTTAGCTTTGCCTTTGGCTATCCGTAACAGACGTCAGCTGTTATAGCTAACGTTACTGTTGACGTTAGCTTTATCTAAAAAGGGACACAATAAATTAAACTTTAAAAGAAGGACAGAAAATCACTGCTCTCTAACAAACATGTTATTCCTGCAATTTGTTAGTGGGAAGCCAAGTCCCAAGTAACATTACCCAAACACTTGTTGCTGCTGTCTGTGCAACTACTGCTGCTGATAGTGGAGCTGCAGTTACATGCCGACCACCTCCAACTAAAATGTTGTTAAGCTAAAAAAAAATGCAATAACGTTATGGCCACTAAATAGACAAAGTATTGTAACATTTAATAGTTTGTAAAATAATATCAAACTCTAGCTTGAGCCATTTAATTTGAAACAGTAAATTTAATCTCACCTCAAATGTAAATTGACAGAATTTTTATTTAATACAAAGGAATGTCCACTTCCGTAGCGGGAAATCAATACTGTAATGTTACTGTTGTAACATTTTAAAGCCAGAGCGAGCACATCTAACGTTAGCTGGCTAGTTATGACTTAGCTACTGTGCTGAAACTGGACTTATTTGGACGTTTGGTTAGCTTACTAAGGCCATGTAAAAAAAATAAGTTGTTGATCGTCCTTTTTTTTTTGTAAAAAAGTCGTAGGGAGGGCGTTTTTTGTTTTTGTTTTTGTTTTTTAAGCACCAGGTACAGCGGACCGTAGAGACAAATAAAGAGGACAGAATATATAGAACATTGCGTCTCTCGACCAAATTGCTTTTGTTTAATTGTAGCATCAGTTTTGCTCATACTGATTGTAATGTTTCATGTATTTTTCGTCAATAAATGTTCCTTGATTGATTGTATGTTATTGGTTTTATGCTTGTACTACACCATAGACCAGATCTGGCTACAAAACCTTTTTTTACAACAATAAAATACTGTATAGACCAAAGTTCAAGCAATCATAAAACATTTAATAGCCTAGGTCAATATAATTATAAGCATGCCCTGTCATGGATAGGCTTTGTTTTGAAATTCATGCTGCACATGCGCTCTAACAATTTTGCGTGGTGGTCGATAGAGGGCTAGGCCTAGTGGATCGGATAGGATCTCCTAGTGCGGTGTGAGTACGATTTTCTATCCAAATGGCTTAGAAATAGGATTTTCCCGTGTTTTCTGCAACTTCTGGCCATCGTCACGAAAAAATAAAAAATAAAATAAAAAAGTCGTCAGGGCCTTTTTCGGATGTCGGGTGGGGCCGATCAACAACTTTTTTTTTTTACATGGCCTAATATAAAAGACCATGGGCCCTATCCCGGCGCAAAGCGGCGCTAACCCAAACGCAAGTGTCTTTGCTATCTTACACCCAGCGCTAGGTCCATAATAACGCCTAACGCTTACGTCCTTTAATTAGCATGTATTCTTGCGCCATCACAAGTGAACTGGGCGTGTTGGTCTTAAGATGAGGAGTGGCCAGGATTCATTTTGGCGTATTGCTATCTTGAGCCAGCAGAAAGCGCTTGCGCTAGAACCACCACAAACCTGGTCTAAAGTCATGTCGCAGTTGTTTACATGTTATTTTAACGGCGCATATAAGTGCGTCTACATAGGCGTGTGCACAATGCGCATACCCTCCTCTCTGTTACACACAGGGGCGTGCACAAGCATGACTAAAATATCCAGATCACAATGTGAAATATTATTATTGTGTAGGCTATATCAAAAATGCATAATAATAAAAAGGTTCCATAGGTCCACATACCTTTCCCTCAGCGAAGGGAAACAATGCCACATTACATTGCTCTCAGCCCACTCCATCAACATCCAGGTGATGTGCGATGGTACGGGACAATGGCTATCCATTAAAAAGGAGCTGATAACACCTATAGCTATCAAGCCTAATGCGCGAATTGTCTTTGCACCTAATGCGTGAATTGTCATTCAATGGAAAACTCGCGTACTGCAATAGACGAACATTTGCATTCTGAAAATGCGCTTCAGATGTCATTACAATACAGCTCTGTTTATCTAGGAATACAGCCTGTAAGTAGGCTAAATAGAATGGTTTGTGACTGAAAAAAGTTCAAAACCTTGTCCAGTGAATATTGCTTTTATTGTTTTTCAAATAGCCTAGGCTACAGCGGACTCGCTGTGCATAATGTTTTTTCGATAGACTATGGTTAAAAAACGGCGATAAATGTCATCATGTTAACTGAATTGTAGCCTAACCTTAGCTATTCTTCGTCCTTCATATTTTTTAAATTACAGTGACAAGGTTTCCATACCCTCAGCTTATTAAAACCCCGCTGATTTCACCTGTTATTCCATAACTGAACAAAAGATTTTAAAGAGAACTAAGTGTCTAATTAGAAACGAATTGTTACACAATTAATTTACAATTCATTTTTATTCCATTATCTGCATGTTCACTTTACAAGAGCAGGTCTGTTTCCCCTGCTGTACATCGCACTTTTCACGGTCTTCCTGGGAAAGTGAATCGTTTTAAAGTATTACGCTAACAGTAAAACAGGTTGGTCACATTTCCATAAGCAGGACATTATAAAACAAGGGAAAATATGCTGAACCTATGGGTTGCCAACCTGACAGATTTGTTGTATTTAGGGTCATCATTAAGGCAAAATAACGTTAGTTATGTTATTAATCTAAATTAGAATGCAGGTAGCCTAATGAACTTCGGATGAAGCTTGAACATGAGTTCATTGCATAATCAAACAAAATTTGTTAAACAAGCAGGCTAATTTGGCGTTTTCTAAGGTGAGAAGGAAGCAATTGGTCAGGAATTACCGGGAACTCATAATACTACTACTGCTACTGATCCATATAGCTTATTCCTTGATCGCACTAAACACGCACGAGTATGTCTGTTTCGCCATCATAAGCAATCCGCCAAGGTGGAAAAGCAGGCTTTTAAAGGGAATGGGATATGACATTTTGATTGGTTTATTGCATGTCACACCCAAGACACACCTATAATTAATGAAGCGACTAGGTTCAGCCCAGTTGCACCTTGCGCCGTGCTTAGCGCCAAAAAAACACGCCGTTAAAATAGCAAAAGTGGACTTGGACACGCCCAAAATGGACTTTATGCCATGCGCTTAGACTAAGCGCCAAGATCGCCAAGATAGGGCCCCATATGTTAGTGTTTGCAGATCTATTTTTAAAACATTAACGTTCGCTAACGTCGAATAACATTAACGTTACCAGACTCCATCTTGTAAACAAACTGATGATAATAGTGTCTTCATGAATGAGATATGGGGCCCTATCTTGGCGCTTAGTCTAAGCGCATGGCGTAAAGTCCATTTTGGGCGTGTCCAAGTCCACTTTTGCTATTTTAACGGCCGGTTTTTTTGGCGCTAAGCACGGCGCAAGGTGCAACTTGGCTGAACCTAGTCGCTTCATTAATATAGGTGTGTCTTGGGCGTGACATGCAATAAACCAATCAAAATGTCATATCCCATTCCCTTTAAAAGCCTGCTTTTCCACCTTGGCGGATTGCTTGATGGTGAAACAGACATGCTTGTGCGTGTTTAGTGTGATCAAGGAATAGGCTAAATGGAGTATGATCAATATTATTCGGACTAACAATTAGCCTATGAGTTCCCGGTAATTCCAGACAGGGCTGTTATTTTACAAAATATATGCGGTTAAATTTCGTTAAAAGGACCTGCAACAGCTGAGAATAAGCTATCAATGGCTTCAGTCTCACCTTAGAAAACGCCAAATTAGCCTGCTTGTTCAGCAAATTTCATTTGATTATGCAATGAAAGTGTCAAACATCAATTCCAAGAGGCTGTTCTCATGGAGTTCTCGAAGTTCAAGCTTCATCCAAAGTTCATTAGGCTACCTGCATAGTAGGCTAATATTGATTAATAACATACATACCGTTATTTTGCCTTAATGATGACACTAAATAGCCTACAATAAAGCTGTCAGGTTCGCAACCCATATGTTCACGCATATTTCCCCTTGTTTAATAATGTCCTGTTTATGGAAATGTGACCAACCTGTTTTACTCGTAGCGTAATCCTTTAAAACAATCCACTTTCCCAGGAAGACCGTGAAACGTGCGATTTACAGCAGGGGAAACAGAGAACATGCAGCGAAGGTGCAGAGAATGGTATTAAAATTAATTGTGAATTAATTGTGTAACGTGCTGCAAATTTGTTTTAGTTTCTAATTAGACTTAGTTCTCTTTAAAATCGTTTTGTTCAGTTATGGAATAACGGGGTGAAATCAGCTGGGTTTTAAATGGTGAGAATATGGAAACCTGGTCACTGTAATTTAAAAAATATGAAGGACGAAGAATAGCTAAGGTTACAATTTAGTTAACATGGTGACATCTCCGTTTTTTAACCATAGGCTATCGAAAAAAACCTTATGCACAGCGAATCCGCTGTAGCCTAGGCTATTTAAAAAACAATAAATGCAATATTCACTGGACAAGGTTTTGAACTTTTTTCAGTCACAAACCATTCTATTTACTTACAGGCTGTATTCATAGATAAACAGAGCTGTATTGTAATGACATCTGAAGCGCATTTTCAGAACATAAATGTCCGTCTATTGCCGTGCACGAGTTTTCCATTGAATGACAATTCACGCATTAGGTGTAAATGACAATTCGCGCATTAGGCTTGATATAGGTGTTATCAGCTGCTTTTTAATGGATAGCCATTGTCCCGTACCATCGCACATCGCCTGGATGTTGATGGAGTGGGCTGAAAGCAATTTACTGTGCATGGCATTCCCCTTCGCTGAGGGAAAGGTAGGCTATGGACCCTTTTATTATTATGTATTTTTTTATATAGGCTACACAATAATACTATTTCACATTGTAATCTTGATATTTTAATCATGCTTGTGCGCGCCCCTGTGTGTAACAGACAGGAGGGTACGTGCATTGTGCACACGCCTTTGTAGACGCACTTATATGCGCCTTTAAAATAACATGTATACAACTGCGACATGACTTTAGACCAGGTTAGTGGTGGTTCTAGCGCAAGCGCTTTCTGCTGGCTCAAGATAGCAATAAGCCAAAAAGAATCCTGGCCACTCCTCATCTTAAGGCCAACACGCCCAAACGCGCAAGAGTACATGCTAGTTAAACGGCGTGAGCATTAGGCGTTATAATGAACCTACCGCCGGGTGTAAGATAGCAAAGACACTTGCGTTTGGGTTAGCGCCGCTTTGCGCCGGGTGTAAGATAGGGCCCATGGTTTGCTGCCATAGACTGTATAAAAATATGGACAAAGTCACTGTGACGTCACCCATTGCCTTCCCACGGCCTCGTTAAAACCGAATTGAGTCTCCGGAAGACTTTTTCGCTGCCCGTTTGTACTGCGTCTGCTCCGTGTAGTCAAAGTGACGTTGTTGGGAGCAGGGTCAACCGGATATGGTCTTCATGGTCCAGGAAC
Organism: Synaphobranchus kaupii; assembly: GCA_029718625.1. NCBI lineage: Eukaryota > Metazoa > Chordata > Actinopteri > Anguilliformes > Synaphobranchidae > Synaphobranchus > Synaphobranchus kaupii. The sequence goes on from CM056382.1 coordinate 35,617,768, forward strand.
AGTATGATTGACAGTTCAGGGTGGAGAAGCCCATGACCTGACCAAACCCACCATTTTGCAAAACAAACTCACGGTAAACTTCCTTAAGTTGCTAATGTTTTATAATATAACATTTAATTTTCATCCTCAATTTTACTGTGTTATTTATTCGCATTGAATGTGTGGTATTCGTCACATAATTAACATTCATTCAGTTATCTTCAATTTATATTCAGCTAACATCAGCTAATTTGATTAGCTAGATAGCATACCAGCTGAGCTCGGTAGCCAAGCTTGACGCACTGCATCACCACACACGGACAAAGATAGTAACGCTATTGCCATGAACTATATTGACGGTCAGTCAATCACATATGTTATTTTGACAAGACTACTTTTATTATAAATGTCCCTAGTGCCGCTAGAAAGGTAGCAAGCTGTCCCTATAGTCTTAAGTGAGCAAACCACCACCGTCTTTTTGGCTAACCGCTAATTAACTCGACTGTGACAGAGCAGTCTGTCACGGTTTTCTGCAGCATTAAACCCCGTTCTGAAAACTCTTCCACATAAAGTCGGCATTGTAGGTTAGTGGGTTAGTACGCTAGCTAAAGCATAGTAGCCTACATTACATCGTAGCTGGCATTAACTTTCATCTGCATCCTGTAACCTAATTGCAAACATTTAGCCTACAAACGCAGACTCCGTATTCTTTTCTTTTCCGATAAATTATTGGTTTTATTTTAAACATCCCCGTATTGAGTCAGTACAAACATACCGCTAACACGTTGGCTCCATTCCCCACATATATTCTTAATTTCTGGGACCAAAAAAAAAATTATCCAGGTTGTAGAAATGTCTGGTTAGGTTTCGCTTGTACACGTAACGGAGCAGCTTGTTAGAACTTATTAAATCAGTTAAGCTCCACTCGTGGAGATAGGGTTTTAGTGACCCAATGAAAATGATCTTTCTAATTACAGAAAGTGGCTAAATGAATCACCAGCACTTCAGAAGAATGTGGAAGTATAAGTATGAACTCAGCTCTGCTACATGAGACAGTACCAACTCTAGAAGGGTGCACCTGCATAACACAATGTGTTCTCACCACTCCTCCAGCGTAATCTCACCTGTAATGACTGATAACATCACCGGAAAAAACGCCAATACAGTGGGATACCACCTGATATTGTAAAAAAGGAAACTTTGTAATCTACCATTTTTATTTCATGAAGTATGACACCTTACATGTGCCTGGATTTTCAGATCTGCATTTTGCTGGTCTCTTCAGAAGTTAGATTTAACCCATTCTAAGAGCACTTCAGTTGACAAGAAATAAAATATGGTAAATTGCTCTAATATGATGTAGCAAGAAATACGGGATATCAACACCCATTTTCTCCCTTTTCAAACCTTGGAAGACATCCCAAGAACTGGGAACATGAGAAACTGAATACACCAGGGGCTCTGTTTTCCGGCCAGCGCATGGCATGTGGCGAGCTGTCACACTGGCGAAGTGGCAATTTCCAGATGGATTTTCATGCGCCTGAGCCTGCTTGACTCGCCGTGTGCCAAAGTGGGAGGAGAGCCGCTGTATGGGGTGTGTCATTCCAGATCACAGTAGCACAGTACAATTTTGTTGGACCTGGTTGCAATTTTGCGGTCAGATTAGACTGCGATTCGCGCCCGCACCGCCTGCTAACCAGTTTTTTTGTGCAAATCCTATGGCGAGTTGCGATGTTCGGCTGATTCCTGTATTTATTTCTGTTTTTAGTTTCTTATGGCTGTTATCATACTGCTTTGTGGTCCCGAGGGTACTGTATTCTGTTCTTTTTCTTACACCTGTCTATAATGAGAAGAATGACAATAAACGCAGTTGTGCAATGCTGATGTGGACACTGTAATATTTGTAGTATTGTAGTATTTGTAACTTATTAGGAATGGAAAGTGAGGCTTATTTGAAAAGACTACTCACTGTAGGCTACGAAACTGTAAATAGTAGTCTAGGCTCAGTCCTAATTACGATTATCAATATTCTGCACTGTAAAAAATATCTTGTAAGAACATGAAAAGACTGACAGCAAAGTTACCAGTGAAAAACCATTTAATTAATGTATAAATCCTGTTATTTTAGGGTATGGCCATTATATAATGAGTCATTGCCGTTATTCTACATGACTTTGACAGTGTTTAGAAAATGTTACCATAAAAATACTGTTTTTTTACAGCACACTTAAAAAACCTGTTACGGGATTTCACTTTTTTTTTTTTTTTTAAACCCCATCAGTCTCCAGTGAAACAAAATGCATTATTACATTGGTAATATACATTATTTTTATGATATCAATGCAAAATATATATATATACTGTCTACCAATGCAGTGGTAGTGGGAAATTGGCAGTAGGCAGGGTCGCAATGCGCACAGCTCTTAAAGGGACTGAAAAGAGGTAATTTGATTGGCTATTATTGAATCCAGCTGAAACACACCCACTGAAAAAATATTCAGCCTAACCCAACCCATTTTCAACCTGCGCAGTGTGCTGTGAGCTGTGCACTCCTCGCTCCTAGTCACAAAAAATAACAAAATTTAGTAACCACGCCCAGTGCTCCATGCACTGCACAATTGAGTGAGCCTATTCACTGTGCACCGGAAAATAAAGCTCCAGATCTCAGGTCTCACTCTATGTATTGCACATCCATCTTGTTGAAAGGAACTAGAACTTAGACCCAGATAACTGCATTCCCAAGGAATATTAGATGGCACATAGATTTGCACAAAATATCCCTCTCTATTCCTTGAACAAGTCTGGCACTCTCCCCTCTTTTTCTTTGTTTGTGGTTACCCAAGACATGTACAGAGAGATGTGCACACAGGCTTTGTGAAAGCTACACTGCCTGATATCCTCATTGCCAGTTACTTAGCAACATGTGAGATCCTGTAAGAGAAAGATTTTGATATGAAAGCCAAGTTTAAAAAAAAAAAAAAAAGTAAAGGTTGGATTCCTAATTATTTATACATTTGTATAATTCAGATATTCTGTTCACGGTAAAATATCGCAGTCACATGTGACAAACAAATAAACTCTTTATGCTAGCCTTTATCCTGCTCATCTGATGAATTAATCCATTGTGCATTACATGGAGTTAAATATTTCTAATTAGAAAGTCAATTCAAAAAGCACTAAACTGACACTTTGATGCTTCATTTTGCTCTATTTATTCATTGGTTAGTTTGTTCCCTTTAGATTCTGCCAACTGTATGCATACTATATGTGCATGTTTCTGAAAATACTCAGCATTCATTTTTCGTGTTTTTATTTTTGATGGGAGGCCTCCCCGATTTGGTAACAGAATTTCAGTGTGTTTACAACACTTTTTTGTTTACCTGAAGTATAGTCCTTAGATCTAAGAAAGAACTTCCCTGCTTATCTCTGTGGGGGAACATGAAGTAAAAACCAAACCTTGAACAAAATATACTTCTTCTAGTCAATATCATAAATTTTGCAGAACCATGTGCAAAAAGACCCAATGGAAATTAACAGCAAAGCTGGTGATAAATATAAGTTATCAAATAAATTAAAAAAGTGCCATAAATGCAAGACTCATTAGGTTCACAGCACTCTAGGGACAAACTGAAATAAACAATGGAAATGAACGGTCTGCTGATGGGTGTAATTCTTATCTGCCCATTATAACTGTCTGATTCTCCTGATAAATTGACCCAAGTTGATAGAATCATATTTTATGGTACATCAGTGTCCTATTCAATTGGGAGATGACTGGACAAAGTTTTCAACCAGCATTTAGGCCATTGCTAAGAGGTAGAAACAGTTTCTATGCTCTAGAACAGGGGTTTCCAAATTACGGTCCAGGGACAAAGGCTGGATCACCTGTTTTCGTCTGTAAATATTGTAATGGTTTCCTTTTCTTCTGAAGGAAACTTTCTCTGGGATTGCTGATTCAGCTTGACTTAGCTGATATTATTTCAGCAACAATGAACATAAAAACAGAGAGAATAGAAATATATTGCACAGAAATTACAATGGGTCAAGGAGAGTCTGAACAACCCACTATTTTCTTTTTTCATGCTACAATGCTTCACCAAAGCAAATGGACGAACAGACAGGATTTGACCCTGAGAACGAAACCTAACATGAAATTGCTTCGTACCAGCTCTGACAGAAACACATTAAATTATGATTCCTGGGTTGAACTTAGCACTTTTCCTGCACATTCTGTCAATTTTGACACGTTTCTTATTTTTCTAAGTGAGAAAACCATTTGAGAAAAGAAACATAAGACAAAAGATTTAAAAGGCTTACACTGAAACGTGCTACAGAGGAAGACTCCCCAACATGGTGCTACCAATAAATACATCTGTCTGATTTATGTGGCTTCCCAGGGTTTACACTGGCGATAATTAAAAAGGCCATTACATTATGAAATAGAACAAAATTAAACGTGTTAAATTTCATCAGCAGTGCCATAGCCCAGATGGTTAACATACAGTCCTGCCACCCCTCCTTCCTTTTAAGTATTTTAATTCAGGGACCTAATCAGTGCAAACATTTTATGTTGCCAGTTTATGCTCTGCATTTAACTCATTGGATGTGTTTTTCTCTCTTTGGCTGGCAATGAAACAGCATTCTCATTGTTAATAGTTTCATACAAAAGCCTAAGAGAATATTTGGCTGTGCATTACGCCCCACAGACTGAGAGGGGTATATCAGTATAAGGCCTACAAGCTTGGCTTTTCTCTCGAGGCCATGATGGCTTAACAAACAGCTCCAGTGTGGCCAGAACATGAATATGAGCGATCTATATTTTTCCATTAGCCACTCTACTGAGTGACAAGCAGATCCCATTAGTGTTTGCTGAGAGCAGGTAGTTTCTGAGAAAGCAGCATGTATTCTTGTGCAACCAGTAAGCCCTTTTCAGCCGTTTCAATCAGCAGCGGGCAAGCACTTTTGTCAGAAGAGTCCCAGGCGTTATAACCCTCCATGGACAGACTTCGTCAATCTATCAGTGGTAGCTTTTCCTCTGCTTGAGTTGTGAGGTGCTCAGGGTGGTTAAGTAGCAAACTCAGCGTACTATAAGGAGGAGGTTAATTAAAACCACAAGGAACCCATTCTGTTAAAATGGAAGAAGCCTAACATGCATGTAGGGACAGTTATAAGCAAGAGAGAGAGATATCCCAGTTTGTAATATGTGATGCAATTTAAGAGTTTCATAAAAGCTTTACACATTTTTAACGAAGCATTTTTTCATCTTAATTCATGCTGACAGTGGCTCTGTCTGGAGCAATTAACAATGGCAGGCACTGTATCTCTGTGAAATCAATTTACCCTGGTTTCCACAGAGAGAGAAAAGGCTACAGCACTTTACCTCCACTTGAAAGGAGGACTTGACCCAATGAGCAGTTAGATCTATACCATTCTAATCACTGCAGCAAAGTGGACACAGACACTTGTTAGACAAGGGGACCCATATTCTCTACACCGCAAAGGAGCTGACAATTAGACAATCATCTCATGAAGACTGGGGAGTTCATGAAATATGCATTCAGAGAGCCCAGAGAGTGGACCGCTACACAACTCTAGATCACATTATCATGCCTCTCGCTCTCTATGTCCTACCTATCTCCCATCATCAGAAAGAAAATACTGATTACAAGAGCGTGAAATATTGAAACCTTGGGGCGGGGCTTAAAAAACATATAACATAGGGCATGGGTGCTTTGTTCCGAGTCAGTAGATAATTATTTCAGATAGGAATTGCTTTGAGGGAGGACATAGTATATATTTTGCAGGACCCTACTGGTTACCCACAAGTTACCACAAGCAGCAGCAAAATTTCTCAGGCGACCGAATCATGATGGACCTACCCACCTGCACATGCTACTGAGTGTGAATTTTGTTGCCAATGACAATTTGTTTGTCATTTAGGTTGCTCTTTGTTCCCACCCAAGCAGTCAACGAGTAACCTGTGCATCCTGTTATATCGCAGATCGTTAGTGGCTGAAACCAGAGCACAGGGAAGAATGAGGGAGACGGGCATGTCTATCCATGTAAGAACAGGAGAACCAGAGAACGAGCCGCCCTCTGCCTCGTCTGGAAGCTTCCGAATACGCCGCATCTCGTTGAGCTCCTGCTCGTTATCGCACCTGCATACGACCCGCTCCACAGTGCTCATCTTATTTTCCACCTTCACCCCGCATATAAATAAAACACATACTCCAGAATGTGCAACTTTGGGGGTAATAATCACTATTTAAAATGCATTAAATGCCATCTGTAGTTTTATGGCTGTAATTTCTGTGTTAGTTTATGGGCACATTTTGACCACAGAGTGATGGTGCAAGAGGAAAGATATGACAGGAGTCACTGCAATGCAGCAGTACATTAAACACATGGACACTGTGAATATCCCATTCCATTTCAGACGTCAAGAGAGACTTCCTGCCAGGCAGTGTTATTAAGCCTGGCCATTATTTATGCAGAGGAGATTGCCTTTGCCTGAATTCACTCATAAAATGTTAATATATTCATAAGGAAATTGTACTCTTTTAATCTCTGAAGAAACACTTATCTGGAAGTAGCACTTAATTCTGTTCCTGTGCTTGTATTATTAGCTTGCAAAAAACAATGCTGGTATTTCAGATGCAAATTCTCTTTGTATTGTGACCTGTTTAATAACATGTGACTATTTGTCTAGGATGTTAAAAAAAAACCTTTTTGGTATAATTACTGTGTAAAAATAAAGAGATTCGTTTTTTTTCCCCCTTGTACGTCAACATTTTAAATATTTATTCATCTGTTTAAATGTCAAATCAGAAATATCTACCTTGTATATCATATATCTTACATGTTTTATCCCCCAGGCAGTATTTTTGATTTAGATAACACAGTAAAGTATGTACATAATGCTGAAATCAGATGAGTCTAATACTATATGTACAGACTTGCAAGTTGCAAGATAAAAAAATTTAAATGATACAATTTTCCAAACATATCAAACGTACGCATAATTCCAACAATTCCCAATCACATTCTCTCAGAGTTGAGTTGTTTTACAGGAATAACAGAAGCACCCGATGTGAGTGAAAGAAAAAAAGCCTAGAGGGAAACTGGCATGTTGCAGGACATTACCAAGTATCAAGATTAAGAAGCTAATCATACCACCATGCCATCTTTGCGATTCCTTTATCATTCATGCTATTGACACCACAGGCTCTGCCCAAAGTACTTGCCTAAGAAGAAAAAGTATTTTGCTGATAATGACCAGCAATCTAGGTTATATTCCGCTGTCATTCAAGTGCATGAGGATATAACTATTTTCAATGTAATGCTCTGTGCATAATGCTGATGTTACCGTTACAGGTTAATATCTTCCCAAACTGAAAAGAAATTAAAAACCCCCTAAAATTACATTTGTGGCAATGCATGAAAGATTTCTGTACTCGAGATGTATTATAACGCATTCTCCCATCCAAATGGAAGATCCTGCTTGCAGAAAATTACATTCATGCAGTTGCTATGCAACTGCACCTTCAGATCGAGCAAGCTGTGGAGTCCTCAATATAAGCCCCTGTCATTTACAAAGCAAACCCAATATCATAAAAAAGCCTGCACATCTGACAGAAGTATTACTGCCAGCTCTGGAATAACTTGCCTTTTCACTGTAAGAACTGATTACATCCATTTCACATGCAGAGGGGGCCATCAGCCCCTTCCTTGTTGAGCTTCTAATGTCCTCATAAGGACCAGTGTAACACTTTATTAATGTTAGCATATTTCTCCATTCCAACTTCAAGGGAACAAGTGAGGGAGGTCAGCTAAGTCCTCACTAGACGCGCCTTTACATACTGGCATCTCTCCCTAATCGCTGCCCTCTCTGTCTCTCGTGCTAACAGTGGGGCAGGAATTTTAATTACCTGATTTGTGATCAGCTACGAAGGTCTATCAAGTGCAGTTTGTTTGGAAGCATATTAGAAAATCTGCCATAAAAAAGATTTTCAGCCGTATAAAGCAAGGTAGTTCATATTCGTGGTACATGTCTGGAAAATGTGTGCCGGAGAAGGCATGTGCCAGATATAACCAGCTGTGACTCTTTCCAAAATCTAGATGGTGATGGCATTCCAGAGTAAACAATGACTCCTATTAATTCCCTCCTATTGGTCAGTGCAATGGACAAACTTGCCACTAGTCTGTTAATGCTTCAGCACTTACCAGGAAGCCAAACTTTATTTTTCCAGCTTCCACTGGATCACCATGGCGTTAGCCTTGCTAACAATCATGTATTCCATCCTGAGCCGTACGTTTGCTTTATTTCTTCAATTTACATTACTAAAACACACCCTTTTGACAACCTGCCATGGCTGCCGTGCTCAATTAAGTTTTTTGATAAACACCAGTGGTGAACATTGGTAAATATGGAGCATTTTCTGACTCCCAAATTTATGAAATGGTCAAGCACATACATGCATTTCTCCAGTTAGCCACAGAAAACTGATGTGGGTGTTATTAGGTATGTCAAACTCAGAATAAATAAAAACTGGGTGTAAAAATGGGATAAAAAAGATAAATACAGTGCAACGGAAGGTTCTTTATGAGGTTCATCTGATCCTACTGAAGTCAAATTTAACTAATACCAGCAGTTCAAACTACTCGTGCAAGAGTTACACAGAATGCAATATGAATGTAACATCTAGAAACTTTCACAAACTTAAACTCACTTCCAGTTATCTACACTGAATCTAAGGTCAAGCGTAAATATTATCTCCCAGAAACCCTACCCATAATTTTACACTTTCCTTTGACGTTCAGGTACTACATTCTTAATGCTTAAAGACATTTTAGATTTCCCTTAAAAACAAGACAGCATGCGCCATCAAGCTAGCTCACTAAATATGAAATAGGTTCAAAATATATAGAAATATACATCAATTCCACTCCTCATGCTTTATTTTATACTGATGAGCCCCTTATGCATTCATTTACGATGATGTCACAGTGGCTGTCATTCATCACATGTATATGTGTTCTTCCATTAAGAGCCAATTTATGGAGAGTGCATTCAGAGAAGCACTGCATAAATTCACTTCGTTATTTAACATGTGTCCACCTTACAATATTCATGTGTGAAAAGCTTCATCATAAACATGCATGCAGCCCCATACCTCAAGTGGATATGAAATGTGTTGTGAAATGTTGCCAATACCTCAAAGTGAATCCATAAATAGGTAGCCTCTTTCTCCTGCAGGGCAGGTTGATTTCCAGAGTTTCAGGGCCAGCCGCCATGGCAACAGTAATTTAAAAAATATTTTTAAATGCAACCCACATTAAATTTAATGGAGCAGATACTTTACCATCATCCTTGCACAATCTTTTGAATACAATGAAACATTTTCATTCATAGATACCTTTGTGCACATAGCTGTTTGTAAATAGTACTTCTGCATGTCTACGATGGAATCTGTTCATCTATCTAAAAGAACATGCAATGGGTTATAGATGAGAGGGACCAATTTATCTCATCTCACTCATGTGGTTACCAAGAGCATATGGATCCTAGAGTGTAATTCCTAACTCCAAATTCCTTGAGTATCCCTAGTATGTATTCACTGGGATTTTGAATGAGAAATTCAAGCAGCTCTTAATATGGTAATTTTAATTATCATCATCCACAGCCACAATTAGCCACCCAAGAGAGATGGGTGTTTTTGTATTATCTGCAGTGAAAAGCTCAACCTGGAGAATTTAATATAATTTTTATTTGGTATCGCTGTGTTCTGTTGATGATTTGTGTCATATTGATGAGGTTGGTCCGGACAAATGTTGCCCTCAGAATAAATTGCCAATTGGTGAGAGTGATCGGGGGCCCTATCTTGGCGATCTTGGCGCTTAGTCTAAGCGCATGGCGCTAAGTCCATTTAGGGCGTGTCCAAGTCCACTTTTGCTATTTTAACGGCGTGTTTTTTTGGCGCTAAGCACGGCGCATGGCGCAACTGGGCTGAACCTAGTGGCTTCATTAATTATAGGTGTGTCTTGGGCGTGACATTCAATAAACCAATCAAAATGTCATATCCCATTCCCTTTAAAAGCCTGCTTTTCCACCTTGGCGGATTGCTTATGATGGCGAAACAGACATGCTCGTGCGTGTTTAGTGTGATCAAGGAATAGGCTAAATGGAGTATGATCAATATTATTCGGACTAACCATTAGCCTATGAGTTCCCGGTAATTCCAGACAGGGCTGTTATTTTACAAAATATGTGCGGTTAAATTTCGTTAAAAGGACCTCCAACAGCTGAGAATAAGCTATCAATGGCTTCAGTCTCACCTTAGAAAACGCCAAATTAGCCTGCTTGTTCAGCGAATTTCGTTTGATTATGCAATGAAAGTGTCAAACATCAATTCCAAGAGGCTGTTCTCATGAAGTTCTCTCAAAGTTCAAGCTTCATCCGAAGTTCATTAGGCTACCTGCATAGTAGGCTCATATTGATTAATAACATACATACCGTTATTTTGCCTTAATGATGACACTAAATAGCCATACAATAAAACTGTCAGGTTCGCAACCCATAAGTTCACGCATATTTCCCCTTGTTTAATAATGTCCTGTTTATGGAAATGTGACCAACCTGTTTTACTCGTAGCGTAATCCTTTAAAACAACCCACTTTCCCAGGAAGACCGTTAAACGTGCAGAGAATGGCATTAAAATTAATTGTGAATTAATTGTGTAACGTGCTGCAAATTTGTTTTAGTTTCTAATTAGACGCTTAGTTCTCTTTAAAATCGTTTTGTTCAGTTAAGGAATAACGGGTGAAATCAGCTGGGTTTTAAACGGTGAGAGTATGGAAACCTGGTCACTGTAATTTAAAAAAATATGAAGGACGAAGAATAGCTAAGTTACAATTTAGTTAACATGGTGACATCTCCGTTTTTTAACCATAGGCTATCGAAAAAAACCTTATGCACAGCGAATTCGCTGTAGCCTAGGCTATTTGAAAAACAATAAATGCAATATTCACTGGACAAGGTTTTGAACTTTTTTCAGTCACAAACCATTCTATTTACTTACAGGCTGTATTCATAGATAAACAGAGCTGTATTGTAATGACATCTGAAGCGCATTTTCAGAACTTAAATGTCCGTCTATTGCCATGCGCGAGTTTTCCATTGAATGACAATTCACGCATTAGGTGCAAAGACAATTCGCGCATTAGGCTTGATAGCTATAGGTGTTATCAGCTCCTTTTTAATGGATAGCCATTGTCCCGTACCATCGCACATCGCCTGGATGTTGATGGAGTGGGCTGAGAGCAATGTAATGTGGCATTGTTTCCCTTCGCTGAGGGAAAGGTATGTGGACCTATGGAACCTTTTATTATTATGCATTTTTGATATAGCCTACACAATAATAATATTTCACATTGTGATCTAGATATTTTAGTCATGCCTGTGCACGTCCCTGTGTGTAACAGACAGGAGGGTATGCGCGTTGTGCACACGCCTATGTAGACGCACTTATATGCGCCGTTAAAATAGCATGTAAACAACTGCGACATGACTTTAGACCAGGTTTGTGGTGGTTCTAGCGCAAGCGCTTTCTGCTGGCTCAAGATAGCAATACGCCAAAAAGAATCCTGGCCACTCCTCATGTTAAGACCAACACGCCCAGTTCACTAATGATGGCGCAAGACTAGTTAATGGCGCAATGCTAGTTTGACGGCGTAAGCGTTAGGCGTAATTATGGACCTAGCGCCGGGTGTAAGATAGCAAAGACACTTGCGTTTGCGTTAGCGCCGCTTTGCGCCGGGTGTAAGATAGGGCCCAATGTGTTTGTTTGTTGGTCTGTTTGTTTGTGACAGTATAATAGATATTTTAAGTAGCATATTGTGTATTTTTAAGTAGCATAGATTATGGCTTGCATTCAATCAACATGTGCCTTTACTGTTAACTCACAATGAAATGCAAGAGTTTGCTTTTTCTTCACAAACACAGTTTGGAGAGTTGATTTTGGGGTTTTTGATAATTGGTCAAAACTGCCTTTGTGAAGGAAAAACCAAACACTCACAAAGTAAAAGAGGACAAATGCTAATTGGAACAGGACATAAATGTTATCCATTATAATTATATTTTTTACTCCATCTCATCACTATGAGCAAGGTTTCCAATGGTCAGCAACACTTATGGACAAATGGGAAAATTATTTGCAGAATTCACATTACATTCATTAGCTGTATACCTATTCCTTTAGCTATCATCATAGTGTAGAATATTCATCAGATTATGCAGGCAAAATACAGCAATTATCTTCATTAAAAAAATTACTGTTTGCTATCTTACTTCTAGACATATTAGCTGGTGAAATACAGCTAGTTCCATTAGTCATTACCTCAATTGGTTATTTATTACATGCAACAAAATCAGAACGTAGATTTACTTGTTTACTTGTTCTGCTGTTACAGTGAGTGTTCATTTCCTGGCCACTGTGTAGACCCCAGTGCATGATGGGACAGAAAACACAGTCAGCTGTATGATCAGGTAGGAAAGTGCAATCTTAAGGAACTAAATGTTTGTTTAGGACCAGGGTTGTTGTTTATAGTTTTATAAATGTGTGTTATGGTCTCACAGAGCTTGGACTTGTTTTTCCTCCAAATTGTATACAAAGGCATGCCTGAAAAAGAACCCCAATTCCACTTCCCTTCCTCAGTTGTAGGACTGCAAGTAATAAGAATACTCTCTCTAACTGTAACTACAATATGGGATAAGAAGAAAAGAAAAATAGGTTATTATGAACATTTTATATTTTCAGTGTCACAGGCTACCATTAGTCTTTGTTGTATTTCAGACAAACTTCATGCTTGAAGAGTGTGTGTGTGTGCGTGCGTGCGTGCGTGCGTGCCTGCGTGCGTGCGTGCGTGCGTGCGTGCGTGCGTGCGTGTGTGCGTGCATGCATGTTTTCCACTGTCAATATTATCCTGCAAAGAAGGAAGAGACACCATTGCGGTGTAACAGAATGTTACAAAATGAGGTTGGGCGTTCATTTATAAGAGACAGATAGCATATCTTGGGGTACCGTGTTTTGTGATTTCCACTTTGTGTGGGAGTGAGAGCTTTGCTTGTCGAGATGTGGTTCTCACATCATCCTTCATAGCCCTGTTAACTTCCTGCCTGTTAGTATTTTTAGCAGCTTGCATTCTTCTTTCTCAGCAAGCAAAGGAAGAGAGCGGATAATGACATTATGTGTAGTGAAGCCACCCTATGCAGTTCACTCAAGACAAAGAGACTGATGTTATCACAAACGTTCTTAATCCTGCTGAGAACAAACACCTTCCTTTGGGTGTGCAACTTTAAAAAACGAGCCTGCCATTGCTATTGCTAATAGGTTTAAGGGTTAGAGAAATAAATAATTAAAAAGCCAATGTACTGACATCCTTGGAAGATTGTGTTGCATTTACTGGCAATGCAAGGAAATGATTGTATGAGAACACAAAAATTTGACTCATATATACTGTAATAGCAAGCAATACACTCTTGGAAAGAGAAATTAAGCATTTGGTAGACTTATCCAAAGAGTTTATAGACTGTATATGCATTATTATTGTTATGAATAATAATAATAATAATATGCCTAGAGTAACCACTGTGAAATTATGCCCAAACGTTGCTGTTGGTGGTGACTGTGGATCTTAATGGTAACTAGACAGCTACAGCTATTATTATTTTACTTTTGCAGGTTTTCAAACTTGCTGTACAACTATGATTGCCGAGAGGAACCATGCAGTGAAATAAGGACTTGAAAAATAAGTTCTCCGCAGGATTATAATGGGTAGTGGGTAAGTTTCAGTCTGTTGTAGCAAAACAATGAAATCAGCAGGAGAACAAAATTTGACATTTGTTGTCTCTGGAGGTTATTTGTATACAAAAAAAACATAGCTTGTTGAATCACACATTGTATGAATATTGACTGGAACCAGAGTAGTATGAAGTAGATGCATTTTGAGGTCATCACAGAATGGTGTTTATCTCCAGCACTGACAACAAGAAGGGACTCGTTGCAATTCTGGTTAGATTCCAGTAAGATCACAAGCCAGTCAATTTCCGCAGAGCACAATGTTATCTCTCAAGCATGCGCAGGCTTCTGTACCTATTTACTGTCATAGAAAACATTTACTGTCAGCACACCAGTAAAGCATTCGCACATCTGATAGGGGATGTGTTCTGATGGATTATCTTTTTTATGTTAATTGCAGGTATTGTGGTTGGAAAAGGCTTCTGTGGGCTTGCACAGTTTGTTCCGTGAGACTGTTTTTCATCTCTTCTGCAGCAAGAAGTTGTTTTGTTTTTTTGCACTGTTCAAGAGCGTGAGCTAGTATTTGCACTGTTCAAGAGCGTGAGGTAGTATTTGAGCTCATTCTATTATTTGTTGCATGTGACACTGGAGCTAGTAGGAAAGCCCGTTCCTGTGATAGGAAATACAAATGTGCTTGTTTGTGATTATTGTACTTATTGTCTTTTAGTTTGATGCTTCAACGTGTCACTTACTGTATTACTCCCTTTTTTACACCCGTACACCTTTGTTCTTGCAGCTCTTTTGATCCGTAACATGAAGGGCCATCGTGCCATAATGGCCCTACTTGTTACTTTGAGCAAGAGCATCTGCTCAATGAATAAACAATATGCACTCAAATAATAAACAAATAACATTACTCACTGAAAGCACTAAAATCCCCATTTGAGTCATTTCTATTTGAGTCGTTTCTATGTGATCTGTCTGTGAAGCTCTTCTCAAGAGAGTGTCTTGTAAAAAGTTGTCGCAGTAAGGCAGTTACGGGAAGTGCAAATGAAGGATGCAGACAGATGCATCTAAACATTTCAGCAACCTAGTCCTCCTGTTACACACCTACACAGGAGAGCATACATACCTACTCCAATCCCCTAAGTAGTCCAGCATACAGCTCTAATAACCTCCATAGAACAGCATACAATCATAATTACCTATATAGTACAGTATACAGGCCTGTTTACCTTCATATAACTGTATACAGTCCTAATTACCAACATAGTACAGTATACAGGCCTAATTACCTTCATAGGACAGCATACAGTCCTAATTACTTACTTCATACAGCATACGGGCCTAATTCCTGGAGAGTACAGCATACAGACCCAGTTCCCTACAAAATACAGACCTCATTTCCTACACAGTACATCATACAGGCCTTATTCCCTACATACAGGACTAATTCCCAATAATAATTACAGAATGATTCCCATAATACATTATACATACCTAATTCCCTACATAGTTCTGCACATACAGCTAATTCCTCAAGTGCCTCCTTGACTGTCATGAGAAGCTCCAGCTCCTGTACAGTAGAACCATTTCAAGCCATCCTATACACGTACAGTGTGTATTCTTTACCAATGCTAGTGCCCTGAAACCCTTTACCCTCCTGGGGCCACATGTATAAAACTCTGAGTATAAGAATGCATAAAAGAACGCTCAGGGTGAAAGTCGGAAATCTGCTTAAAAAACGTTTTGCATTTTCTACCTCTGCCTTTCTGTCACGGTGTCACCATAAACAAACATTGCGTACGTATGATGTCCATCATGTGCAGAGGTACGCAGATTCTCACAGCACGTGTTATATTATGCATGTGAATTTCTGCGTGGAAACTCACTTACGCTGCTTTCTGAGGGCATTTTTCTGCTCAGCACTGTTTATACATGTGGCCCCTGCACTTTTGTGTTGGTGTAATTGTGTTCCCATGCTGTAACATTGTAATACATGTAAAACAATATGGGTATCAGCAGAGGGGCAAGGAAGCTCAACCTCACCTTTAACGGGACCGCCATCCAACCCCCTTCACACACGCACACGTGCAAACACACGCACGCACACACACACACACACACACACACACACACCTTTTGATTGACAAAGCCATTTGGACCACAAGCAACACTTTCACTTGAAATGAGACCTTCACCACATGAATGACAGTAATGATATAGTAGTAACAGTGAAAGCGTAGCTGCAGAAAGAATCAAACACCTATTTCAAACTCTGAATTGCCTCTTTGCAAAAAGGCACAGAGCACTTAGCGCTCTGAAAGGCGACCTTGCATTGCATTGTAATGCATTGTCTACACGCTGCTTTTCCATGCCCCGTTGGCTATTCTTTTCCATGATGCAACCCTACCATCTGGGTCCACAGCCCACATCTAAGTCCACATCCTAATGATATCAGCACAGAGGGAATGCTGTGTGGCTCATCCTGTTAAAGCTCTGGGGTGCATTTCCCAAAAGCATCGTAAGGCTCAGGCGATCGTAAAACTCTCCTTACGAAGCTTCTTGAACTTTGGGTGCGTTTCCCAAAGCATCTTAACGCTCTTAGAGATGCTCGTAGATTAACGATTACTCCCAACCAGTCGTAGACGGTTAAGTGCGTTTTAGAAGCACATAAATCACATAGCCTTTTTCTTGCTAGTGTAGGCCTACATTTGATTTTACGGTTACCATAACCACTGATTTTTTTTAAAGTGATGTTAGATGCAACAATATTTTAAATTTTTTTACATTTAAATTAATTAATTTATTATACATTTTATACATTACCCATAAAAGGAATTACACAAATAAATAAGATTGAGACAAGGAAAATCAATGGGGGAAAAGATTTTATGAGACGTTGACATGCCTCGAAACCGGCCTTGTATTGGGAATCTCTGGGGTTTGCGTCTCCCAATCTATCGTGCTCATCCTCCTCCTCCATAACAGGGTGCTTGCCCGGACAGCGATGTTGTGCAGCATAGCAGTCACCGTGATGAATGCACAACATTTTGATGGCCTGAAAAGAAGGCCACCACCGGACTTGTGCACGCACCTGAAGCGCATTTTCCACCTCGGCCACAACGCTTCGCACATGGTGAAGGCGTCTTCACCATGTGGTTGTCGAATACTCCTCCATACCATTCGTCTTTATTAGAGAATTTCGCACAAGGAACGGAGGCCTTATATAGGATTGTTAATTGGCTGACAAAGTGAAAACACCTGCATCAATTAGTAACACCTGCATGCATATTCAGGAAGCGTTTGGGTGCTGAAAAAATGAGAGATTGTCTGCCTCCATGAAATTTCACATTAATTCCTTTGAACGTATCAGCAGCACCACAGACAGCTCTTCTGAGGTGAGTGCGCGTTCACACTTTAAGAGCTGTCTCGGGAAACGCGTGTTACAAATTAAAGAGCCTTCGTAGAATCGCTCGTAGAAATCGCACTGAACCCTAAGATTGATCGTTATCGGGAAACGCACCCCTGTTCTAGAGCACAGATGGGCCCTGTGGTCTGGTGGGTTTCAGTTGGCCGGGATTATTTCATACCTCACCAGGGAACCCCGCTGGTCGATCTGGCACTCCCAGTCCACCTGTTGGTAGATCTGGCACTCCCAGTCCACCTGTTGGTCGATCTGGCACTCCCAGTCCACCTGTTGGTAGATCTGGCACTCCCAGTCCACCTGTTGGTCGATCTGGCACTCCCAGTCCACCTGTTGGTCGATCTGGCACTCGCAGTCCACCTGTTGGTAGATCTGGCACTCGCAGTCCACCTGTTGGTAGATCTGGCACTCCCAGTCCACCTGTTGGTCGATCTGGCACTCGCAGTCCACCTGTTGGGCCGCGGACGATGTGACTTTTCTCCAGCTTGTGTTTCTGAGAGTACGGCCTGCAGAATGTGGTGTGATAAGAACATGTGGCGGCGGACATCTTGTGCTTTGGAGGAGAGCACACGCCTGCCCGTCCTTTCCCGAAATGAAAGTGGAAGTTACAGCAATGAGAACTGCCAAAAAAGAATCATTTTGAAAACGGGAAAACACTTTTTTTTTTAATCACACCTTTGTGACCCAAAGGTGACAGCATTAGCAAGAATCCAAACCCCAGTCTTACACGACAGGCAATACGAAAATAGTAACACACCACTAAAATGTTAGTGTTAATGACATATTCAGCACATTCCCTATGCTTCATACAGTATTAGTAATAATAGTAACATCTTGATGGCAATTACTATGTTTCTTCAAGCTTGAAGGTCTTGTTGTATCATGTATGCTGGCTATCTAGAAGTATGCAATTCTGAAATAAACTTTCAAAGTCTTCCTGTGCGTTAGTTTAACAAAAATACCATAAGTGGTCAATGAAGAAAAGGTAAAATACAGTGGCCAGCGGAGCTCATACCTGTGCTACACCGACCTGCCATATGTGATAACCAAACCATTTTATTCACCACAGTAAAGTAATTAATTGGTCCTTGTCCCACAATCGACCCTGTCAGTACATTTCACCGATACATGTCTATAAGTAGTTCAGCTGACCAGCAGGCAGAGAATCTGGCAGGGCTCCCATTGCATTTCAGCATCTAGCAGACACTGTTATTCATAGCGACTTACACAGATTACATGTGTACATACAAGCCATTGAGCACTGATGGATATTTTACTTAAGTAATTCAGGTTTAGTACCTTGCTCAAAGGTACCCCCCCCCCCCCCACCATCCCCAGTTTGGTACTGTTACTGAACGGCTCCAAAACAGAAATATGTTCATAGATGTTTTAATGACACGTGGAATAATTATATCCACTGATGTTTTTTTCTGACAGGAAACACAGACTTAGAAAAGAGCCTAAAAAATGAGGGTTGGTTGGCTGGCTGATTTCACTTTGTACCTATTTTACCCAAAATGTCATTTTAGGATACAAAGGACATATTTTTTGGACCTAATCACTATGTTTTTTAAAGGTGGCTTTCTCCATCTTGGCGCTTATGGAAATGTTTCTTTGGCGAGGCATTTCCCTTGAACACGCTTCAACAGACAAATTCCTGCCACAGCACAACAATAAACATAATTTGTGACAACGTCCTATGTAGGATTATGTCGTTGGTACAGCACTGCATTTAAGAGACTGTCTTATGGACAAAAATGCCATCCATGTCCTAGAGCCAATAATCCGAGATGCAAACACCCACCCACCTACACTGTTGCCTGGCTGGCAACTCTCCGGTTTAGCATAAACAAGTTGTCATTCAAACAGGTCTAAAAGAACAGTTACTCTTCCTGATGATAAATTCCACCTCCATTCTGAAAGATGACAGTGAGATGACCTGCTTATTAACTTCTAAGATAAAGACAATGCTGAGTTAAAACAAAGGGCCTAGGGTCGGTACCAGAGCGTCTACGGGAAAGATTGCTTTCCTGATATTGATATAGCCTCCGTTCGCGGGTTCTCCTGCGGCAGTGACTTGCGGCGCAGTGCCGGGGAGTTCGTTGCCGTCAACGCACCGTTGGGTAATCGGTCACTGTCAGGCTGGAG
Organism: Synaphobranchus kaupii; assembly: GCA_029718625.1. NCBI lineage: Eukaryota > Metazoa > Chordata > Actinopteri > Anguilliformes > Synaphobranchidae > Synaphobranchus > Synaphobranchus kaupii. The sequence goes on from CM056382.1 coordinate 35,637,118, forward strand.
AGAGATCTGAACGGGGATTCATTCAAACATTATTGTGTAACATCACTTTCCCATCGCGTCGTAATTGATTTTCCCGTCCGCCTTTGATGGACTGAAATTGCCCTGAATAAATTGTCACCAACAGGCACTTGGCTTCTAGCGTGACTCACTTGTCAGGGTTATGAAGGTGGACCAAGATTCTCACCACCTAAAAAAAACTGATATGCAATTCTTTACTCTTGTTGTTAAGTGTGGTGTGGTGACAGAGCAATGAGTCGATAGAAGACAACCCTGTTTGTTTCTGTATTTATAGTTTGCACTGAATGCATTGGACTTGCATCTGAACAGGAATGCAGTCGGGACTGCCATTGACTAATTGAATTGAGCAACTGTCTTTTTGGAAGAGGAATTGAAAAATGGCTTTGACCTCAACACTGACCTCTAACAGATTATAGCCGACAGTCTTTTTTCCCCCTTTAATATTCCGCATGCTAACCAATAAAGTATTCATGAATGTAATTTGCATTCTCTAATCTAAAGTGCTAATGCTAATTCTTTTATGAAATACATTTAGCTCTGGCTCATTTCCATTCACAATTACATGATACCCTTAAATCTTTCTTCTTTAAAATTTAAACATTTGCTCCGAATGCTCCCCAGCTAAGGATTTTTTTTGCCACCCGTTACATTTTAGAAAGTTCAGCAGCAATCACAAAAGTTATTAGCGAAAGCTGGCATTATTAATTGGGATCATTTTCATGTTTAAATTGCTGTGGCCCTTTAATAAAGCACAGGGAACAATCTCCATATTTAAGGAGGAAATGCCTTTGCATGCGTGAATTATTTAATGACCTCTGTGCTGAAAATGTGCTTCGTTTTAATGTCCTGAACACTGTCAGCGCACACTTTGTTTTGAGTAGGAGGGTCATTACCGACACATTGTGTACATTTTGTCATATGCATAATTAATGCTGGGCAGTTACCATATCATTAGAGCGGTGGCTCTTTCAGGGCAGTACGCATAAGGCACATTTCAGAGGTGAGTCTCGCCTTGTTGCACTTCAGCACACAGATTCGCTTTCTCTTACACTCTCACCTTCTCCCTGACTCTTAATCCCTCTTTCCTTCCCTCAGCTGTTACACATTCTCAATGTCCACTGACTACATGAGAAAAGAACCCTTTTAAAATCATCTTGTTCAGAAAGGAAGCACATATTTGACATCCCACTGCTGTCTCTCATCTTTTTCATTATTTAATTAAATTAAAATACTTTTTTACTGGATTGGCAAATCCAAAATATCACCAAAGCCTCAGAACAACACGAACATCAAATTTATGTTTTTCAAGGAAAAATACTACTATATAACAATACAAAATATGTGACACTCTCCCTCCTGTTCTCTCTCCTCCTCTCTCAATAACAAGGACTGGTTTGCAGGACTGTCTGTTCAAAGTGTAAGACAGAAGGCTCATTATGAACAGGGCAATGGCAGGCAGACACACACTGATTTGTGTGTGTGGGGGGGGGGGGGGGGGGGGGGGTTGGGGCAGTGTAAAACACTTAATGCAGTTTGTCCATCAAACCTCAACAGGGGGAACATTTCACTGGATTTTAAACCGTCTGCGTGTTTATCAACAATTTACGCATTTAAACAATTTACAGCCTGTCCATCTACAACAGCCGCATTAATCATTTGATGGACAGCCCAAGAGGGGGAAAAAACGTGCCAAGTGACAGGCACACCGCACAATTCTTTCACAGTAACAATCAAGCTGGGGTCAGTCAGTTTGCACTGGGTTCTACAATAACAGGGTTCTACAATGAGCTGGATTGATAACAGTACTAAATATGGAGAGATCTTCATTTGTACCAAAACTGCCACTGTGCTACCCTCATGCATGCAGGGATCACAGAAGCGGAACTCTATACTCTAATTCACTCTTATATACGTACATTTATACATAAATGTAGAAGGCCATAGATTGAACAGCTATGCTTGCTGACTAGCTAAAGCTAACATTTACTGATTAACACCTTTCTCTGCAAGAGTAACAGGTTTTATTATTATGCCATGTAGGAAATTTTACCCAACAATGCATTTAATAGCTTAAAATACAGTAGTCTTTAGACGATTGTTTAAATTCATGGTGTACTTCTTCTTTATGTCGGCATGTTTGCATAACGTCATATGACACGTCTTGGTGAGGTTGGAGTTCTTCATTTCCGCCCGAGTTTCCTAGTTGGAACTCTGCAGTTTTACCAGTAGGAGGTTGGAGATTCAGACTTTCCGAGTTGTCTGGAACGCAGCATAAGCTGTATCTCTCACAAATGACAACGAGTAGATGTGTGTCAATGGGAGGAGCTAATGCAGTGGTAACTCAAAGACCGGAAACCGATTCGCGTTGTGCCCCAGCCTAACGCAGTGGTATGGGGCGCCGTTCAGGAAAAAAAATCATCAATTTAGTGTACGAATATATTGGTTTGATATGCGTATGTATTGGTTTGTCATTGGGTACCTTTACATGCACAGCAATATCCGATTACTGGAAACGATCAGCTTACGCCAGTATTTAACTTATTGCGTTCACATGGACATAAGAAATGTGATTACTCCAAAAGTCGCGTTTACATGATTCTCTCCATAATCGGCTCTGTGGAAAACATAGCTACTAACTGCTTCCCGTTGTAAGGACAAAAATGATCCGCCCGTCAAAAATTTACGTTATTATTAGGCTATTATTATTATAGCTAGCTAGTAATTATTATAGCCACTTATTTATAGCTAATTGCTAGTAGTGGTTGATTTATATTATTGTACTAGCTAGCTTTACTGATCTCTAAATCTGGCGAATTTCCCGAAAATTTCAGTTATTTAATGTGCTAGCCACAAACTAGCTAGTACAAACACAAGCACGTAACACTGAACAATATATTTTCATCGGTGAAATGCAAATTTAATAATAAAATTCTGGAAGTGAGATGCTGAAGGAACCCCAGGCATAGCAAATGTTGACGGGTGGAATCATTTTGACGTTACACCGCCTCTTCTGCCTGACATGCGTAGTTTTGAAAAGCCGAAAGAAACCGGAGAAAGGTGTTTACATGCTCCAAAAAATTGAAAGTTTGGACAAAAAACCAGGGGTGTTAATCGGTTTTCGAAAACAAGGATTATGACCTTACATTATCGTATAAAGGTGTTTACATGACCATTTCAGTAACCAGAGTATTGCCATAACCGGGTTCAGATCAGAGTATTAGTGTGCATGTAAGCGTACCCATTGACGCATCTATTGGTTTGTCATTTACGTATATATTGGTTTGTCACTGACGCATCTATTGGTTTGTTATGTATGCATACATTGCTTTGTCAATGGGTACGTTCACATGCACAACAATATCCGATTACTGGAAACGATCAGCTTATGCCAGTATTTAACTTATCGCGTTCACATGGACATAAGAAATGTGATTACTCCAAAAGCCGCGTTTACATGATTCTCTCCATAATCGGCTCTGTGGAAAACGTAGCTACTAACTGCTTCCCGTTGTAAGGACAAAAATTATCCGCCCGTCAAAAATTTACGTAAGTAGGCTATTATTATTATTATTATAGCTAGCTAGTCATTATTATAGCCAGTTATTTATAGCTAATTGCTAGTAGTGGTTGATTTATATTATTGTACTAGCTAGCTTTACCGATCTCTAAATCTGGCCAATGTCCCGATAATTTTTGTTATTTAATGTGCTAGCCACAAACTAGCTAGTACAAACACAAGCACGTCACACTGAACAATATATTTTCACCGGTGAAATGCTAATTTAATAATAACATTTTGGAAGTGATATGCTGAAGGAACCCCAGGCATAGCAAATGTTGACGGGTGGAATAATTTTGACGTTACACCGCCTCTTCTGCCTGACATGCGTAGTTTTGAAAAGCCGAAAGAAACCGGAGAAAGGTGTTTACATGCCCCCAAAAAGCGAAAGTTTGGCCAAAAAACCAGGGGTGTTAATCGGGTTTCGAAAACACGGATTATGACCTTACATTATCGGATAAAGGTGTTTACATGACCTTTTCAGTAACCAGAGTATTGCCATAACCGGGTTCAGATCGGAGTATTAGTGTGCATGTAAACGTACCCATTGGTGCATCTACTGGTTTTATTGTCATGTCTATTGAATTGTTTCACGTACATATTGGTTTGATTTTTTATTTTTTTATTTTACCTTTATTTATACAGGGTAGGTTGACTGAGCACACATGCTCTTTTACAGCAACGCCCCGTTAACGCCCCCCAATTAGCCTAACCTGCATGTTTTTGGATTGATATACGATTCAATATTGATTCATAATTCACACATACATTGGTTTGTCGTTTACATTTGTCTTGGTTTTTCATTGATGCTTATATATTAGTTTGTTATTTACACATCTATTGGTTTGCTTCACATATGTATTGGTTTGATATACGCATGTATTGGTTAGTCATTCACACATATATTGGTTTGTTATTAATGCATCTATCGGGTTGATTGTCAAGTATATTGGTTTGCTTCATGTATATATTGGTTTGAAATATGCATGTATTGGTTAGTCATTCACGTAGCCTATATATAGGTTTGTAATTGATGCTAATATATTGGTTTATTATTTACACATCTATTGGTTTGATTGTCATGTAGCTATATTGGCTTGATATAGGCATGTACGGGTTTGTCATTTGTGCATATATTGGTAAGTCATTCATGAAAATATTGGTTTGTCATTGATGCTTACATATTGGTTTGTTTTATCACATCTATTGGTTTGATTATCATGTATATTGGTTTGCTTCACGTATATATTGGTATAATATACGCATGTCCTGGATAGTCATTCGCGCATATATTGGTTTGTCATTGATGCTTATATATTGGGTTGTTATTTACAAATCTATTGGTTTGATTGTCATATATATTGGTTTGCTTCATGTATCTATTGGTTTAATATGCGCATGTATTGGTTAGTCATTCATACATATATTGGTTTGTCATTGAAGCTTATATAATGGTTTGTTATTTACACATCTATTGGTTTGATTGTCATGTATATTGGTTTGCTTCATATACAGTATGTGAAGCAAACTAATATTCATGACAATGAAACCAATAGATGTGTAAATAACAAACCAATATATAAGCATCAATGACAAACCAAGACAAATGTAAACGACAAACCAATGTATGTGTGAATTATGAATCAAAACATGCATATATCAAACCAATATTACGTGAAACAATTCAATAGACATGCCAGCAGCCATACCACCATGCACCTGCTGAATGGCTGAAGCTAAGCAGGTGTGGGCTTGGTTAGTACTTGGATGGGAGCCCTTATGGAAATGTAATATACTGCAGTATATTGTGAAGATAATTTTTATATATTTACAATCTACTGCAGTATATTCTTTTTCCATAAGGGAGACCTCTGGGGAAAACTAAGTTGCTGCTGGAAGTGGTGTTGGTGGGCCAGTAGGGGGAAGTCTTCCCTCTGGTCAAATAAACCCTAATGCCCCAGTGCAGTGATGGGGACACTGTGCTGTAGGAGACGTTAAACCGAGGTCCTGGCTCACTGTGGTCATTAAAGATCCCATGACACTTATCGGAAAGAGTAGGGGTTTCCCCGGTGTCCTGGCTAAACTCCCAACCCAGGCTCTTTCAATCTGCCACCTAATCATCCTCCAGTTTAATTGGCTAAAAAATTATTCTCTCCCTCTCCACCTCAGCTGATGTGTGGTGAGCATTCTGGCGCAAAATGGCTGCCGTTGCATCACCCAAGTGGGTGCTACACATTGGTGGTGGTTGAGGCGAGTTTCCCCCTCATCATTGTAAAGTGCTTTGAGTATCGAGAAAGGCGCTATATAAATGCCAGGCATTATTATTATTATGACAATCAAACCAGTAGATGCACCAATGACAAACCAATGTATGCATAAATAACAAACCAATAGATGTGTCAATGACAAACCAATACATACGCATATCAAACCAATATTATACCAAGCAAACTAATATACTGTATTCGTACACTAAATGGATGTTTTTTTTCCCTGAACGGCGCCCCATACAGCTGGATACGTTATCAGCTGAAATGATCTCTTAATCACTTTTTTTTTTGGAGCCTTGCTTTTTAATTAAAGCCCATGTTTCAGTTAATTTCAATCCTCATATTTACCAAGCCAGTGGGAGGCCGAGGGAGCCCGCTCGCTAAGCAGGAGTTCTTCCTGAGGTTTGAGAGGCTATTACAGAGCAGACTGTCAAACACACTTCTCTGGAAGAGCATCATCGCTGATCACACGGCACCATTAACTTCCCGGTGCGATGTACAAGCCGCTCATAATTGGCCTTGTTTGTCATTTTTAGCCCCGCATTCTCTCGTGTTTGCTCACGACTTTTAAAACACGCTTTTCATATAATTGGATTGTGCTCTGAATACCTAATGCAGAGTAGACTAATCAAAAATATTCAAATGGTAATACGACAATCAAGAGAGAGCATTCAAATGACCCTGTGACATCAGATGAACCAAAAAAAGAAAGATAGGAAAGAAAAAAAGGATGTAAAGGGGACCCAGCTAAAGAACATAAACCCAGTATTTTATTTTTTAATTACATTGAAATAGTTTTGCCACAATCTGGTGAAACTAGCATTACGTAAAAATGAGACAAAAACTCTTAAGAGATGAACTGCCTTGAAATTGTGTATCCACAAAATTAACATGAAATACTTTCACAGGTCTGAACCTATCTCTTATGGTGTTTGCTCACCTTGTGGAATTCAACTTTTGTTCAATTGCTCTATGGTAAGTTGCTTGGCTAAACAGACATAAATGTTTACATTGACATTTTCAGGTGACTGCTTTTCTCACATTTAGGACTGTACTTCTATTGATAAGAACATGAGCAAACACTCCAATTTACAAGACCATGTTTGCAAAACCAAAAATTAGTGCAAGTGCTTTCAAAGGTGTTTAATACCATGTTTAAATACAGACATTTGTTTTCAGATTTATAAATTAGCATTATTGAATATATATTTTTATATATATATTTTTTTTTATTTAACACTATTTGCATACAAGTTATATAAATTTTCATTGACATTCATTGACAACATGGACTGCAAAAGAAGATCCAGCCATTGTCCTGTGTTGACAATACACCTATAAAACAGTGTAGTATTACTGACTGTGCATCAGCTGTGAACGCTATCTGTGCCATATCACTAACTGATTGACTTAAGTATTGATGTAAATCAAGTAATCGCATAACCTTGCCCAAAAAGTTAGCCAACACAGTTAGCGATGATACAAAATCAAAAGACCAAGACATTTGGGAACAAGTAAAAACAATGTCAACAAGTAAGAGAAATGTCAAGCTTGAGGTATTGCCGAAGTTAGTCAAGGCTAACTTCAACGGGACTAGATTTAACTAGATTGGAAACGTCTCAGATATGGAACACAATCACACCTCATGACCGTCTGTTTGTAGGACCTTGGAGAATTTAATTGCCACTGGCTTTCAAGCAGGGTTTAAGGGAGTTGTCCAATTCTCTGAATTCTATATTCTGTTGCTATGTTGGCTATAGCCCACAATATTAACTGACTTAGAGGAGGAAGTGGCACAGCACTAGCTCACAAGTGCAATATTATGTTATGTAGTTGCAAACATGATGTAGCCTTCATAAGGTATTTTTGAGTTTCTTCTTCTCTGCTGGATTAGGTTCCATGTGAGGCAACACCTAAAAAATGGGCCTTGGTGTCAAGTTAAATCCCATTGCACAAAAACTTTAATTGACTGTTGAGCAAGCACTAATTCAGTAACATTAATTAGAAATGTGCCTGTCATTTACAGTGATTAAATTTTATTTGAAGTGAGATTGACTGAATTACTAGAAAATTTAACTATTCAGTATTTACTTGGAGAACTTAGAATCTCAAAACTTGAATTTAATTCATAGAAATTTTAAATTAATGATTTTTATTAAAGTAACATGGTTGAAGGGTAAATTAGAGTAGGTATAAATTTGGCTCCGTAGAATGAAATAGGCTACTGAAATTATAGCAGAAAATGAATTACTGGTAGCAGATTCAATGTCATCCTTGTCATCAAGCAATTCTACTATGGAATAACTCAGTTTGTAATGATGAATAATTTCTATCTCTGTCAACCCAAAGAGGGATACCCTTGTACAGAACATCTGCTATCGTGCTTATCTAACATGTTGGCGGTGTCTATATCTTGCAACTGTAACACCTGTGATAGGCAAGTTTACATGTTGCAATGCTTTTGACAGAGAGTGCCAAAGGAACGCTACGTTTCAGGTTGTCTTAAAAAATCCATGCTAAATGTGAGTAGTAATTTGCCACCATCTTTGTGAATTGGACAAGCCCTGTATTGAGCCCCATTTTGGCACTGGAAATTATGTAGATAACAACATTTTATATGCATGACCCATTGTGACTATTTCCCTAGTAGTGCAGTTTTGTGCACTCTCCACCCCTGCAGCACTTTTGTGAATCATACTTTTTGTACTAGCCAAAGTTTAATAATGGGTGCAAAAACATCAAACAATCCTTTGGTGGATTTTTAAAATTGCATAGCTGCTACCTTAGTGAGGGCAACAGAAAAACATTTTTTACAATTAATGTTATACAATAACCTTTTGTATCACTGGACAAGTCAGATTCAAGGGTAAAATGGCAGCCCTGTACCATGGATGTTAAACTGAGCCCTTGTGGTCACAAGTCTAATTCCCTAAACACTTACCATAGGCTGCTGCAGCACTGTTGTTAAAATTCTTAGACAAACCTCTCATAGGGGAGCATTCAATATAACTGGCATGACACATTTGTTCTTAACCTTGACTAACAAAATGAAGTATTTTTAAGGCCCATAACAGCACCTCTCCACCCCCTCCCCCAACCACCTATCCTGAGGCTTCAAAAATGGTAACATTACATTCCCATCTTGCTGCATATTACAACAGCAAACAAACAATGCCTTTCATCCCAGTGTGAAATTGCACTCTTACATTAAAGACCCAACCAAAGCATTTGATCACACACAACTAGAAAGATCTTAAGGAACGATCTGAGAGATGGGGTTGTTGGGGTGGGGGAGGGGCATGAAGATGAGTGTGCTGATCAGTGTACTCAGATATCCCAAGCGCTGCAAAGAAGATCAGACATCAGTCTTTATCGTTCATTAGCTGCTGTCTGTATAATGGACCACCTGACTGGACTGTGGGGCTAGGTGAGATTCTTGATTTTATAAATCCCACGTCCACCCCCTTCCACTGCGATCATGAACACATACAACACTGAAACACGTGTTTCAAAACGTACTATTTAAAGACCCCTGTTTTGAGCGAGAGGTAGACTGTATTGAGCGGAAAGGACTAATATACCACTTTGTCTTATCTACTGGTGCCATTATATTTTAATTTTGAATATTAACCTAACAAAGCACTAATGTCCACAGTGTTTATTTTGTTTTCCACAGTGTCTCGGAGCAAATTCAGGAAAACTCCAGCCCTGCATGCCTTGGTCGGTCTTGTAAAGCCTGTTAATTAGTCTCCAATGATGGCCAGCTTTGGTTCTCCGAGGGCCGTTGGGTTGGTGTTGAGGCCTTAAGCCTATTACTACTCTCCTTTTGTTAAGCTTGGCTGTAGCCTCGCCTGTCCAACTGTGTCTGCGGTTTTTGCAACACATGCCACATTTTCACATGCACACTTGGCAGGCCACTCATCACCTGCAGCTCACTCGGCCGCAAAATTCGCCCTGATTATTCCCATCGCGGTTGCCCCTTTCGTCGCCTCGCGTTTTAGCACGGAAGCGCGCATGACGTGCTGTGAGGACTGCCTCGTCATAGCGCCGTTCCAAGTCGAGAACCCGGAAGCCGGTGTGCATTTGTGAGCACGAGACTCCGCGATTCCCTCTTTGATCGAGGCGCGGCCCATTTCGACCGTGAACCTGTCCTTTCAGGCGTACTGCGGTGGACATACCCTTATGAAAGCAGTGTGCACGGTGCCGCCTTTAATACTAACATGATGTCTCTTTGTGGAAGTGTTTGGTTCTTAGCTTCTGTCTTGCATGCTTTCTTTTTTCAAGGTTGTTTGAATGCCCTGTGATTACACGGTGTCAGGGAGATTACTGTATAAGTTTTATTTTTGCAAGATGTATGGATTGACGTACACTTTTGGCGTTGGTGGCATGCTTGCACAGATCTCGTGCAGCAGAAAACATTTTTAAAAGATATCTTGTCAGCCACATTGGATAATGAATCCTGGCAGATGGATGTGACATTTATCTTTTAAAGAAACAACCTTTAGAACCATGCTTTAAATAAAAGAAGTGAAATATACATGCGACATAACGATTGTAAACAAGCACACAGAGTTTTAATTAACAGTGTCCTTGGTGAAACTGAATATACTGATCCTGTAAACCTCATTTTTAAAGCAGATGTTATGGATCTCAAAGCAAGGTTTGCTAATTGATTGTAAATTTTCTTCTTTTTCTTCCTGGTTAATTGCTCTCTATTCTATATATATTATTCACATACGTATAGAATGGAGAGCAAGAGTTGATTTTTCATTCATTTTCTCAGTCTTAATTAAGTTTTAATTAATCTTAGGCTCATGTGGCTATTTAATTCTTAATTTTTGTCTGTCCCTTAAATTCATTTGTAAGCCCATATTATTTTCATTAATCTCTTTTGCAGACATGGCAATACAAAACAATACCATGACAAGGAAACACCTATTTTATTTATCACAGTAAAATGTACAAAAAAAAAGAGACGACTGAGTATTAAAAGGCTGAATCACATACAGTATATTTCAGTTAGAGAATGGCATCTCACGGGTTGTGCGATCCATTACATTCATGATTCCAAAACATCTAGGGAAGTTTGGCTTGTTTGTTATCTTTCCAGAAGTGGAGGTCTCTAATTTTCCTTTTCCTAATCAAAGCAACCAAAGCTTTATGGTGTCTTGTACTGTCTCTTTCGTGCTCGAGTCAGCTCAGTTCCACAGCCACTGATTAAATTCCCTACGACTGCTACCTGAGGGAGTGTTACCAGCTGAAAGTCTTTCTAATAGATTTCAAACATCAGGGATTATATTAATAACCTGAAGAGATTGAAATACCTGATGGGAAAGCATTTCTCCTTCAATTACCGTCAGGTAAGCGCTGTTGAAAAAAGGAAAACTGCGATCATCTGGAGTTCTCAAAGCGTGTCTCAGGCTTGTAGCACGCGCTGAGGACAGGGTCTGTCTAGGGGGCCGTGGTCCAACCGTAAGTGGTAGTGACTTGTTACAGGAAGGCATGTGAGCTGCCTGACCTCTCAGCCCAAGAGAAGGCAGAGCCCTGTATCATGAGCCCTGGATCTGATGTCTTCATACAGCAGCGACGGCAAATAACATCCATCAAACACCGGAGATCTCTGTGACGGGGGAGCCGGCAGGTCGCCGTTCAGCATCTGCTCTGATATTTCTTTAAAGGCGGTCGAGGGGGACATTCGCACCAGGAACACAGCACACTAGGAGGGGAATTAACTAAGGCTTCACAGCTCCTTCCGATGGAAGAGCCAAAAAAGACCAAAGGGCCGCTTTTATGTGCAAATACTGAGCACTGAGGTCAAGGACAGTTACAGGCACTGTGGCCGTGCAGTGAGTTTTCAGGTTTTCCTTTTTTCATTTGTTTAGTTCACTAGAAAGGAACGTAGAAAAACACAGAATTTTCGTTAAGCACCACCAGTGGCAAGTTCAGAGTTCCCCCTCCCAGAACACAACAGAGGTCACTGCAGTGTAAAACCTGCGCGAAACAAACCTTCGTAATCTTTGGTGGGTATATAGAATAAAGAAGCCTCCGAATGCGCACGGCTAACATTGTGACAAGACAGATTTAGCGGGCACTAATTCAGACAGCTTACGCAACATTAACCCCCCGGAGGTATGGGTCTGAGCGCGATGCGGGTCACCGGCGTAATTAGCTTCGTCGTCTCTGCGTGGTCGCGGCGCGGAACGTCGCACAGGCGTGCTCCAGGTTCCCCCGGCACACGCGCGCACGGAGACGCATGTCGCCACTGATGCGAGGGGACAGTCACGTCGTACCTGCTGGCTCCCTGCCACCCGTCAGCGCAGGCAGGCCTCCCTCTCTTTTGCGAAGCATTAAATGTACCGTGGCTGGGCGGCATAAACAAATAAATCAAAAGGAGACAGGGGAGGAGAAGGCAATTGTGAGGGTTTAGCACTAATCGCTCACCCGCTTAATAGTGCTGCTGAAAAATTAATCATGTTGAGTCGCTAGGAGAATCACCCTAACTATAATTGTACCAGTCAATACGCACCACATCATAAGACATTCGCCACGCTTTAACGTGCTTGAGCCCTTAAGGGTTCATCCGAAGTGCTAATATCCAAATCATATTTTCTTAAATGAAATGCGGATTGACATTTATTTATTTTATTTTGTTTTTTGAAAATATCCACCAGAAGGAAAAACAAATCTCATTGGACATATAAATATCACAGAGGCAAAAAAAACTAAACAAAAAGAAAACAACAAAAATCAGGAAACAATGGGGTGCACTGTCGCATTTAGAACACATGACTGTATTGAAATATGGTTCTTTTTTGACCGTTCAGACTGACTTTCAGATGATGGTTCCAGGTGATGGTTCTGGATTGCACTGCGTGGCCATGTGTCAGAGCTCGGGTTACACATGTTTCCAGTGACACTCACACAACTAGTCAACTGCTAGAGGTGCAAAAGATTTGAAGTGCTGCTTGCTCATTATGTTTATTATGCAAATTACTCTCCAGCAAAGGTGGTGGGGCGTGGAAGAGATTTGCATAATGTTTATGCAGGGTGCCTATAAATGTGTGTCTTAAAGTATTTAGAGTGATTACCCCAAGAACAGTTAAGACTCAAGATTAGCTGAGAGTGGGGTAGAGTTAAATCTAAACCAGTGTGGTCTAAGGATTTTGAAATTTAGCTTTTGACTGTGCGTTTGTGTTCACAAAGCATAACATGCTGTAGGTGGGTGTATTTTTTGTAAATATGGAGAGTAGTGTTCTTTGCTGTGTAACTGGATAGTGTGATGGTATGGGTGTATAGACTGTCCAATGGGCTGGACTCATGGTAAAAGTATAGTGGAATGGGTGAATACTTGTCCAGTTGTATTACAATCAGATGCTCTTAGGGCATCTATTGCAGTGGTGAATGGGCACTAAGGAACCTTTAAACTGAAAAACAGGAACCACAACTGTACCTGTCCAAAGCCTCAAACTATGTGAAACTGTTTGGATCCCAGTATAAATCCACTCTCATTTATGACAAACCAAAATACTGTTTGTGCAGCAATAACTAACATGTGGTGTTTTGTATTGCTAGATATGAATGCCCTGTGAGAGCTTAACTGTGGTGGTGTTTTGTATTGCTAGCTATGAATGCCCTGTGAGAGTTTAACTTGTGGTGTTGTTTTGTATTGCTAGCTATGAATGCCCTGTGAGAGTTTAACTTGTGGTGTTGTTTTGTATTGCTAGCTATGAATGCCCTGTGAGAGTTTAACTTGTGGTGTTGTTTTGTATTGCTAGCTATGAATGCCCTGTGAGAGTTTAACTGTGGTGTTGTTTTGTATTGCTAGCTATGAATGCCCTGTGAGAGTTTAACTGTGGTGTTGTTTTGTTCTGTATTTTTTTTTTTTTTTTTAATGTTCCCATTCATAATGACTCCAAGGAAAATTTTACATTAATCTACCACATATCAGCACACAGTAAATTGGAATGAGCATTTTCCATGCCCGAAGTGACAAGTATATACACCATAGCCTATATTATGTACGATAACATGAAAATAAAATAGTATTCCACCATCTGCAAAATACTGCCAAAAGTTCTAACTTCACTGAAAATCGTAAAATAACATAAAAGCAGCCTACATATCGGGAATAGAAAACTAGAGAATGCGTTTTCTCTAGTGCTTGCGTAATATAGACATTGATACCGTTGCTAACGTTATAATGTACTCTATTGGATAAAAGAGCCGACAATTAAACCAGAATGAACTGTAAAGAATGAGACAGGCTTGCAGGGCATGGGGGTACTACCAGTCGACATTTCAGATAGTGTAATAGCGGTATAAAGTGTTGTATGTTTCTCCAACCGATTGTACCAGACAAAATAAATGACCACTGAATTTTGAAAGGAACATCTCTATGTGTAAAACCAATGGTAGGATTGTATATTTATTTCATATTTAGTAGCAAATATTCATAGTAGAATACGTGGTATAATGAGACAATAATTTTACATGTATATTTTGCATTTGAGTGAGCAGGGATTTTCACTGCTTTTTTGGCATACAATCAGGCTATTGTTGGGTTTATCTTGTTGCTATGACGGAATTCTAATTTTATATGATGAATAAATATATTTATGAATTCACACATAGACACTATTGTCCACTGTGTCACGCATGGGTAGGTACAGACTGTGTGGGGGGTTGCTTGTTAAATGGACTTGCTACGGGAAAATAGTGACACTTAGAATCTCTGTATTCGGGAGAGTTGTCACGAATTGTCTACCAATAAAGTTAAGTTTGTCATTTCCACTAATAGTTTGGCTGCAGGAGCAACGAATGTCTCAGTTGAGCAAAATCTTGCCACCAGTGGCATGGTCACTAGGCATCTGCGCAAAGGGGTTAAAACACATTTTAAAAAGGTTATGAACGCAGAACCTTATTGCAACATGATCTCATTATTGCATTTGTGTTATGACACAGTAACATTTATTCCTGTTTACAAACTTACAAATGCACGTGTCTCACTGAGTCATCAGCTGGGGTTTCCCTCTCAGTCATGCTAATTCCATGTTAACACAAGAGACTGAGACTGAGACTGCACTGAATCCGGTCACGACTGGTTCTACTTCAGTCTTCTTCCCACCATGGCTACCGGTTTCCACAAGGCCTCCAGTTCCTCTCACTAAGCCTTCCAGGGTTTCAAGGTCCATAGAGGTAGACTGTATATACCAAAAATACAGGAGGCTCATCTGCTCACAAATGTTCCATCAATATTGTGGTGCTTTCTGCTCACAGTAAGTACATCCAGATGAATATGCTCTTGTGCCAAACAGACTTCAAATCGTACAAAGTTTGCCAAATGATCCTGAAACGTAAAATGTCCCGGTAGTGGATTGTATTCAGCTGGGTATTTTTATGTTATCATAAAACATTTAGTGATAATGTAGTCAAACAATCTGGACTGATTTGGTTTTGCAGGACATATTATGTTAAAATATATGACTAAAACTGTCAAGTACTTGTAGGACTTGGTAACATTTTTTACTATGTTTAATTGATGGGGACTATTCACAAAAATCAACATTGACACAGATACGTCTATATATAATTTTTCATCTGCTGTCCATGAGCAGTTAAAAAGAGAGAGAGAATACGTAAAACAGGTATGTAATTTAGGAGTTAAAATGTTAGTCTTTAAAAGTCAAATATTTGTGAATTGAACTCAGTATAATTTACAAGCATATGTTCAATTCTCTCACTGGTCAACATATGGTGTTTAAAAAAAGATTTTGTGGAGCAGTGAATTCAGACAAAACCCTAGTTTTATCTCTGTCTTCCATATGTCCCTGCAGCATTGTGCTGTTTATACGGATGCAGTCCCATCTGTGAGATATTATAACCACAGAATGAGACTGAAACATCTAATGACCATCATAATCATGGACGTAAAACAGTAATGCGAAGCAGAGATTCAGGGATCAGTGGAAATGCAATAAAAACAGCAGGCAGCCAGGTAGACGGACCAGTCATGGGCTGTACCTCGCCTCACCTCAATAGGACCCAGGACCCAAGGTGACCTGACCTTCCCATGCAGCTAAACCCAATGGGATGGGCCATTCAGAAAAAAAGGAATAGCAAGAGGTCCCTATTGTCATTTAACACGTTTCATGTCACAGTAAGGGAAGAGTCCTCTCCTGTTCATGGCTGTGTAAAATGAAACAAAGATTATGAAATCTGGACTTGCATTCAAGTTTGTAGGAATGCCATGTAGCGGTCGGCTATATAGGATTCTGAAAGCCCCATTTCCACTGGCTCACACACAAGACATTAAGTCTTATAGGTATTTGTGTAAATGCAGTAGACATTCAGCAACCCAATAACACCAACTACTGATTTTTAACAACCTCCAAAATATATTTCAGAATTCAAGCTAGCCACTGCCCTGTGCATGATAAGTGGTTGGGTTATTTGTTTCAACAGAGATTCAAAAGTTGTTTATGTTAATTCTATGATGGTCCGATCAATGTAAGCATTTTGTATTTGCACAGCAAAATCCAACAAAGCAATGCCTTGTGCTGTAAAATCAGTTATTTTAAAATTGTTCATACCTTTGAATTAGGAACCATCGCAAATAGTGGCATTAAAATTCAAAAGCTTTCAAAGAATAAAAAAAATGTAATCATAAATGTAGAGGTACTAAATGCAATGAATAAAGAAATACATTATGTCTGTGGAAGTGTTGCAAGTGAATAGCGGCTAAGGCTGATTTGTGCTTCTGGCAAAGTGGTTTGTAGTATTTTCTACTTTCTAAAGTTTTCAATGCTGTGGTAAAGACTGAATTAGAAAACCTTTCATACCACCGCACCTTTCATAGATGAAAGAATACAATTCAGTATCCCTATGACCATGATCTTGTCGACAGCTATTCTTGGTTTTGTGGAAGAATCACACAAAGACCTCTGAATGGAATGGCGAAGAACATTCATAGTGACCTGGTGTTTCATCAGTGAGCCAGCAATCCAGCCGAGGAGCTGATTGTCTATACCCCAAGGACATGACTCATTCAATCACTCCAAGTATCTGAAAATGTAGATCTGAAAAAGGGTACAGACATGCACACACTGTGAGAACGATCAATAAAGTATTGCTCGTATCTACTTTGTATCTTCAGTTGTGATCCTTAAGTGTCAAGGTGAAAGTATATGGTTTATCCTAAGCAGAACATTACCACAAAAAAAAGTGTTTTGTTCTTAACTTTCACTTGCAATTAGACGCAGGATTCCTTTTTTTCACAAACACTGTTGCGTGAGTTCAGAAAAAAATGTGTTTACCCTGAAGAAAAAGCACTTTGGTTTAACTGAGAGTCAAAGTTAGGCCTTAACGCATAGGCTACATTACTGCTGCTGTACTGTATACTGTATGTCTGTAGGAGACATGCGGTCTTATTATTATATTTCTGCTTTAGAGATGCTTTTGCTGAAGGATTAAGCAAGTTATAAAAAGTGTTCTGTAGACAGTGACACAATAAGAAGGGGTGTCTCAGTGGCGTGGCCTGTAGAGCACTGTCCACATGCTCATTGCGAGCTGCGACGTTGGCAGTTCCAATCCGGCCGCACGACCTTTGTCGTATGTCTCAACCTCTGTCTCAGTCCCATTCTCCCTGTCTCTCTACACTGCTGTCCAATAAAGCTGAAGAGCTCTAAAAATATATATAATTCAAATTAAAATAAAAAGCTATAATTCAACCCCTCTACTGTGTGATCACTACTGCATTGCAAAGCACAAAGTCATTGTACTTCATGAACTGTGGTGCTACGTGTTGTGTATTTACATGCAATTTCTTCTTTCCACAATTACGGTTTCATTTTCAAAAATGAATAAAAATGTAGCCTTTATTATATACGCTGAAAATGTGCCTGACAGCCAGCCCCGGTCAGGTGCATTTTGAGTTGTATGGAACGAAATATTGGCATAATTTTGATGGCCAGAAAGTGCTAAACCTCATTAGAAGAAAACTGTTGCTCCTATCCATGGAGAGGCATTGAGGGGAGATATTGAAAATCTTAGATAAAGGACCATTGACAGATTTTGACACCAAGAGCATGAAACTTTTGATTACCAACCAATCAGCTTTCTCTCTGCCTTCCTGTTGAACTGGCTGCGGCTCCCTTAAACTGCATAATTAAAGCAGTTGACCCCAATGCATTGGAGCAAATGTAGTGGAAGACGATCCTATTAGTCATCTCAAGCAGCAAACAACAAAAGCACAGTGCTTCATGGTCTGCAGTACAATGCCAGAGCAATATATGAGGTAATAATCTTAACCATTCAACAACATTGTCCTGGAGTGCATTAACATATCTGTCCATCTTAGACTGCCACTTTTTTTTTCCTCTTTATAAAGAATTTGTCACCCAATCCAAGGCTGTATAGATCCAATTCCTCCACAATACTCCCCAATCTGGAATGTCCAACTGTCTGCAACCGCAGTCGCATTCCATGCACAAACCACCCTGCTAATTCAGGACAACTGGGACACCCACAGATGTCCTCCGAAACACGTGCTGTCCTACAACTGCTTCTGTTCATGTCACAGACCGCAGCTAAGCTCGCATAGAGCGGTGTCGGAGGACGGATCTTTAATATGTGGCTTTGACATGTAGTCTTAAGAGCGCCCTTATCGGCCAGGGGGGTTGCCCAAGAACGATGAAATGCAGACCCCTGTCTGACTGAACCCTCCAATACCCTGGGCGACGCAGGGCACCAATTGTGCGTTGCCCTGTGGAGCTACCGGCCAGTCAGCACTGACACCTTCCGGATTTGATCCGAAGCCGTGAGGCTCCTCCATGCACCACAGTGTGGTGCCTTAACCGACTGAGCCGTCTAGCATCCCTTAGACTGCCACTTGTTGCAGTGTAGAGAACAAGACATCAATCTTTGGAAAGAAAAAAATTTACAAGTTTACACAAAAATTTTCAATCATTCTGGTTATCCCCTGAAATTTAGAGATTCCTGTGAAATCCTCAATATTCTGAATAAAACACTAAAGATAATAAAAATGCAAATATTCTATTTTAAATAAACAAGCACGTTAGCATGTGATAAGCTGCGACTGTATGCTAAAGTATGTGTATGTGCTGGTATAGTCTATTGGAGAAATATTGGACAGACCGACCTAATTACCGACAGAGTGCAGGTCAGAGCTAAAAATGACTCCAGTCCCCCATTGAAACACCAGTTGACTAAAGGTGCAAAAGTATCTGATTTGAAATGTAAGTAGCAAATGTAAACATAAACATAACCGGTTTAACAATGTACAACCTTAACATTTGCCCCATCACCCAGTAACGCAAGCCAGCTCTGAAGCAGTATTAGGGTAAGGGTGCATTAAGTAATAACAATAATAATAATGATAATGCCTGACATTTACAGTGCCCTCCACAATTATTGGCACCCCTGGTAAAGATGAGTAAAAAGGTCATAAAAAATTCACACTGAAAAAATTAGAAAAATCCATTATTGCACCCCTGCATTTTATACTTTGTACAACCTCCCTTTGCTAATAAAACACTGAGTCTTCTCCCGTAACATCTAATAAGATTGGAGAATACAGAGCAAGGAATCTGAGACCATTCCTCTTTACAGAATCTCTCCAGATCATCCAGAGTCTTAGGTCCTCTCTTGTGGACTCTCCTCTTCAGCTCAGCCCACAGGTTTTCAATGGGGTTTAGGTCAGGGGACTGAGATGGCCATGGCAGAAGCTTGATTTTGTGTTCAGTTAACCATTTTTGTGTTGATTAGGATGTATGTTTTGGATCATTGTCCTGCTGGAAGATCCAACCACGACCCAGTTTTAGTTTCCTGGCAGAGGCAGCCAGATTCAGATTTAAAATTTCCTGGTATTTCATGGAGTTCATGATGCCATGTACCCTAACAAGGTTCCCAGGGCCTTTGGAGGCAAAACAGCCCCACAACATCATGGAACCTCCACCATACTTAATAGTGGGGATCAGGTTATTTTTGGTATAGCCATCCTTATTTTTACACCAAATCCACCTTGAGTGTTGGTTGCCGAAAAGCTCAATTTTCATTTCATCTGACCATAGAACACCACGGGGATTTTCAGGTGAGTAGCTATTTTTTTTATAGCCATTCCCTGACTTATGAAGCTCAACACACTTTTCCCTCATTTGATTTGTGTGTTCTCTTATCTTTCCCATGTTGATGTACAAATAAGGGAATATGGCCTCTGTGTCACCTCATATTTATACCCCAGTGAAACAGGAAGTCATGGATTACTGCTTGAAAGTTCCTAAACACTCTGATCAATTTTAAAAAGTAAAATATAAATGGTAAAAAATGCTTCAGTTACATTTTGTTCATAAGAATTTCTAGGGGTGCCAATAATTGTGGCACACGTGGTTTTGTTAAAAAGAATCATTTCTTGATGAGGGATTTTTTTTTTCTCAGAATAAATTTACTTCAATTAAAGGTTGGATTTTTCTCTTTTTTTCAGTGTGAGATTAAGCTAATTAACCAAAAGGTTAATTTTTTATAACCCTTTTTACTCATATTTACCAGGGGTGCCAATAATTGTGGAGGGCACTGTATATAGCACCTTTCTCACACTCAAAGCACTTTACAATGATGAAGGGGAAACTCGCCTCAACCACCACCAATGGGTAGCACCCACCTGAGTGATGCAACGGCAGCCATTTTGCGCCAGAATGCTCACCACACATCAGCTGAGGTGGAGAGGGAGAGAACTATTTTTAGCCAATTAAACTGGGGGATGATTAGGTGGCAGATTGAAAGAGCCAGGTTGGGAGTTTAGCCAGGACACCGGGGAAACCCCTACTCTTTGCGATAAGTGTTGTGGGATCTTTAATGGCCACAGAGAGTCAGGACCTTGGTTTAACATCTCATCCGAAAGACGGCATCTCCTACAGCACAGTGTCCCCATCACTGCAATGGGGCATTGGGGTTTATTTGACCAGAGGGAAGACTGCCTCCTACTGGCCCACCAACACCACTTCCAGCAACAACTGGAAGTGGTGGTTTTCCCTGGAGGTCTCCCATCCAAGTACTAACCAAACCTACACCTGTTTAGCGTCAACCATTCAGAACAGATTGCACGGTGGTAAGGTTGCTGGTTAAGTGTGGGTTAACCGTGTTGGCATTTTTCTGACATTTTATTTGTTTCAGATTTCTTCCCGTTTTTTCTCCAGATTTGGTACCCAATTGTACCCTAGTATGATTCAATTCCCTGTATACTGCTGAGAATTTGCTGCTACACAACTCCATCGCACGGCGGTAGGAAGGTTGCCACGACTTCTTCAAGGGCAGGACTTCTTGTGCTCCTGACCGTGATTCCAGCACTGCACAGAGCTGCTATTTGAGCGACGATTCTCCATGCCGAGTCCCTCCCCCCACCCAGGGAGCAGCCGTCCAATTTACCGCTCCCTCAAGGCACCAGCCATACTTGGGTTAGAGTTAGGGTTAGGATTAGATTTTTGAGCCCTCATAGCTTCATAACTAAAGGCGCTAGCCACATGAAAATTTCAGGGCTCAACGATACATTGCGTAAGTTGCATGCATAACACTTCTCACAATCTCAAGCCAAAATCTCAATTTCATTCAGCTCAGTTTTTTCTACAACCAACTTTGGCCACCAATATCACGGGATATATCACAGTATCAATGTTCAAACTGCATCAGTTTAATGTCTGTGGCCTAGACTAATACTAGCAGGCATTGGTAGCATGTAGCCTACATATAATCTGTTTTCTGAGAAAATGTCATAGAAATCTTGAAAAAAAATGGTACTTTCTTTGAAGGTTCATATCACCATGTGGGATAGGTGGTTAGTGAAAACAAATTGTGCCAAGTAAAAGGGCTCATTTTCCCATACATTTTGATACCAGACTCAACCTCTAGCCATGATTCCTTCGGTTTCAAGATAAATGTCAAACATAGGCATATAGATTTTTTCCCCCCCATTTTCTCCCAATTTAGTAGCCATTTGCGCCCCTATATGATTCAATTCCCCATGTAGCAACCGCTTGAGACTTCGCTGTTGCAACCCACGTCAGCCGGTGGTAGGAAGGAGGGCGCTGCGTCCTCTTCATGGCGCAACTCATCCAAGCCCTGACCATGAATCCAGCTCACCCGATGCGACGATTCTCCCCTGCCGAGTCCCTCCCCCCGCCCGGGAGTGGCCGCGAATTGCTGCTCCCATGAGGCACCGGCCATGCTCGGCTCTGGCAGGACCGGGGATTGAGCCCTTGGTCCACTGGGCGCAACTGCACAGACCTTTGTCCGCTGCACCACCGCGGCGCTTAAACATAGGCAAATTTTGATGCTCACACATATGCAGCAGTGCATTTATCCAGATAACTCAGTAATCCTGCTTTGTGGAATACCCCCCAGGTGAGTTGAGTTAACTGTGTAATCAGCTCCTTTAATTGCTGAGAAAACCAGCAAGACCTGTGGCTCTCCAAGACCATGGTTTGGGACCTCTGGTCTACATTAAAGACTATGGGCAGGAGCAGTATGTGTGGCTGGGACAGCAAAGGCCATATATGTATGTCATGATTCATTCCTCGAGTAATGTCATCAGTCCTGTTTCCTACCTACCTCACACCTCTACCCTACGATAGCCTTTCTCACTAGGACAATGCACTTTGAGCAACACAGCCATGAACATAATTTTTGGAAGTTTGGTGCGGAATTGTGTGGTGACCATGCACCTGGGCTGCTCCTTTTTGGGGTGACCTCCAAATGAAATCAAATTTGTACAAAATACATCTTTATGAGGCAGACTGAACTTTAAAATAAATCAGCTCTGACGGTGTGTGGAGCCCATCATTAATGTAAAATTGGTTGGCACCCTCATTTTGTATATATTGTTTTGCTTTATTCAAACAAGGAGGCAGAGAGAGGATGCTCACAAGGTGCCATGGCAAGGGATCAGACTCTCACCCACACAGGGGGTTTGTATATGGCTTTATCCGCCTTATGGACTGCACCATATATATCACCATTTCCTTGATACTTTTGATTTTCAGCAGTGTTGTTTCCTTGCTGCACCTTGTTGTCAACCTTAGTCTTGGGCCCTTGATTATATTTTATATAATTATTTTTTGTTATATCTTTATTTCTTCCCCTCCTGCATGCCCATCCCAGGGAATGTGTATGATGCTTATGATGTGAAAACCCTTTATAGGTTTGTTTTTATTTTTTATAAAAAGAGGATATGTTATGCAGTACACGTGTCAACCTATATAAGTCAAATTAATTTTGCAGACTTCACACATAAATGTACATAACGGCATGGCAAACAGAGCACCATGCTCTGGAAATGTAAACACCAACCCACACACAAGAGAGAGGGAAGTAGCACACAGCAGTTTAGTCACACGGCTGGAAGTATAGGAAAGCTCAAAGGCCCGGGACACTTATGAAAGGGGAATCTTCCCCGCCGGAGTTTTGATTGCGGCGGCGAAATACCGTACGTGCGCAGCAGATAGGAAGCGAAGGATTCTGGGGCTAATGGGGGCTGATGGCCTTCATCTGGCCCAGGGACGGGGAAAAAGCCTCCCCCCACAAAAAGGCGGCCACGGGTGCCAAGCAGATCTGAAGGGTCTCGCATATAAATGGGATTAATGCAGTGCCCCCATCGGCAATCATTAGGCATTCTGTTTTAAAGCACACCAAACTAAAAATAAGCATTTCACTCCGTTTGTAAATTATTCAAAGCAAAAAAAAAAAAAAAAAAAATGTTTTAAGATAATCTCCGAGGGGGTGGGTTTAGAAGGGGGAAGCAGATAAATAAAAATACGAGAGAAAGGGACATAAAAGGATTGTCTGGAAGCTGAGAGACATTAATGTAACGGGCTTAATCACCAAGGAATGACGGTTTGTCTTCTTTTTTTCTCCCAAAAAGTATGAAATCCTTGCTTGTCAAGTTGTAATAACTGTTAACCACATGCTGAGTGCAATTAGAATGTTCTTTGAGAAGGTGACTGCCCTCTTTGGTGCGCACTGCAATTCCATTGCAATGACACACACATTTTGATCACACATTCAGAGCCCCTGCTAACAGTGGGGGGATCAGGTTTGCAAACCCCTTTTTACTGTTTGGCTTGCGCACAAAATAGAATGCTTCACTCCCAAAAATTTGCATGCCTCACTCCTCAGCATGTTAAACATCACGTCGCCCCCAAACCTTGCGTTCAACCCCCGATTTCACATTGTAAGAGTGCTGGACGGATGGTTCAGTGAGTAATTGTATTCTATCCCTCGGCAAAGTCAGCTTTGATTGACAACCATAGCACAATGCTTAACTGACTATAAAAAGTCAATAATTCACAGTGTATCATGACTAATGAGGTCCTCTCAGCCAAACCTCACAAAAATAAACACCTTCACTTCTCAGACTCAGGGTACTGCAGGTTAACTCCCTCCAACTGACTGCATGCCTGACAGCAATAACTGCATAGTTCAGTTCAGAATATATGACTGCTACTTATTACAACAAGCAATTAGTAAAGAAAGACATTGTAAAATATTCAAAATCTGAGTTTTTCAGAATTACACGCTTGTAATTCATTCATACATACATTCAATATTTACATCAATTTGGTTGCAAAAACCAAACATCAATGAAGCAATGCCCCTAGCAACATAAACCTGAAGAGAATCTACAATAGTTACTGCCTGGAGGTTGGAGGAAATCATAGCTTCGTGTGTTCCAACAGTAGGCTCCCCACGTGTCACAGATATATTTCTTTGTATATTCTTTCTGTCACAGATGTTTGTGTTTCACAGCTTTATTTAATTGAATCCATTTTTTCCCCATCTCTGCTGATAGCCTTGTCTGAGAGGATGAAGAATCATTCCACTTAATCATTAACGTATGCTTCTGTGTAAATGGAGTGAGGCCTTTGCAATTCATGGATTCAAGGTTAACGAAGCTGCCTCCACGACATGCAAAATGCATATTGATGGTGCTCAGAATGAACACAGGGAATATAAAATAGACAACCACACAGGAGTCTGATGTAGAGGACATGTTCAGCACCCAGCCGAAGTGCATTATAGAAATGCACCAAATCCATGGGCACAGTGATCTTCTCAGATGGTTTATTTATACAAGACGTGATTCTTTCAGAGCTCACTATTAGCTTTTTTTTTGCCTAAGCTCCGAGCCGAAGGTTGCTCTCATAACTAGAAGCACACATCACTTATAAAGCGATTTGCAGGCCGTCTTTTATTTAAAGAACGATTTTGCCATTTGTACAGCGGAGTCATTGTTCCTCATTAGCTGCCATTAGACGCAAATCAAACAGATACTGGGACAGACTCCCAAATTAATTTATAGCAAAAAACGGTCATGCAAAGACTTCCAGCAAGAACAAAGCCTGGGCCAATCAATGACAACCAGTCTCTCCAGCTAAGAGCTTTGATGAAAATATAGTTCAAGGGAAAGACTTGGGAGTTATCCATAGCATGTCCTTTTCATTTATTAATAATGCTACACAGGGAGACTCATAAATAACATAACATTGCACAGTGAAAAGGTATTACATTCACACTGTGTAATAAATGCTATTTCCAACGTGAATGCTAAATCATTCTTTGCATTATTGACAGCTGCCTTGCTGGTATTTTTAAGCAGGCATTTTATCTATTTTTTCCCAATGCAACGTAACAAGTTTACCCGCTAATCACATGGCCTTGATTTATGCAATATGACAATAAATGAGTTGCCCCAAGAATTAGCATATTGATGAATGTTTAACTTTTTGATGATTTTGCTTTTTTTTGTGTTTCATGCTTGTATGTCTGTAAATGACAGTGACACTCAGCGATTGTCTTTATTCCAAGACCTTTTTGAATTAGAACGTGGGGCTTTTGGGTGGCGCA
Organism: Synaphobranchus kaupii; assembly: GCA_029718625.1. NCBI lineage: Eukaryota > Metazoa > Chordata > Actinopteri > Anguilliformes > Synaphobranchidae > Synaphobranchus > Synaphobranchus kaupii. The sequence goes on from CM056382.1 coordinate 35,662,873, forward strand.
TCCAGGTAATTTACAGGATTTTGATGTGGTGGCGCACCCAGTTTCACCGGTTTGGAAATGAATCCTGACCGTGCAGGTGCTAACTCTGGCAAAGAGTCCTGCAGAGAAACACATAACTGGACAAATCATGGGCCAAAAGTCAACAGGGTTTCCCCTGCCTCATCACACGTTAGCAACCCCATTTGCTGACTGGGTGGCAGCAGTTTGCCTTTCCCGTGTGTGAGCAGAGAAATCCTCTGGCAGAATGGCTATGCAGCTCAGCTGGAACTCCAGTCTATTGAAAAAGAGGCCGCTGGCTGAATGCATGCAAACAATCAGCAAACAATAACAGTGTTACACATTTAATGCCCTTAGAGAGAGCTATAGATAGCTTGATAAAAAATTATGGAATAAAAACCATGGTAAATAAGATAAATGCAATGCTTTTGAAACACAGCCATTCATTAGAAGTAGCAGTGACACGTTGCACCGTCATGGTTTTCCAAATGTTCACAATGCTGTGTGTTTTATTCATCCTTTCAGGTGATAGATTATAGAAACATTGATTCTCGTATTACTTGAACATTGCATTCATTGCATAATTCCAAAATGTGGAAATAAATGCCTGTTATATAATATGCTTCACAGTTGTTTTTTTTTACATTTTTCTTCTTATTAATGGTGTTGGCAGTGGAGGAACATTTCAGGGGTATGGGTTGATGTGTGAGCACACACAAACACACACACACACACACACACACACACACACACTCGTTTTAAAACTTTGTTTCACTGTAACTGTATGAATTATTACTTCAAATTAGTAATTCACTTCAGAGCATAAACGTCCACTAACCGGAGATTATATCACATCCCTCCTTGTTGTAGAACCAAGGTAGCAGATCCTAAAAATCCAACACGCGGCACTCTAACCCACATCCAGATTGCTTTCTCAGGCTTGCCACTTAATAAGGAGGAATGCATTGCATTGGAGCTGATTTAATAATCCCCCATTTCCATATGGATATGCTAATTGTCCTAAGATAATCAAGCTAATTTCAAAAATGTAAATTTGTTTTGCATGTGGTAGTATCCGGGACTCGGGCTTAATGTGCGAATGGGGAATAGAAGGCCTTGCGGATGAAAAAGTGCATCTGACAGGTACAGCACTCTTATTTATTCAACAAGCTTCTTGTGCATTCATCTTAACACTAATTCACTTGACTTAACCTGTCACCACCAACAGGACTGAGACTCCTGCAAAAAATTTACTGCAAAGCAATTACCAAGGCTGAGTGAGTGAGGTCCTCAATATCTGCTAATTAAACACAACCATATCGCTTTGCTGCTCTGTGCCAGGTCCTTTTAGTGACGCTGTTGCATTTAAGCGGATATTTAAATGCTGGTGGCCCAGCTTTCATGCCACTGGAGGGTACCGCATGGGGCAGACTGAAAATTGGATCCCATTATAAACATAGGTGGAAATGATGCAGAACTACTTTGAGCCAAGCCACTAAGCCCAACCCACCTTTAACCTCATCGGTCACATATTTCAATTCCTCTCACTTGCTGTTTAGCATTTTTTCTAAGTCAACAGTTTGGGAAAATGCTAAATATGTAGTCAGAATGTGCATTAAAGCAAATAGAAGCCATTACGATTCACACAGACCTAACCCTGTACCTTGGCATCATTATGCTAATTATTCATCAAGGCATTTCTGAATGCAACACATGGGGCTCAGATCATGACAAATATACTTTCCCAGAAAAAAGCAATTTTGAAAAACCTGTTCTGATGGGTTGTTTTGCAACTACTGGTTTTGGTGCTGCCGTGGTAAAGCCTTGCAACACTTCAATGCCAAATGAACTGTGGAGCTTTTACAATTAAACTGCAGGTCCATTCAGATGACCAGATTACACTGTTCACAGTAATGGAATGAAACCTATGCACATCAATGAAAAAATTACCTCAAATGTGTAATGCATAGCCCCCAAGGGGCTTGCCACAAACATATGCTTGGTTTCAGCCTTTGATAGGTCATTAGCCAAATATTGGCCTACCCTGCCAGCCTTTGGGTGAATTTAATTTTGGCCTGGGCTCACCAGGTTACTGATACATTAGTATCAGTAACCTGGTATAATTAGTATATATTAGTACCAGGTTACGTACACCTCTCTTCTCATTCCCGTATTACTGTGTAATCTGTGGTTTGGAAACAGTCACTATCGCAAAGGTAATTTATTGGAGGTGTGCACAATTCAAATGCAGTGTAATGTGTGCTGGATGCTGCTAGTGCCACTGTGGTGAATCGAGAATCAGAATAAGGTCACTTTGACAACTTTGGAAAAAATGTGAAAAAGCTACCCTACAGCTTTATACAGAAATCATGTTACTGCTAGAAAGGGAGACTAACTGTATGCTACTTTCCTCCCAACTTTCCTCCATTCATTTAAGTTAAGTATCTGTAAATTAAAATATCTGGAAAATCTATAAACTTAATCACAGCCCCCTATTTTTTTCTATGTACCCGTATCAGAATGGGTTAGGTACAGAGCCTTTGAGCACGTTGGTCCACAGTCACAGATCCCAAGCTAAGCTTGAATTAGGATCCATTCCCCATGCATACTGATTATAAATGTATACAGAACAGCCCACTTCTAGAACAGTCTACTTGTTTTATGTAATTTGGCACAAAAGTGTTTTTATATTATATTCTGTGAAGTGTTGTGTCTATATCATAATTTTATTATAAATATTGGTTTTATATCCCTCAGACCTGGTTCAAATGCATATGTATAAATACTTTACTCTTTACATACCAACAACAATTGAAACACACTCCTGCAAATTCCTGAGAATTCTCACATACAGTTACATAAAAGAAGAATTTTGTTTTTAATATCAGGAAAGAACAGATGTTTCTTCTAAAATTGACAGTAATCTTCAATAAGTTTACTAGTGCGTAAGGGGTTAAAGTGTTTCAAATATTGGTTGAGTAGGTCAGGCATCCCATACAGACTCTGTATTCTGTGTCACCCTTTGAACCAGGTCTTCTGTGAAAAAGAGATTCATAATCTCAGTGGAACCTCCTGGTGAATTTAAATAATGAATAGGCAATTCATAAATGGGGAGAAAAACGTGCATGCACAATCATAGAAGCAGCTTTTGAGCGCAAGCTGAGCCGAGTTTTATACTGGGAGCCCCTGCTGCAGTTTAGGGGCTGGCGCGATGGACACATGAAGGAGAAGGATGCTGGACAGATGGCCCAATGTGCAGAGGGAATAATTAAAACTTCCACAGATGCCATAAATGTGATGTATGTCTATAGGGCTCATACCTTAAATACATGAATGTTGCTTTATTGCTTGTAATTTCAAATTAGGATGATTGAACGATTCTCATCATTTACTTTCTTGTAAATGGGTGTGCAGCAGTGAAGAATTCAATACCAAATGCAATCTATCCTCAGTGCTCTTTGACATTAATTTTTGATTAATGACCAAGTTTTGATTTGATTACTGTTTTGTTTTCTCAAAATGAAAGATATAATGCATACAGGAAATGTTGACTGTGGTTTGCTATTTTGATATAATCAACGATTGCTTGCTTGGAGTAAGGAGCTTGTGATCACTTGAATTCCCATTAGACTCTGTGCAGTAAGATACTGATTAGACTGTGTGCAGTAAGGATCTGATTAGACTATGTGCAGCAAGGTGCTGATTAGACTCTGTGCAGTAAGGTGCTGATTAGACTGTGTGCAGCAAGGTGCTGATTAGACTGTGTGCAGTAAGGTGCTGATTAGTTTTAGTGCAGTAAGGTGCTGATTAGACAATGTGCAGTAAGGTGCTGATTAGACTATGTGCAGTAAGATGCTGATTAGACTCTGTGCAGTAAGGTGCTGATTAAACTCTGTACAGTAAGGTACTGATTAGACTCTGTGCAGTAAGGTACCGATTATACTCTGCAGTAAGATACTGATTAGACTCTGTGCAGTAAGGTACTGATTAGACTCTGTGCAGTAAGGTGCTGAGTAGACTCTGTGCAGTAAGGTGCTGATTAGACTCTGTGCAGTAAGGTGCTGAGTAGACTCTGTGCAGTAAGGTGCTGATTAGACTCTGTGCAGTAAGGTGCTGAGTAGACTCTGTGCAGTAAGGTGCTGATTAGACTCTGTGCAGTAAGGTACTGATTAGACTCTGTCCAGTAAGGTACTGAGTAGACTCTGTCAAGTAAGGTGCTGGGTAGACTGTACAGTAAGATACTGATTAGACTCTGTGCAGTAAGGTACTGATTAGACTTTGTGCAGTAAGGTACTGAGTATACTCTGTGCAGCAAGGTGCTGATTAGACTTTGTGCAGTAAGGCACTGATTAGACTCTGTGCAGTAAGATACTGATTAAACTCTGTGCAGTAAGGCACTGATTAGACTCTGTGCAGTAAGATACTGATTAAACTCTGTGCAGTAAGGTACTGATTAAAACACCTTGTTTTGACGGAGTTGGTATAAGTTGGTAATTTTTAAGTTTTTGCATGTCAAACTTTAAAATATTGGACCAGGACAGCAAAGCAATGTCAGCAACTGAAACAACTAAAGAAAACACCCAGATTCCCATGCAAATATAACATGATAAACAGTCTTTGGAGACTCCACTGAACGTTGCCTCAGTACACATTCATGAAAGAGTTTTAACGGCACTAATTACGGGATCCCATAGGTGCATAAAAAATGTTACCGTTCCGATTTGAAATGTTGCATCAGTCATTTTAATGAACTCAATCCATCCATCAAAACACTGTCTCAATAGCAAGAACAAAAAAATAAGCCTCTACAAATAACATTTTAAAAAATCTTACCTTCTTAATGATTACAACACATTTTTTCTACAATTTTGTCATAATTTTGCATTTCCTGTTGTCATTGAATATTAAGCACCAACACAATGTCCCCCAGAAGAGAACATTTCTGTAAATGATATAGGAGAAAGAATAGGTGCATAGTATGTTTGTTAGTAGAGTACAACTGTGAGCTGCTTTTCTCAACATTTCTCTAGAAGTTATATATGACATCATGACTAAGATTTAATTTCCACTGGCTTTCAAATATACTGTTATAAAGGACCATGTGACAGGCTTACAAAGCAGCATGTGGCCATTTTGATAATGTCTGGATGAGGTGCATTTGAAGGGGTCAACAGAATCACTGCACAGATGTAGGGGGTAATCCCAAATTGGTTAGAAAAAGGTTATTCTCCTGGTCAGACATCAGCATTATTGAAAATGTCACAGAGATTGCAAAGATGGCTTCTTTTCAGTGACATAAAATAAAAGTGGATGGCTCATGTGCCCTTAAAGTCAGATTTAATTGGAGTATTCCCTGAGTAAATAAAAACTTGACATTTTCGCTTTATCCCAGGTCTAGAATGCTAAAACGTGGGCTAGGCTCAAATGTCAAGGTGGAATAATCCGGAGGGTAATTCCCAGTATATATGTCCCCTTGCCCTAGGAAATTCAGAAAGGTCATCAAGGCATTTGACTTATTTTATGTCAACATTTTACCGAGAGTCAATGGTGAAAGTCATGATCAAAGATAAAGAGCTGGCCCGCGAGCACCAGATTACGGTTTTTAGATTCTGTGTCAATTTTTAGGCTCTTTCTAAATGATCTATACTCAAGCAATATGATTTTACAAGCCATATTATGGCACAGTAAAACAGTAAAAAAATCCATTCTAAAACATATCCAATTAAAACTGTGTCAAGATTATTAAAGGCCAACGGCATCATGTATAGTATGTATCTGATGCCAAATTACTTGATATTATTTGGTTTTCAGTGAAGGGTTGTTCATTATAAACTAGAACACAGAGAGAAAATCCAGTTATTCATGCGTTTCCTTTGACCGAAAAGTCTCAGTACCCTTGCCATGAACCCAGTGTTGTGCCTAATTCTGTCTCAGCGAAACTCCTCTCCAATCTCATACTAGCAGATGTTTGTGTTGAACAATACGATGTCTTTCACATTGTCTGAGTAGCCACACTCCCTCTCAGATAGGATAAACACCAGTATTAGCCTCAACCTTACCTAGTCAAAAAACATACATGTTACAGACTGATATAGCAGTCAGGTACAGGGAAAGCTTCCATGCAGGCATGAGTAAACTCACCTCTTCACTTACCTTTAAACACAGGGTGCATTTTCCCCCAGAAAATAAGTCAAAATAAAGTGTTTTTTTCTTTAACTAAATGCCTTATCTTATAACGCATTTAAGTGGTCTGGGTGGCCATTCTCACTACCTTTCAGTATAAACTTACTTAGGGCTGTAGGGTGGCTCAACAATACACTGATCTCTCTTGGTATGGGCGGGTTGCATGTGCAATACTATGCTTTCTAAATGTAAGTTTATACTTTGTATTGTTTCCCCTCTTTTTCCCCAAATTGGAATTCCCAATCATCTACGTATGTATGTATCACCAGACCTTGGGGCATGCATCCCACACATACCAAGAGTGATCAGTGTACAATGCTACTTATTGTGGTCGTGCACTAATTATCGGTTCTTGGAAAAACTCTGCGAAATAGCATCCTTATGTTCCGTATGCAAAATTTCTCCACTCTGGATCAAGGCAAGTAAAAATATTATATTATCACAAATTAGAAAACATATTGACAACACGGAGAACTGAAGTCTACTGCTGCCTGATGGATATAAACAGTCCTATTATGTTCCTGCTACAGACGGGATGCAATAAACAGCAACACACCCCCTAAATTAGATACATTGGCATTTCATTCTTTCACTCCAATTAACAAACATGCGCTTGATTAACAAACATGCGCTTTATGCCTCTGACTGTTTAAACTGTCGGTTGCATTAGGGCTAATTAGATATCAGATTGCTTTTCTCTTGACTGCAGCAGAGCTGGTATGAAGGATTCCTCCATCTATTAGCCAGAATTACCACCTGGTGTTTTGGAACAGAAAGATGCTGAAGTCTCTCTGTGAGATTCAAGAGATGTCTAGTGCTCAGGGTTCCATAAAATAGAAATCTATTTTTACTGATCAAAGGTAAGCTCATTTTTTATTTTTTTTACCCTTACCAGTTCATCGCCAAAGATGCAAACTGCGTGCAGGAACCACATCCAGAAGGCACACCCCATAGTATGAGTCAAGTTAATTGGTACTATTTTACAACGTTAAAGCTAACTATTTTAAAACACAAAATAAACCCAGCAATTTCCAAATGACCTCATATATTAGAAAGGCTGCAGTGTGGTATTCATTTGTAAATTATGGGTTTGTGTTCTGTAATGTCGAGTGTGAATATAATTACTATTAATGTATGCCTTGTGGTTGTGTCTGAGCATGGACCAGGCCCAACAGGCCATAGATCTGGGTTACAGCCAAGTCAATGGCTCATGCTAGAATGCCCTCTGTTCTCATGTTTGCTCTAAAAAAATGACTTCAGTGAAGATCAAGGAGTCAATGAGCATGAAAGGGAGAGAAAACCCAAGTTGCCTTTGGGCTCAAACTCTGAGTATTTTGATGATCTATTCTGTCTTCTCTACTGTTTGAACAATAGGTGCCATTTTGTCTACTAGAGACATTACATTTGCCAGGCTCTCAGAATGTATGATGCACAGCAGAAAACCAGCATGTTTTCAGGAGACCGTTTTTTTTTTTTTTTCATACTGTTTCATATGATAATTTCAATGTCTGAAGTTGATTTTTTGTGGCTTTGTGGTAGTTTTGTAAGGGAGAAGAGGAGACAAGGGGTTATATATTTGTTTGAACCGTAAAACACAGAGCTTTAAAAAACATTCTTATGGTTTGCAATTCACCAGGCAAGGTTGTAAAAAAGGTTGTACTGTTCCTCAAATTGACTTCTGACGATCAGATCACAACAACAGATGGTAATGTCTTTTAAAAACTGCTTGTTTGACTTATGCATTAGTTAATTAATCGCATAGATAAACCCCTTCGCACAGACCCCCCTAATGGCCATGTCGCTGACGCCGTGAGATTGCTCAACTGAGACATTCATTGCTCCTGCAACCAAACTATGACATAAACAACAAACTCCGTGTTCTAGCTTTATTAGTGCATGATTTGTGATAAATCTGCCGAATACGTAGTTTATAAGTGCCACTATTGTGGCGTAGCTTGTATGAGGCGCCGTTGTGGACAAAAGTTAAAAAACGCGAGAGGAAACTAACCACTTTTGCGCCGAGAGAGATCCAGTTATCCCGCGAGAAAGGTCCAGTTAGCTAGCGAGAGGAATTTAAACCCTGCGAGAGGGATTGAAACCTCTGCGAGAGAGGTCCATTGGACAGCGCGCGCAAATGAAAGTGGCTCGCGAGAGAGATCCAATGGACAGCGCACGTTCCACTGGTCAGCGCGTGTGCGAATGAAAGTTGCTCGTGAGAGAGGTCCAATGGATAGTGCGCACGGTCCACTGGTCAGCACACGTGAATGAAAGTGGCTTGCGAGAGAGACTGAGGTGGTTCTTTTTACTTCCATGAATTTCACGAAACAACCCATTAAACGTATCTCTAGCACATATACGAACACCATCGACATGGAACGTTATGTATTTTTGCCAAGTTGCTATCGTAGTTAAAAAGTAATATTTTTTGCTTATATCCAGTTATCGATAATAACTTTTCTGCATAATTATAGCCGACTTCATGTGTAAATTAGCTCAGCTAGCCACTTTTTTACAATCTCAGTAACGTTACCCCTATTAGTGGATTAGTGGAACATTTGGGAACTGTACAATGCAAGTAGGCAAGTAACATCTAGAGCAATGAAAATACCGGATATTCTTGCATTTAAAAGTATATTCGTTAAACCGAACTTTCTTTTCCGATATGGGAACCGACGTGCTATATGAATACCATCGGCCTATATCGTGCCAATGGGGTTTGTTCGTTCATGAACACTACCAGAGTTAAGGAAGCTAAAGAGCTAAAACGGATGTTATTTCACTTTGGTAGCATCTTAAGCTCTAGTTTCCTTATATAACATTATCTAACATCAAAGAAAACAAGAAAAATCCTAGGATACTGTCCTAGGATACAACAAATAATACTCTACCATTGACACACTACTCAATCCAGCCCGAAACATAATTAACCAGGCCACCACCTCCTCCTGTGAAGAGTTTGCAATATTTTTTAAGAACAAAATTTCTATAAGATCAGCGATTGGAAGCACGACTGGGGATATGGCACTAGACCTTCTACTACACCTCCCCTCAGCTAATCTAAACAGCTTTGAGCCAATCAATGAAGATGTGCTGCGTATAATTGTAATGGGAATTAAATCATCAACCTGCTTACTTGACCCCATTCCCACTAGACTTTTTAAGGATACTTTTGATAGCCTTTCTTTTATGTCACACCACAGCTTTTAAATCTGCAGTAGTTAAACCTGCTAAAGAAGCCAAATTTTGACAGTAGTGTGCTTGACAACTTCCACCCTATTTCTAATTTAGGCAAAGTGCTTGAGAAAGTGGTATTCCATCAAATTAATGATTACCTAAAAGAAAATAATATCATGGAAAAATTCCAATCAGGTTTCCGTGGAAACCATAGCACGGAAACTGCATTGGTTAAGGTTGTTAATGACCTAAGACTAATTGTGGATGCTGATAATGTTGCAATTCTTATTCTCTTAGACCTTAGTGCCACATTTGACACTATAGATCATAGAATTCTCATTCACCGTTTGGAAAAGTGGGTTGGCCTCTCCGGTAAAGTTATTGACTGGTTGTATTCATATGTTTGTGGGAAAAAGTTTTCTGCACCTTTAAATGATTGTAAATCTGAATATGTTGACATAGATTTTGGAGTTCCTCAGGGCAGCATCTTGGGCCCCCTTCTCTTCTCCTTGTACATGTTACCTTTAGGCAATGTCATTCGTCAACATGGAGTGAATTTCCATTGTTACGCTGATGACACACAGCTATATATGTCAGTGAATCCCTTTGATCCCAATGATTCCCTTGCTGCTATAACAAACTGCCTTTCATCCATAAATAAATGGATGAATAGAAATTTCCTTAAACTTAACGACGAAAAAACAGAAATTTTAATTCTCGGTCCTAAACAAAAACCTTGCTCCTTAAAGTGATACTGCAGTCAAAAACTTTTCCCGTTGAAAACCGATGTTTTGGGTTAGATTATAATCATACACAACTGTCTATGTCCAAAAATCTCATGTTTAGTCAAAATTGTTTTATATCAGTTTTTGTGTAGGCTTAGCAATACGCTGGTTTCCGGGGATTCGTGATGTCACAAGATCCATAGCATAAAAATGGGTGGAGTTAGGGTGGTCTTAGTGGTGGTCTCGGCTGGGCTCGTGGTATAAAAAGCAGAGACCAACAGGTTTTTTTTCCTTCTTTGAGACTGAGACCCTTGTATTGCTAACTAGCTAGTTCAAGTTCAAATGCGAATTGCTTTGTATTACTGCTAACGTTAATATTACGACTTATATCGAGCTACTAAGGCTACGTTCACACTGCAGGCCTTAGTGCTCAATTCCGATTTATTGCTCAGATCCGATTTTTTTTGTTTGGCTGTTCACATAAATTTTTTAATGTGGCCCAATGTTCCAGTGTGAACCGATTGCTCTCCTCAAATGACCTGTGCAAATTAACAAAAACAAAAGACATAGCGCCTGTTACACAGCCTGCAGAAATAAACAACAACAAAAAGGAAGTCATCAAAGTCACAGCTTCTGCGTTAATTTTAAAGTTGATGTGCAGTGGAGCTAAGGGTGAGGAGATGGGGAAAAAGCAAGGTTTTTACCTAGCTTTTTGTGCTGCCATGGCTGCTAACTTCTGTGCAGAGGGACTCGTGAATGCGAGATTGGAGCCAGGAATGGGGGGGGACCGTGACATGGGCAGTTTCAGTGAAACTCAAGCAAGGCATGAAAATGCCTGGGCGAGTGATTATGAGGACGGGCGAGTTAAGAAAATGGAGCGCTCGGCCGTTTGGCTAGTGAGACCACTTATAAAACGGATAGTTCCGGGATGCAGATTGGTCAATGCAGCGTTCCAGCCATGTTAAAATACACAATATAAAAAAGCTATCACGCGACACATCTGTTCAACTTCATGTGTAACCTAACATATATAACGTATAGCCTAACATAACTGCGCACCCTTAGATAAACTATTGACACATTATTGGACCGACAACCATAACGTTTGGTAAGCAGCTACATGAGAAAACCGTGAATAATGAATACCGTGCAACAAACCAAGACAATAATATGGACAATTCTAACATTATTTGAAATCACAAAACGGTTAATGCAGCTGTCCGCGAATGATATAAAAACGTTGCCTACTTCCAACTTATTATGGTGTGTCGTTTGTGCCCAAAAAAATCCACTGCTTTGCACGCTTACCACTTATCTAAAATGACAACACATGATAATATAATATGAATCTGTTGATATCCTACCCTGTACAATAGTGAGTTAACTAGCCCATGCGCTAACGTTCTAATGCCCTGCTAGCTACATCAAAAATGACGTAAAAAGTCACATTAATTCCGATCTGACAGACTGCGGTCGCTTTGACACAATCGGTTATGTAACGGCATCAAATACCACATTCAAAAGTGGCCCAAATGAGAATTGGAAATGTCAGATTCAATGTAATTGACTTCCATAAAAAAAATCAGATCTGTGTCACATTTGAGGAAAGAATTTAGCCACTTTTTACTTGCAGTGTGTATGTAGCCCATAGAGAGTTATTAATCTACAACGTCTTTGGTATCTTTAGCTAACTTGCCTGCATTATGCCAAGGAGTCAGAGATGTATTGTTCCTCAGTGTAATGCCACCGGCTCTGTTAGTTTTTATAATCTGCCGAGAGACGGAATGTATCGATAAATTAGGTAATGCAAAGCAGTCTATTGTGTGTGAGTTTAGCCCCGTTTGGTCCAGAGAACTGGTAACTTAGCTAGCTAGCTAGTTATCGCTATCATTTATGAATAATGTTAGCTAATAAATGATAACAATTCTCTCTGGACCAAGTGGAGCTGGGAGCTACAACCAGCCATGTTCAATATACTAACGTCACTGTGTGACTGGGTTTTGCTGTGTATTTGAATGTATTTAAATGTATTTAATAGTAACGTTACTTTAGGCAGACAAACAAGCTAACTTAGCTAGGTAATGTTAGCTCTACCATTCGGTTACATCCCCGGTCCTCTCCTCGATCGCGAAGACGTCGCTCAACCAATACAGCCGGGGGGTGGCGGCTGCTGCTGCCAGTTGACTCGAATGAATACGGCTGTATTGCCCGAGCAACATCTTCGCGCGGAAGAGTCTTCCACCACGAAGGGATCCTTTCAAACTCCTCCACCTCAAAACTCCCTGCAGTACTGCTGTCACTCTTGTTGCTCACATTTTGTTGTTTTGTTTAGTTGTGAGGAGGAGAGCAGGAAGGGGGCTGAGTTCAGTGGGCCTGAGTCAGTTTCACCAAGACACACCCTTTCACTCTCTTGACCGTATGAATATTCATAATATGACTACGTGGCACCATCATCATATGACCACACCTACTCACGAGTTCCAGTTGAAATTGAAGCGGTAGAAAAGGCTCTGCAGTATCTCTTTAAAAAAGACCTCCTTATATCAAGATTGGTCAGTTTGGCTTCTCAAGTTAAAAATCTGGGGTCATTTTAGATTTAGATCTCAATTTTTAAAACTCACATTAATAAGCTCACAAAATCGGCTTTCTTCTACCTTAGAAATATAGCCAAGGTTAGGCCATTTTTAACTCAGCAGGACGCAGAATACCTGGTGCATGCTTTTATCTCAAGTCGGCTGTATTATTGTAATGCACTTTTAATTCGCCTTCCCAAGACATTGGTTGACAGATTACAATTTAATACAAAAAACTGCTGCCAGAATTTCATACGAAAACTAAAAAGAGAGACCATATAACTGCAGTCCTGCGTGCATTGCACTGGCTTCCTGTGTCTTTTAGAATTGATTTTATGGTTTTATACTGGTTTTTAAGCTCTTAATGGGTATAGCACCCTTTTTATATGTCCCACAGTGTTCCTCCACTGCAGGCCTTTTAACTGTACCAACGGTAGCACATGTTAGGAGCGGCATCACAAGCTTTTCTTTTTATGCACCTAAACTGTGGAATAATTTACCTTAACACATTAAAGATTGCTGGTCTCTGTGATAATTTTTAAAAGGCTTCTTAAAACTCACCTTTTTACTTTAGCTTTTACTTAAAATACATACAAAATACCTTTTTACATTTTAAATTAGTGAGTATTTTATTGAGTATTTTAACTTTGTGCAAATGTTTACAGATTTTTTTTTGATTTCCTAACTATTCATTTATTTACTATTTTATTTATTTATTTTTCTACCTCTACCCTTCTATATTGATCTTACCTGGTTACCCTTTTATTCATGTATATCTTAACTTGCTCTATTATTATATTATTATTCTATGATTATAATTATTGCACACCATTGTATTTTCATATTTTATCTAATCTCTGCTTACTGTAAAGCACTTTGAGCTGCAAATCTTTGTATGGAAGGTTGATAGAAATTAAATTTATTATTATTATTATATATACTATATATATATATATATATATATACACACAGTACCAGTCAAACGTTTGGACACACCTACTCATAGAAGGTTTTTATCCATTATTTTTTACTGTTTTCCACATTTTGGAATAGTAATGACATCAAAACTATGATATAACACAAATTAAATTATGCAAAGACCAAAAAAGTGTTTAAACAAATAAAAAAAACTCATATATTTTAGATTCTTCAAAGTAGCCACCCTTTGCCTTGATAACGGCCTTGCACATTCTTGCCATTCTCTCAAACAACTTCTGTGGTAAACAGGTATTCCACAGGTAAACAGGTGATGCCATCATGACTCTATATAAAATGATATCAAAAGACTCCTGATATCTTATTTCCAGGTACTCTTAGAAGCCGATACTATAACCTCTGCATTTGAATGGATCTCTATGGGAATTGGGGGGTGGGACTAGATTTAGCTTTAAATTACACTGGAACAGTGTGGAACACATGGTTGGCTAAATGGCTTTAAGTCATCAAGGGTCTGACGTATCAAACAAGCCTTAAAGCATCACTCTGCTGCCAGAAATACAGAAGATATGGATGGATAACTTGAAGGGTTTTCTTCTCCTGACTTATTTTTCCATAGAGTTCAAAAGGAAAATTTTTCAGGAGAAACAACCCTTCAAGTGATCCATCCATATCTACTGCATATCTGGCAGCAGAGTGATGGTTTGAGGCTCGTTTGATACCTCAGACCCTTGATGACTTTGCCATTTAGCCAACCATGTGTTACATACTATTCCCGTGTAATTCACAGCTTAATCTAGTCCCACCCCCCAATTCCCATAGAGATCCATTCAAATGCATAGGTTATAGTATCGCTTCTAAGAGTACCTGGAAATAAGATATCAGGAGTCTTTTGATATCCTTTTATATAGAGTCATGATGGCATCACCTGTTTACCTGTGGAATACCTGTTTACCACAGAAGTTGTTTGAGAGAATGCCAAGAATGTGCAAGGCCGTTATCAAGGCAAAGGGTGGCTACTTTGAAGAATCTAAAATATATGACTTTTTTAAATTTGTTTAACACTTTTTTGGTCTTAGCAGTTTTGATGTCTTTACTATTCCAAAATGTTGAAAACAGTAAAAATAACGGAAAAAAACCTTCTATGAGTAGGTGTGTCCAAACTTTTGACTGGTACTGTATATATATATATATATATATATATATATATATATATATATAGTATATATAATATTCATTTCTATGTGCTTTATAACACAGTTGCAATTTTTTTATAATGACAATAAAGCAAATTTGAACTTACTATGACTATAGAGCTAAAATGTTGTTATTTATATTCAAGCTATAGATAGAGACCGATATGGTGGTGTGAGAACTATTTTAGAGAGAGCAGTCCTGTGTGCATGCATGAGTTTGGCTGGCATGAACCAATATAGCTAAATGGGATATTTCACTTTGGTAACATCTTAAGCTCTAGTTTCCTTCTATATAGGTTCAAGCCAGCTCTCCCTAAACCCAACTTTCTCCCACACCATATCGGGTCTCTATCTATAGCTTGAATATAAATAACAACATTTTAGCTCTATAGTTAATGTAAGTTCAATTTTTTTTATTGTCATTATTAAAAAAAATAGCAACTGTGTTATAAAGCACATAAAACCCCATTGGCACGATAGGCCAATGGTATTCATATAGCACATCGGTTCCCATATGGGAAAATAACTATAAGACCCAGCTGCAGGGTCGGAGAAGTCTCACGCTTGAATGAAGTCTCACGCGTGAGCAAGGAAACATGCGCATGCGCGCAAATGTAACCAAATCCTGGAGGCAAGCCACGTGAGAGCGATGTCTGTTGCATGACCGATTGAAAAAGGAAGTTGCATGTGCACGAATCTTACTCCCAATATTAAAAATACACAACAAATAAAACTGAAGAGAGAAATCCCTCTATTTATGTATTTTTCATTTTTCAATCAATGGTAAAATAATAATGTGATTCTTCCAAATAACGAAGCATGGCTACATGGAAATTAAAGCAGAGAACATGAAATGCATTGAGAGTCCGAACCTCGTATTTATTTGTGTCCAAAGCAAACTGTGACCAAAACAATTAACATCTATACATCTACAACCATCTAAGAGTCTATATATTACAGTAACAATATAGTAGCTACTATGTGTATTGATGTAACAATCTAATATGATACATTACTGTAATAATGTAGTAAGTCTATGTATTAGGCTACTAGAACACTACATGCATTTAAATCTTACAGCATTTAGTCTCAATATGATTTTTTTTTTTTTTTTAAAGTTTTACAATAAAATTTGATAATTGGCAATAAAAGTTCATTTTTAGTTCTTACAGGCAGATTTGTAGCCTATTTCCCAATGACCCTCATATGATTTGTTAATGATTTGTTAATTATACTAGATTAGAGTAATGAGTAGTATCCATTGGATCTCTCTCGCGAGCCACTTTCATTCGCGCTTGCGCTGACCATCTCTCACCAAGATTTCCTTGCATTTGTGGCACTTTATTTTTTACTTACATTGTGAAAATAAACAAATCTAAGTATTGTAAATACTTATATAAATAAATTAATATAAAATTAATTAATCAAAGTATAAAATAAACTAAGTTAGTATTGTAAATGGTACAACTGCCTTGTTCATTTAAGCTATTTAGCAAGTGTCTGTGATGCTCACACCTGGAGTAATAAAGCCTTGCAATAGAACAGTACCTAAATAGGTGAGGATTGACCAAATTTGGCAACTGTGCGAAGGGGTTAATATGCTAATTATTATAGCCCTACTTTACATGCATGTAGTTCTAGGACGGCAAGATCTGACTGACATGCTCTAAAAAGACCTAATGACCCGTTTGTTTAATTCCTAATAAAACAATGGGCCTCTCTGCCGGAAACTGGACAATGAACCAGTTGCACTGTCCCCCCCCCCCCCCCCACCCCCCCCCCCCTTTCTTTTTGGGCCATTCTTTAATGACAATGAAACGGTCTATATGTCTGCAGTTACAAACAATCTGAGCAGTGTTGCTTCATTTAATCTTTAAAGTGGCACACAATGACATGGCAGGATTCCCTGAGTCTCCACGCTTTGCTCATATGGGGACAAACGTAATCCTTTATCTGCTGCAGGTCCACTGTTGCAAACAATTTCACTCCGCGCAGTGGATGGAGGGCATATGGCGCAAAAAGATTAAATTCTGGGCAGCAAAACCAAATAACCCACAATCACACATGTTCCGTACCAGTCAGCCAAACGTAATGCTCATCTATTTTGTGCTCGATGGCAGCACTTCGGGAGTTTGTAGAGGGGGATGATGGTTCCCAGGCCCAGCGCTATGGGCGGGCATTTGGGGGCCGGGCCCGCCCTGGACGACCTCTGTGCCCCCCCACCCATCCCTCCCCTCCAGCTGCTGACAAACAATAATTACCCAATTTATTATTATTATTAGCCTCATAGTAGCCTAATAGTAGTAGGAGGCATAGGCTACTTCACATAAGTAAATAGTATCTTTTAATCAAATTTTAAAAAAACTGTTTTAAAATAGTGTAAAATAAAAAAATTCAATATGATTGGACGCTGACAGAGGTCAAGTGTAGGTACGTGATTGTGTGGTCGCCTACGAGTACGAAGTTGATCTTGTGTGCGACAGGACAGTGAGGCACGAGACTCACTTTGCTTAGCTAGCGAAAGCTGAAAAGTGAACCGGACATCATGGATATTATATAAATGGCTTTAAAAATAAAAAAAACACAGCTGGTTACTAGGGGTATGCAGCGATGCCATTATCTGTATCTGTATCTGTTGGACCATCAAAATTATCTGTATCTGTATCTGTATTCGGATTTTAAAGACGGAAGTGGGCGGGGCTTCGATCGGAAGTGGTGTTACATATAGGAATGTCATATTTTCTAGTCTAAAATTAATTGCTATTGCAATTTATGAGTATTCACCCCTGTCTTTTTTTTCTTTTAAAAACTTTTATAAGTTTATCTGTGTTTTTTTCTTTTAAAACTTTCTTTTAAAAACTATATTTAAGAACTATATTCTGGACTTTAGACTTATTTATCTAACCCCCCCCCCCCCCTAACTGGGGGACATTGAACAATAATTTTGGATAACAACTGAAAAAAAATCTGAGGTACAATATATAATCAACTCAGAATGAAAAGGCAGTTTTATAAAAAACATGAAACCATTCCTTATACATTTGAATGGAAACGATTTCCACAATAACAAACCTTTCTGCCTGTTGTGATTTCATATTGTACTTTTTTTGTTAGTTTATTTTTTTACTATATGAACTTGGAACATACGCTAGTCTATCAATAGTATAGGCTACATGAAACCTTCCTGATCTAGAGTAATACGTTCGCAAAATATCTTTATAAACATTAAGTCACAGTTTGGTTTTATAATGCTGATTTGATAGGGCATTTGTGTTAATCACTCATGTTAGTGGCTATCTCAATTAATTCAATATCTGGCAGATAGCTACCTGTGCCGAATTACGTGTTCTCTCTCTCTCTCTCGCCTCTCTTGCTCTCTCTCTCCCGAATCCGAATAGTAACGAGCAACTTCGGGTAGAAACAAAATTCTGTTCCAACGCATTATTCGTGCTTTCCTGAATACGGTATTCGGCTCCGGATACACCCTACTGGTTAGTGATAGCCCACCTGCATTCTTAGGCTAAGAGAAGAGCGGAAGTGGTAAGAGATGGTAAACTATAGTCTTGTGTGCAGTTGTTAAATTGGTTGCTGTCGTGTCTGTTAAGGCCGGGCGTTTGTCACAGAAGCGTCGAAAATCACGGAAAACCTAAAAACATTACCTAGTGGCAGAAATCACGGAGTGTTGTTAAATTAATGTTATTAAATTATTTAATAAAAATGTTATTAAATTAATAGATCTCAGGCCTACACAATGGCCGAGTGCATATGAAATGATTGAAATAATAACTGTAGCAACGCCCAAGGTAGCCTACTTTCCTTCCCTCAGTGACTAGGCTACTGGAAGGCAGATCTCGGAAG